>SKCR01036383.1:0-498153 GCA_019454045.1 Zanthoxylum bungeanum
ACCGAAGATTCTTAATGGATGGTACACCAACGTCAATAAGAATCTTCTCGGGTTGAGTGAGCATAATGATTCTTTGACTTGAGATACCACTGTGGATATCTGAGTTATCCTCCACACTTAGATGGCAGTCACGTCACCGATCTATTAAGATCAAACCTCCGTCTGTTCGTTGGGTGTGGACTGATGCTCAGAATATCCTGTGTGTATGAAGATAGGATCCGCCAGCTCTGTGTACAGAGCATAGGTATTCAATATGGAATTAGCAATCTGTTAAATCCATGGGCCCGTGGTACACTGTAGAAATTAGTTCTGAGTGTTATTTGAGGGATTGCTAATAAAAACGTCGACGTGATTATATCTATAGAGATTTGACGTTTGTATCTGTATTTCTGGATTAATCTGGATACCTGTGACAAATGGATTATACGTATGCAGTGACCTCGACTTGTATGATTCAGTGAGTTTATCCGTGTTCGTCATAATTTACGGGTGGGTGAATTATGGACACGAAATTTGATTTCGTGACGGATATGCCTGAATCTAGAGAGTCTCACTAATGAAATTTACTCGTAGAGCACTAGGGCAACTGTTATGAATAATACTGATTATTTATAACTCGTTTAATGGTTAAACAAAAAATACATGTAATCGGGACTTATCGGTCATTTCCAATATTATGTGTATTTTATTTAATACTTGATTTTATTAAATACACATTAATAAAATATCAAATTGTGATATTTGACTTATATCATTAATATATGTGTTTGAGATATTATTGTAAACATAATACATATATTTAAGATATTTAAATTTATTAATTAATTATTTAATTGTTAAATAATTAAATTAATTTATAAAATAATATTTTTAAGTAATGATGTTAACTTTATGAAGTTGGAAATGGCATGATTTGGTTGGAACACATTTTTGACACTTTATTAAAGTTAAATTGTTGCTTTAATTAAACCAAAATTGTGTACCAATTGAATTAATACAAAACTAAATAATTGTTGTTTATTTTTATTAGCAAAAATTCGGCCATCATGATTTTGTATATCAAAATTATTTTGGTTTCTTTTTTCACTCACGCAACATCAACAAAAATTAACAAAAAGTGAGTTGAGAGCATTTTGATCAAAAGGAATGGAAAAATCAAAGCAAAAATTAGTTTTTGTAAGTTATTTTCTTTCTTCTTCTTCATGAAAAATGTTTCAATAATTCTTAGCTTCAATTGTGTTGTTAAGATCATGCCTCTACTCTTTTAGTTTGTAATTAAATTTGTTGGATGCTTGTTGGATGTGTTTATGCATGTAGAATTAATTTATTTGCTTATTAATGTAATTAACCTTAATAAATTAATTAGAAGACTAAAGTTGCCATTCTAGAGTTAATTAGCCATCCATAATTAGCCTAGAATTGTTCTTGATTAATTTCATGATGGTGAGAATTAATTGGTGTGGTAATTTGAAGATTAAAGTATTGAATTTTATTAATTTAGTATAAATTGCCCAATTTGAGTGATTTGTGAAATTAGAGTTCTTAACCCACTCCAATTTTGGGATTTTCATATATATGCTTTAATTTGATGTAGATTTGATGCATGTAAAATTTGGGATTAATTGGATTTGATCTTGATGTGTTTTGAACAAATTGGGCCAAATTACAATTAATTAAAATTCTCGGCAGTGGCACAATTCTGGAAAATATTCTGGTTTTGTTGCAAAATTGTAAAAAAATATTTTGGGATTAATTTGGAATTAATTAAATATGTAATTGACATATTTAAAACTAAAATAATTAATTTACAAAAGTTTGGGGTAATTTTGTAATTAAAAGAAATATGATTTCTTGGGTTATAATTTCATAATTTAAGTATTGGTTAATTAAATAAATAAGTTTATTTAATTGTTCCAAGAAAAAATTTTGAAATCGGAGAAATCGTTTTTCCGCGTTCCGCTGCGCTAACCCTGTAATTCTTAATAAAACCCCAACAAAAATGGTATCAGAGATAGTTTGATTATGGAATCCCGATATATCATATGCCTTGAAAATTCATATTGACTTTAATCTTGACTTTAATTCATGCTTGTATTTATTTAATTTGATTAAATAAATTAAAACATATTTAGCGGAAAATCTCTATTTAAAATAAGGTTTATAATTTAATATGTATTTGATGCATATTAATCGGTCCGTCTTGTCAATACCGCTTATCGGTAAATTTTCTACGACTATATCCGAGAACGTGCCAAAGCTGCGAGGATATGGCCGGTAGAAATTTATCTGTACCAGATATATTTGATATTAGGTAAATTCAAGCGAAAACGCAATCCTGAACGTGCCAAAGCTGTCATAGTTACGTAAGTATCTTGAATTCATCATTGACAAGTTTGACCTTGGTACGCCTCCTTGTGAACGTGCCAAAGCTGTCACAACGAGAAACGATCAGGACCGAAAACCCAGGAGTCACTATTGAGTGATTGACAATGTGTTGTCTACCTAAATGAATATACGTAGGCGAGAACGTGCCAAAGCTGTGAGCTGAAATATATTCACGGGGTCCACCTTTCACTATTATGTTATGATTTGATTATCACATGTTTTTTATTCTGTTTGGGGATTACAGTATTGCATGAAATAGTGGGATGGACATTTTTAGATTAAAAATCCATGATCTAGTTAATGCTTTATGATATATTATGAAACTGTTATAATCTTTTATCTGCTTATATGCTTACCGTTGATACGCTGTCTATTTGATAGATTTGCGATGGCGACACCTCCACTCAATCCTTTTGCACGTATGCTTGATACGAACAAACTGAAAGGCTCAGAAAACTTTGCGGATTGGGATATGGACTTGAGGATTGTCCTCAATTTTGAGAAACTGAGGTATATTTTGGAAGGTCCATTACTGCTTGCTATATCACCCGATGCATTACCTGAAGAACGTGAGACTTTCCAACGATGGAATGATGATGATTTAAGGGTTAAATCATTCATCTTGAGTTCCATTTCTTCTGAGCTTAAGAAGACTTATTGGGAGATGCACGATGCATATAACATGATGACATAACTTCATGAATCGTTCATGAACCAAAAACAGGTCATTGTTCATAAAGTTTCGATGGAATTGTTCCATTCTAAACTTGATGAGGGGCAGGCTATGAGCCCGCATGTGCTTCACTTGATCGATTTGATCGAGCAGTTGAGGCGACAAGATTTCCCTCTCAATGAGCTCTTAGTCGTAGTGTCATTTCACTCCTGGCTTCATATCGCCAGTTCGTCATGTACTTCAACATGAATGGGATACACTGTTCTTACCGTGAGTTGCATATGATGCTTCTCACAGCAGATGAAGATTTAAGGAAGGGAGCTCCGACTCGCCTTTCGAAACCCAATTCACTTTCCGCTTATTCCCAATCCAAGTCTAAGGGGAAGAAGTCTAAAGGAAAGAAGAAGAAGGGTTTCAATATTCCTCCACAGGGTAAGACGGTGAAGCCCAAGAGAGCTTCTGAAGACAAGTTCCACCACTACCAGAAAGTCGAGCACTGGAAACGTAACTGCCCGGACTATCTTGCGCAACTCAGGAAGGAAAGAACATCGACATCATGTACTTTTATTTTTCATATTATTGATATCTCTTTGGTTTGTGAAGCTATGACATCTGATTGGATTTTGGATTCTGCTTGTCCTATTCACATTTGCAATACGTTGCAGGTGCTGACTAGAAGTAGACGGTTGAAATCTGGGGAGATGCAGTTGCGATTCGGGAGTGGCGACTCTCTGGATGCAGTTTCAGTGGGCATATGTGAGATTTCTTTGCCCAGTGGGAGAATTTTGTTACATGACTACTATTTTGTGCCAGTATGTGTGGCGAATATTATGTCCCTTTTTGTATTAGATACTGAAGGTTATAATTTAAATATTAAGAATCGTTCTTTGTATTTATATGATAGTAGTAATATTCAGATCCTTTGTTGTCCAAACGAGCATGGTCATTACATATTGCGCACCTCACAAGATATCTTTAATACTGGAATAAATAAACGTAAACAATCTGACATAAATAATACTGAACTCTGGCACATGAGGTTAGGTCATATAGACGTGAAACGCTTAACCCAATTGGTTAAGAATGGTTTGATACATGATCTCACCATTGAACCTTATCCAACTTGCGAATCTTGTATTCGAGGTAAAATGACAAAAGCCCCATTTTCAGGTGTTGGACACCGAGCCTCTGACTTGTTGGAACTCGTACATTCTGATGTATGTGGTCTCTTAAGTCAAACTGCTCACAGTGGCTTTTCTTACTTCGTCACCTTTACCGATGATCTGTCATGGTACGGTTATGTCTATTTGATGAGACATAAATCGGAAACCTTGGAAAAGTTCAAAGAATTCCAAAATGATCAATGAAGAGTCGCACTGAGCTACCAAATTCCTTCTGGGGATACGTATTGAACAATGCAATACTTATTTTGAATAATGTTCCATCAAAGTCTGTTGGACAGACTCCATATGAAATATGGACAGGAAAGAAATCGGGTTTCTCATTCCTGAAGATTTGGGTATGCTGTGCATATGTTAAACGTTTGGATGGTACCAAACTAGAACCCAAATCAGATAAGTGCCTATTTATAATTGGTTATCCTAGGGAAACCAAAGGATATTGTTTCCAAAACCTATAAGAGAATAAAATATTTGTTGCTCTCCATGCGTTTTTCCTTAGAGGAATTCCTAAATGCAGTGGAAAATGGGAGGAAAGTAGAACTCGATGAAAAATCAGAGTAATACTGTTCCAGACACCGATCCCTTCACGGAACACGAACAGTTCATCAGGGATGAGACTGTTCCACAATCTTCTAATACACAAGAACCGCGTAGGTCGGAGAGAGTCGGAAAACAACCTAAGAGGTATGGGTTTTTGATCTCACCTCATGTAGACATTAATCTTATTGAGGATAATGAACCGGCTGCGTATGAGGAAGTGATACAAGGTATCGACTCCGCTTTATGGCAAGAAGCCATGAAGTCCGAAATGGATTCCATGTATACAACCAAGTTTGGACACTGGTTGATGTACCAAAAGGCATTGTGCCTATTGGTAGCAAATGGGTCTTCATGGTGAAGACATACATGGATGGCAACATACAAATGTACAAAGCTAGGCTTGTAGCGAAAGGGTATCGTTATCAACATGGTGTCGATTACGACGAAACCTTTTACCCGTTGCCATGATTAAAATCCATTCGGATAATGCTTGCTAATGTTGCATATTTTGATTACGAAATATGGCAGATGGACGTCAAAACCGCTTTCCTTAACGGAAACCTTTTGGAGGTTGTTCATATACAACACCCTGACAGTTTTATCGTGCCAAAACATGCAAACAAGGTTTGCAAGTTAAATCGATCCATTTATGGATTGAAGCAAGCATTGCGTTCTTGGAACCAACATTTTGATGAGATCATAATGGTATATGGTTTCATTCAAAATGATGATGATTCTTGTGTATATAAGAAGGTTGGTGGGAGCGCACTGACATTGATTGTCCTATATGTTGATGATGTATTACTTCTTAGCAATGACATTCCCATACTATAATCGGTGAAAGCTTGGCTTTCATTAAGGATCTACTAGGATAGATCTAAAAGTTGTTGGTACTCTACGAGAACTCGTACATTGACAGTGTTGAAGAGATTCAACATGGATCAGTCCTAGAAGGGACTGCTTCCAGTATAACATGGCGTCTCTCTATCTAAGGACATGTGTCATGAAACTAAAGATGAGAGAGATGCAATGAATCAGATCATGTTCGCTTCTGCAGTCGGATCGATCATGCATGCCATGACATGTACGCGACCTGGTGTCTCATATGCTTTGAGCATCTACAGTCACTATCAGGTCGATCCAGGTGATGGTCACTGGATTGATGTTAAGAACATCCTTTAGTATCTTAGACGAACTAATGATGCTTTCTTAGTTTATGGAGATGGAGAACTTGAGGTGACTGGGATTACCGATGTAAGTTTCCAAACCGATAAAGACGAATATAAGTCGTAATAAGGGTACCTATTTTGTTTGAACAACGGAACAGTGAGTTGAAAATCTTCCAAGCAAGATACTGTTGCCGATTCAACAACAAAAGCGGAATACATTGCTGCGGCTGAGGCAGCAAAAGAAACATTTTGGATCTGTAAAATTCCTAATTGGATTAGGAGTAGTTCTGTTAGCAGCTGAGCTGGGCTACAACACAGGCTAAGGAATTACGGTATCATCAATGATCCAAGTATGTACTTCAACGGTTTCATCTGATTCGTGAGATCACACATCGTGGTGATATGAAGATCGAAAAGATCATTTCAGATAATAACCTTGCATATCCGCTGACGAAAGTGATATCTCATCAAATGTATGAGCGACCCGTACATAGTTCATGTGTTGGACACTTGAGTGATTAGCTATAGGCCAAGTGGGAGATTGTTGGACAATTATGACTCATAACATCACTATTTGTAAAAGACATGGTGTTTTTGTACAAATTAACTATGTGATAAAGGAAATCCTCTTTCATCATTTTTTAATTGGATTACTTGGATATATAAATGATAAAAGTCCATATTATTAGTACCGGATTAATAAGTTATGAGACAGTATTAATCCATGAAAGGTTTAATCATTAAATATCTCTAGTCGTAGTATTATCGAGACTGGACATCGATAATGCAGAATAGGCTAGTATTACACTTGTGCGCGTTATGGAAGTTTAACGACATAGTTCTCATATATTTAAGTATTGGATACTTATGCAAGTGTGATAGGAGGTTCTGTTAGCCGTTGGACCGGGAACAGCTTCGCTCTGGATAGACCCCTCAGAGTCTCATTGGTAGTATGACTATGTGTCTATGGGAATCTGAATCAGGGTAGGTGTATGTGGTCTTAACCTGAGACTTGCATCGCTAATACTTGCGACAATCAGTATATTTTGGTTTTGGTCGTCCGGAGCATTAACAGGTTATGTGTACGCCTCTTCTGGGTATACTGAGAATCGTAGTGTATTGGGTGTGATGTCAAGATGGAAGTATCACTTCAGTCATATGGAGATGATGATCACGCAGGGATACAAAACTAGTACTCTTAAATACTGCAGCTATCGGGATAGTATGACTAGGTCATGATTATCCGATTACAAAGACTAGTTGCTAGTGATCCGATATATGCTTCATACGGGGCAGACACAATTCCAGCCTCAGGCCTAGCATGTGACATCAGATACTGGATCGTATTACGCAATACATTGTATACTACTCCTGATACATATTATATATTCCTCGTTGAATATTTCTGGAGAATTGGGTAGGCACGGTGCTTTGCTAGGAGTCAATCATGTCTTGTAAATCGGCGAGAACGTGGTACCGGGTACGCACGTGTTCGGATAGTCAGATAACCATTTTTACTGCCAACATATCTAGAGATCTCTTGTGTCGCTTCCAAAGATTCACCGATGATATTTGACTCGAACATATTAATCTGGGATTAATTATGAGAGAGAAAATTAATCTGGGATTAATTATGGTAAGAATTTTATCTGGGATTTAATTCGTCTAGAAGAGAGAACACGATTAATTTGGAATTAATCGGCAAAGTAAATTTAATAGTTAAATTGAATTTTACTATATAATTTATTTAACTGGGCTAAAATAATATATCAGATTTATTAATTAAAATTGGATTTCAATACGGAATTAAAATTGGCTTTTAATTCAAGCGAACGAATTAATTTGGAATTAATTCGTAAGCGACTTTCGTAATAATTTTTCTATGCATTATTATTTAATTAAATTGGATTTAATTACGTTGCGACAGAAAATTCGTTTAGTCGGATTAAACGAACCGGGCCCAAAGTGTGTTGTGTAAGCCAACTAAATTTGGAATTTAAAGTGGTGGGACCCACTTTACTTACATCATTTGTTTGACAATTGATGGAAGTAGTTGGATGCTATTAATGAATTCTTTTTCATTACACCAACCTTGTTTTTGGAAAACAATAACACACCAATTTTTGGAAAATTGAAAACAACTTTTTCTCTCATTCTCTCCCAAAACCGTGAGCCATCTTCTTCATTGGGAAAATTTTGCTTCACAAATTGTTCAAGCTAGCACTTAAATGAGTCATAGAAAGATGATAGGGAAACTCACCCAAGAGTTTGGAACTCAAAATGAGGGCTTGGAGCTTCTACATCCATGGAAATTTTCGAAATCTCCAAACCGATCAATGTAAGTATTCCGCCACTTACTTGTTAAATTCACACTACAATCATTGTTTAGGATCCTTGGCATGTCTTAGAGACACTAACACCATTGCTCCCTAATAATAAGACACAAAATAAACTATAATTAAGATTAAATACATGATAATCAAACCGAATTAGTGATGTTCAAAGTACACTTTCATGCACTTATCACAACCCCCAACCAGCTTATTGCTAGTCCCTAGCAATTCACGCGTAAAAATAAAATAAGAACTAAACTGAATAAATAAATAAAAACTATCTAAGTCACTTTCATAGGGATCAAGATTGTATTTAGCGTATGCAACAAGCCTTTAAACCCCTAGGTGTCCCTAGTGGATGAGTTATAGTCTCGTGAGGGCTTACAGCGATGACACCCACAAACGACATTCAAAACACATGCAAAAATAACAAAATGAAATAGTCCCAATAGTTATATATATTATTGTCCTCAAAGAATGCCTAGTAATGAGATCAGAGAACATTCAAAGTACTCAAAGCACATCAAATCCAAGTCTTTGAATAAATTATCTAAGCTAGAGTCACAGTGTGTGTGTGTGAAGGTTCATTCATAGCTTGATTCCTAGGTAAGCCAACTCAATGATTTCGTTTAAAAATTGGGATCCGATGGGTCAAACCAACCTAGGTATCTCAAATGTGATCTGTAATTGCCTTTCTGTGCTCAGTATGATATGATTTTTTTTCTTTTCATGTCTTTTTTTTTTTCTTTTTTTTTTGAACTTTTTTTTTCCAACACACCTACCATTTAAGGTAGCATTTCTCCTCATGGTGGTCCTAACACTCGCCCATGGGTAGCTTCACGCTTATCGGTTATAGGTTGTTTAATTTATTTATTTCGAGACCTTTTTTTAACCATACCATACATCATAACACTAGAAAATCAGTATAGATATCTAAACAAACGATCATTCATCGACATACAATTTCTTCAACTAGTCACTTTACCAACTACTTAGGTTTTCACTACTAAAAACTCATAATTAAGTGCTTACGAGTCTAACCTAGATCAATTACTCAATGTATCAGATAAAAGTACATTAAAGAACTTATCGTTTTTAAGATTTCACCCTAAAACAAACAATATCATCATTGGACTTATGCTTTACTATCAAGGACTAAAAATAAACAAAATAATTTTTTTATAACAGGTATTATCACTCCATGTATACACCCTCACACTTAAAACTTGCATTGTCCTCAATGTAAGATAAATATAAAGAAAAAGGATTAAGGAACAATACTACCAGGCATGGAGTTGATCAGGTTCCTGCTGGTAAGATTTTAGTTGTGTGGCTGTGTAGGATGCGCTAACACCTGCATAAATACTCATGCAAATAATAAACGTGCAATTAGCACACAATAAAATAAAACTATAGTAAATAAAATAAATAATATAGAAATAAAAAAAAAATAGATAAATAAAATAAATGCAGATGCAAGGGTTGCCTCACTGTTAGCGCTAAGTTTAACGTCTTCAGCCAGATGTAACCACTTAAGTTGTCATGGTGGTTTCCACATAGCGGACCAAGTAGTCCCATGTTCTCTCTTCTTCGACAGACACTGGTGATTCAGACTTGAAAAAGAGTTTCCATCCGGCTGTGGTAAATTATCCATTGATCCCCCAAGATCTACTGATGGTTGAAATTTGAGGTTGCACATATGACCAAATTAGTTCAACCTCATTTTTAACTTCCCAAGTATCATCTTCAATTGAGCACTAACTCTCATTTTCCTCATTTTACAGTGATTTAGGATCAGGTTCAGTTCGGGAGGGTTTGATTCATATTGTAAAGAAGTTGTTTCTGGTAGGACTGTGTCTAGCAGGTATGTGTAGTGGCACTCATCATCATCTCGTGGTTGTTTCTCAACATGAAAAATGTTCACCTTCAGTGTTATATTCCCAAATGATGTCTTCATGAGACCATTCCTGAAATTGATAAGTGCATTAGCTATAGCAAGAAAAAGTCTACCTAAGATGAGAGGAATTTTTGACCCAGTTTCAACCGCAGACTGCGTATCTAAAATCAGAAAATCAACAGGGTAGTAGAATTTATCAATTTACAGTAAAACATCCTCAACTACTCCTCATGGTGTTCTGGTAGAGCGATCAACTAACTGTAAAATCACAGATGTAGGTTCAATTCTCTAAGTCCTAGTTGGTTATAGATAGAGTATGGAATGAGATTAACACTAGCACCTAAATCTAATAAAGCTTGACCGAACTCAGATGTGCCAATGTGGCAAGTAATAGTGGGACAGCCTGGATCTTTGTATTTTGGTGGAGTCCTCTGCTCAATTACTGCACTTGCTTGCTCTGTCAAGAATGCAGTCTTTTTCACATGATGTTTTCTTTTCATGGTGCATAGATCCTTCAAAACCTTCGCATATGTAGGAACTTATTTTATCACATGTAACAGTGGAAGGTTAATCTTTACTTGCTTAAGATGTTCTAGGATCTCACCATTTGGGTCTGTAGCTCTCGCTATGGGCCTAAGAGCTTGAGGGAAAGGTACTCTAACTGTGAAAAATGTCTTTTGTTCTTCCTGAGAGGTATCTGTACCACTATCTTTGGGGGCACATACAATGTTGGAAGTGTTCTACAAGCCTACCTCCTTACCACTCCTAGTGATTATGACATTAACACCTCTTACATTGGATACCTCATGATCAGCCTGTGCCATGTGTTGCCCTTGTGGATTTGGTTGAGCATGAGATGGCAATTTTCCTTATTTTTGCACACTCAGGGCATTCATCAACTTAGAGACTTGACTATTAATCTCCTAATTATCTTAAACTATCTGAGCTATCAGTGACTCAAACCTTTGATTAGTTTTGCTCTGGGCCTCTATAAATGCTTATACATTGTCCTCTAAAGAATTCCTAGGGACGAAATGTATGTGATACTGGGGAGCACTGTAACCTTTGAGTTGTGATGCTTGATGGGGTTTTGATATCTAGGTAGGCTGATAAGACTCCCGTTTCCAACTAAGATTGGGATGGTTTTTCCAACTAGGATTATAGGTAACTGAATATGGTGTATAAGCACATCCCTAAGTTATTGCATTGTTCCTCATATGTTCCCCTCATCTCACAATATACAAGACATTCTTGGCTAGATGGTCAGTTCCCTTACACACAAAACATACCCCTTGAGGTTCTAATTGAGCTACCGCATGCATAGTCTTACTATCTTTGGATATTAAGGTTCCTATCTATCTAGTTAATAGCTCAACTTGTGCCTTAAGACTATCATATTCCCTAAAGTGGTGTATGCCTCTACTAGAAGGAGTGAGGTGTGTCCTATCAGTGCTATCCATGACATTAGGTCCAGTCCATGTGTGAGATTTCTCAGCTAGGTCATCTAAGTACTCGAATGCTTCATCAGGGTCTTTTCGGATGAACTCACCATTATACATTGTCTCCACGAATTGGCGCTCTCTAGGGGTTAAACCGTCATAAAAATAGCTCACTAAGCGCCAACTCTCATATCTATGGTGAGGACAACTAGCTAACATCTCCTTATACCTCTCCCATGTTTGATAAATCTTTTTGGGTGAAGGTATATATTTGTCTTTTCAAGGCATTCATCTTATGGTGTGGGAAGTATTTATTAAAGAATGCTTGTGCCATCTCACCCCATGATCCTATTGACCGAGGTCTTAGATAATACAACCAGCTTTTAGCTCAATCTTTAAGGGCAAATGGGAAGAACTTAAGTCTAATTGTGTCAGTGGTTCCAAACCGGTCATGGAAAGTTGCTACAACCTCTTCAAACTCTCTAATATGCACATAAGGGTTCTCGTTCTCCAAACCATGAAAGGTTGGGAGATACTGTATCATTCCAGGCTTAAAATCTATATGTGGTGCATTAAGAGGAAACATGATACACGATGGTGTAGCTGTGCGAGTTGGGTTGAGGTACTCCTCAAGAGTCCTCATAGGTGGTCTCTCATATTCACTCATAGTATGTGCACTAGACGTGGAAGGTGTGGCAAATAGATTGTCAAACAAACTCTCTAAGTCTGAGTTTTCCTCTTCAATCCTAAAAAATCTACCAAACATATCCCTACGTTTAGGCATGCAATTAAACACAGGTAAAACGAGGGACATGAATAAAAGAATAAACTAAAAATAAATAAATAAATAATTCAAAATTAAAATTAAAAATGAAATAAAATTAATGAAATAAATAAATAATTAAAAACTAAACTAATAATCAAAACTAAACTAAAATTGAAATTGAAATAAAATAAAATAGATAAGTAAATAAAAAAAGATGGAACAAAGTTATCGTTTTTGTTGTTGACCAAGCAAACCTGCTCTTTTTGCTTGTAAACCGTCTCCCAGGCAACGGCGCCAAATTTTGATTACGCCCAAAAAGTACTTGTGGCTATCGCAGTATAGTTAGGGTGTCGATTCTTCAGAGAGATGGTTACAAAGAACTGATTTACTTAAACAAAACGTTAACAGTAACTTAATGAAAATAAATAGATTGAATTGGTGATTTAAAGTAAAGATTAATAGAAAAACATAAAGGTTATCAATAGAGAGAGGCATCAAAGCGTCAGGAATCCCTCTTATATCAAATTCCTATATTCAGTTATTGATTCATTTTATTACTCAATTGAAGGTTTCACATCCTAAACCAACAATCAGAAGATATTCAATTCTACGCATATTAAATTCTAAGGTAATTGATGATTTATCTTCTCTATGTTAACAGCACACAAAGTTATCATTACGACCTATCTAAAATTGACAATATACCCTCAGGAAATATTGCAGCAGAAGACCAACTCATAAAACAACTTAACCAGTCACAACTGGGTTCCCCAATCACACATAGAAAAAACATGACTGAATCTATATGCAAGTTGAATAAACACAGTTTCTGAATTCATAAATCAAAAGATAATAAAGAATAATCAACATCAATTGTATTAAACTTTAAACAGTACTTAGAAATCAACAACATGAATATAAAAACTTAAATACAAGAGTTCATCCTTAGCTTTGCCTAGGAGATTAGTACTCCAAGTAGAAGAGAGATATAGCCTGAAGAGATTGCATCAGCATTCTATCTGTTATGAAGTTTCTTCGTTCTTCAATATCAAATTTTTGTTTGTGGCTCTTTGTTGTATGTTTCTTCTCTCTTTCTCTCCATTTTTTTTCTCCCTCTAGGATTTTGGACGAGCTTGGATTTATATAGAGAAGTCTTGGAGGCCTTATTTGCGTAAAAATGAACTAAACAAAAAACCCTGAAATACGCTTTCGTGTCACGACGCGTGGCCTTTTCCACTACAAGAAAAAACAAATTTAGCGACGGAAAAATCCGTTTCAATTTTTAGAAACGGAATAGCAACGGAATTTAAATGGATTAGATCAACAGCTACGGAATTTAACGACGTGATAAAATTTCGTAACTAATCATGGCGAGAATAAAATTGCGGGAACAACAACGTTGGAATAACGACAGATTTTATAATCTGTCTCTATATATTGAAACAGAAATAAAATTCCGTCGTAATATTAGCGACGAAAGAAATATTATGTCTCTTAATAGTGATAAAATTTTGTTCCGTCTCTATTTAGAGACAGAAGTAAGTTCCGTCTCTATATAGCGACTGAATTAGTATTCTGTCGCTAAATATTGCGACGAAATTCTAATTTCGTCGCTAATATTGCGACAGAATACTAATTCCGTCGCTAAATTTTCTTAAATAAAAAATTTCCATTTCCTTTTCCCCATCACTCGTTTTCCCTCTCACTCAAAATCTCTAAATCTCTCAAATTCACCACGCCCTCTCTCAATCTCACTCTCGGTCATTAGGTCTCCCTCTAAATCTCAGGTAAACTTGATCCATCTTTTTTTTTTCCTTTTTTTATATGGATTGTTATGCTTTGCAGTGGTAATTAAAAATCGGCGAGCTGTGTGTGTGTTCTGTGTATTGTGTGTGTGGGTTAATGTGAGTTGGGTGTGTGTTCAATGATTTTAGGGTTTATTTTCATGGGAGCAGTGGGTTTGAAAAATGCTTCATCTTTCTCACTTTCTCTCTTATATGTGTGCGTAACTGTGTGTGTTCTGTGTGTGTGAGCTCTGTGCGTGCGTAACTGTGTGTGTGTGTTCTGTGTATTGTGTGCGTAAGTTCCTTGGGTTTATTTGTTTTATGGGTTGAATTTGGTGTAACTGTGTGTGTGTTCTATGTATTGTGTGCGTGAGTTGCTTGGGTTTATTTGTTTTATGGGTTGAATTTTGTGTAATTGTGTTTGTGTTCTGTGTATTGTGTGCGTGAGTAGCTTGGGTTTATTTCTTTTATGGGTTGAATTTTGTGTAATTGTGTGTGTTCAGTGTATTGTGTGCGTGAGAAGCTTTTACAGTTTAGTGTGTTAAGTGGTTTTAGGTTGTGATGCTTTTATTGACTGTAGCTTGATCTCTCACTTTCTCGTATGTCATATCTCGCAGCTCGCTAGCCAAATTACTATCCGTAGTCGCCTCATCAAGCATCAGGTATTTGTTGTTTTTCTGTTATTTTGTTCTATTTTGGTTGTTTTAATTATAACAGTCCAGTAAGGACTTGGCAATTTACTTAGATGTGTGAAAAGTGAATTTAATTGTCATATAAGGTAATAAATATTTTCAGTGATTAATTCAAACTTGAAGGTAGAACTTAGTCGATAGGATCCAAAATTAAGCTAAAGATTAAGGTTTGTAATCAATATATTGGTTGTATGGTTATTGATGAAGGCAATAAAATAATATACTTTCTCATTTATGTTGAATAAGCAGTAGAATAGAACTAGGAATTGCAAGTTAGTTGTGAATCCTATTTTTCTATTACGTCTATTCTATTGTATGCCAAGAGTTGAGTTTAATTAACTCTGTCATAATTTTTACCAATAAAGTCACCATTTATATTTTCATCAGTTGCCAGTATCACATACAACCGTGGTGAAAGATAAGATGAGATCAGATTGGCAGTGGATCATTATAAAGAATGAGGGAAGCCACTCTGCGTTCCAGATAATGTTTGGAACAAATGGCAGGAGTATTGGAGTAGTACAATGTTTAAATTAAAATCTCAGCAAACATCAAAAAATAGAAACACTGAGTAGGGTGGAGAAGGATCGGGTGTTTCTAAACACACAGGTGGCTCGAGGTCTACCATTCAACATTCTATTGATATAGTTAGATTTTTTAAACATGCGAACATTTTTTATTACTTTTATTATTCTAATTTAATAATTTTTTATTTTTTAAATAGGAATCTCAGTTAGGACGTGCACCCACAGGCTATGAGGTCTTTAAGCATATGCACACAAAGAAGGATAATACTTTTATTGACAAGAGATCAAGCGACATTAATGTAAATTTTTGTTTATAAATTATATATATTTAATTTGTTCTTTTCAAAATCATTTTTGCTTTCTTATATATATATTTATTATTAATGGTAGGCTGCTGTGGAGCAAATGGCAGCGATTGCATCTCAGTTATCAGAGGAGTCTGGTGAGCCAGCTGAGACTCAGCTTGACACCAATCGCCTATACTTAGATGTGGTTGGAGTGGATACTAAGAAGCGCCGAGTGTACGGTCTCGGCTCTCTTGCATCGCTTTCATATCCGGATTCATTACGCAGCTCAGGTAGATCACACTTCGGAACGACTTTTGATTATACATTTGAGCAGCGGGTACAAGAGCGAGTTAGGATTGAAATACATACTATACAACAACGACTGGATGAAGAGATACACCGCCGAGAGGAAGAGCAGCAGAAGAGAAATGAAAAAGTGCTTGATCTCAAACAGAAGATGGCATAAATGGAGCGGTATTTTCAAATGATGAGATTCTTGAGTTCACAGCCTTCCTCTTCAGGTCCACCTGATCCTCCGACTGATTGTGAGCAGAGAGATAAGGAGAATTAAGTTATATGTATTTATTTTATATTGTACTTTTTTACACATAACTTTTATGTAATAAAATTTTTATTTTAATATTTGTTGTGTTTATTTTATAATTTATGTAATTATAATATATTTATTTTATAATTTTACACATATTAATATTGTTTAAAATAAATTTAATTTCTTTAAGAATTTAAAAAAATACAATTTTATCTAAAAAAATATTTATAAATTCATTTGTTACTAATTAGCGACAGAAATTTCCGTCGCTAAATGGAGACAGACATTTCCGTCGTTAAATAGCGACGGACATTTCCGTCGTTAATTTGCGACGGATATTCCCGTCGCTAGACTGCGACAGACATGCCCGTCTCTATTTTACGACGGACATGTCCGTCCCTATTTAGCGACGAAATCGTCCGTCCTTATTTAGCGACGGAATTGTCCGTCGTTAAATAGCGACGGAATTGTCTATCGCCAAATATCGACAGAATAATTCCATAGCAATTTATAGCGATGGAAATAAAATTTCCGTCGCTATATACTTTGCGACTAGTAAAACAGAGACGGAAAAATTATGTCTCTGTTCCGTCGCTAAAGTCTAATAGCGACGGATTATAGACGGATATTTCCGGCTCTAATTCGCATTTTTCTTTTAGTGTTCGCGTCGTGACGCGTGGCCGGTTTTCTGGTTTCTCCGATTCAGCTCTTCCAATGTGCTTCCGATGTGTCTGCAAGGTCCCGAAACATATGTAATTGTTCCAATCTTTATGTTCCATTGCTTCATAATAATAAGACACAAAATAAACTATAATTAAGATTAAATACATGATAATCAAACCGAATTAGTGATGTTCAAAGTACACTTTCATGCACTTATCAATAATCTACAAGTATGGCAAATTATTGGGCCGAGCTCGGAATTTGCCATGCAGAAAATATTTTTTTAATTTTGAATTTTTTAATACTTAAAAATGGAAAAAATTAAAAATTTATGTGCTTTTTGGTGTTTTTATTTTAAATTTTAAAAATTTAATTATAAATGTGTATATTAAAATTAAAAATTAATTTATATAATTAAAAAACTTATTTTTTTTGTTAATAAAAATCGGATTCGGGATTTTTTGGCCAAGTCCGGGCCCTTAAAAAAGGCCATCGGGCTGGGCTAAAGCCGGTCGGGCTGCGATCGGGCAGGCTTTTGCCATCCCTAATAATCTATGTGGTTTCCAACTGATCTCAAAGCCTTACCACGTAGGATTCTCTAATCGTTGACCCAAATTCTTACTTCAATAAATCTAAAATCCTTCCAAATTTAAGATAATTCAAGAGCACCCTAGATTTAATTAAAAGAAACCATTAAGTTTGAGAGCAAATGGTTAATGGTTGAATGTTGATATTATTTTGATAAACACAATTTTGAAGGTTATATATATTTTTTTTCTTTAAAGGTTTAAGGTTATTACTTGAAACATAAAAAGCATATAAGCAAAAAGAACAATGTAAGGAGTGCACATTTTGTTTCCAATTTTCAAAGCAAAATGACTTTATTTGAACATGCAGTGTTTGGCACTAGAAGCATAACACGTGCTTGATAACATCACAAAAGAAAAAGACTGCAAAATTCAAATTTGGAAGGCATTCTGATTGGTTGATTAAGCAGAACCGGCAACACAAAGCCATTGACCAACGAAGAGTGCATCACAGTTGAGATTAGGGTTGATGGCACCAAAGAGATCAGCGCTCAAGTTGAAGCTATTTGCAACTTGAGAGCAAGTATCTCCTTGTTGAACTCCATACACTGCATCACAAGATGGGGGAGCCTTTACGAACCCAGCTGCACATTTCATTTTAAACAAAACTATAATAAACACATTGCCAAAATATCTATGTTTTATAAATTTATAAAATCATAAATGTACGTAACATCAAATGCTGTAATGATTTTGCAGGTCTTATTACTTGCAAATGTGCGGCTTTCAGCCACAGAGACAACGAGGAGAAGTGCAAGGACCAAAGCCAAATTGCGAAACATGTTGTTGCAAGGACCAAAGCTAATTTATTTTTGGGTCTTTTATAGTAGTCTTTGTATAAGGTAGTTTTGTCATGGAATACCAAATGAAGAGATTGTTAGTTCCATATGTTTGTTCCATAACAAAACAAGTTTAATTAATTTGTATTGAATCTTGAATATCTCGGAGCAATTGAACAAGTGTTTAGAAGACTTTGCATGAATATATCAGAAACAAATATAGGTTGAATTCATTAGTGGAACGTTCATTATTGGGTTCGAATGAAATCTTCCAGAGGATTCACGTTCGTTAGGTCGTTCGAACATTTTTACAGAATTGCTCAAGTTCATCCCTCGTTCTTATGACGTTCTAATGACTGTGCATAAGTGAGTTATTTTAGACACGTTTTTGAGCTAATTTTATACAAGGAAAAACCTATCTTAAATTTGTTTATACTTTCAGTGTAATACTCTCCACTAAACTCACTCTAAAAGTCAGCAAAAGAAGTATGGTGCAGAGGTTCTGTTGGACTGCAACTAGATAGATATAGAACGAGACTTGAAGAAGCAAAAATATTGTTGTTGAACAAACACTATTTCAGGTCTATTTCTAATTCATTCTTGATTCATTTTGTAGTAAGTTAAGTGTAGATTGATTGTCTATAGATTTTGGGCATGTTTCGTGTGTGTATGTAAATGGTATGTGGACCATTTTGGATGAATTTAAGTTTTAAATTATACTCTCCATTTCAGGGGAATCTAACCGGTGTATGTTATTTTTCTTGTGCTCCACGATGCCTCGGTGAGAGTCGGACCACATCCACGTGGATGAGGTTTCATACGGGGACAAAATCATAAGGGATCGGGAGAGCAGAGTCCCTAGGTAAAGTCCTCGGATATACCTCCATCGAGAGAGTAGTCCATAGGTAAAGCCCCCGAACACGCCTTCGTCGAGATCTCAAAGTGGACAAATACTCTCATAAGAAGGAAGGTCGCGTTAGCACACCTTCAATTTTAATAGATAAATATTTTAAAATTATGCTGTGAAAATAATGAAATAAATGTTGTGAATTGAAAGACTCCAAGATAAATTGAAAGCACAAATAAATCAATAGAGTTTCATACAAAAGAAGCAAAAGCAATGCGTTGCATGGTGGCTAGTGTCACGTGGCTGAATTTCAACCCCAAATTTTCTTAGCCAAGTGCGGCACTAAGTTCGTCCAACTTAGTCAGCCTTCCCTTTGCGTACCCACGCAAGTCACGAGCAGCAGCTTAATAATATTCACACACCTTCACAACAAACACACAAGTAACCCACGCATCAAATAAATACTAGACACAAATGTTTACGTGAAAACACGCCCAACCTTTTCTTTACTCACCAGAGTAATTACAAGGAACCGTGCAAGACCATGCAAAGACTTACAATGAACATCTCACTCATGTGCACCAACACGCGATGTCACTGTTTCTCTCTCGTGTCCTTTGCATGTTCTTTACAAACACAATATATACTAGCGACATTTACACCCCAACTGACCTAAGGTGTACTGGCCCATTGGGCACTAGCCAACAAATATATACACATCAGTTAAATCCCAACTGATATAGGAATGCATGACACCTAAAGAACTATACACACACACAAGCCCACGAATTTCCCCACATGTTTCCCAACTTGCAACCCACGGCAGTTACTAGCAGTTTCCCCGCAACTGTTCCCACGTGTGTTGCACGTGAAGCCAACTCACTTGCATGTGCACGCCAACTGCCTTGCCTAAAGCAACATCAACTTCCCACAGATAGCACCAACTGCCCACGGACAGCACCAATTGCCCACATGTGTCAGCATAATTTTCCTTAAGACAGCACCAACTGCCCACACACAGAGCCCACCCATTTTGGAGTGCTTGGCTGCCGCCAACGCCACTCGTTCCCCATTTTGCTCGAGCAATTAGACTAAGGGGCTAACAACTAGCTAGTGTAGTAGCTAGCAGTGGAAGGCCACGCTGATTACAACTCAAAATCATTGAAGTCAAGTCTAAAATCTCTCAATGCAAGCAAGAATATCGATTCTTCAACTGATTCATCAAATAATAGGCTTTATGTTAGAAATGATGATAAAGATGGCCAGATAAATTAGCTTGAAGATTCTCTCCGTAGAATGATGTAGCTACTAAATATTCAAGATTAGAGTCCGTTTGAGAGTATTTAAAATCATATTACAAGTACATTTTCAAAGTTAAAAACATTTGAAAATATTTGATTACAGATTCAAAAGCGTCAGTTAAATAACACTATTAAACTGACCTTTACTAATCTACGAGGCAGAAAGCGAAATCTAAAACTAATTTTCATTTTTATTTTTCCCTTTTTTATTTTCATTGTAACCGAAGCCAGCAATTCATGAGTGTAAATACAAATCCCTTGTTGATGTGAAAGCAATGTCAAATAGTTTAAAAAATTTAAAAGCCGGCTTTTCAACTGTGCATAATTCGAACATAAACGGCTTCTTCTGTCTCTTCCATGGAGTTTTTACTATAAATAGATGAGGGTTTAATGATTTCAAAACACAGATCACACAGATAGTTTCTATTAAGCAAGATAAAGAAACTACAGAAAGAGATGGCCAGCAACAACATGTTTCGCAATTTGGCTTTGGTCCTTGCAATTCTCCTCATTGTCTCTGTGGCTGAAAGCCGCACATTTGCAAGTAATAAGACCTGCAAAATCGTTACAGCATTTGATGTTACATTTATGATTTTATAAATTTATAAAACATATATATATATATATATATATATATATATATATATTATATATATATATTGGCAATGTGCTTATTGTAATTTTGTTTAAAATGAAATGTGCAGGTGGGTTCGTAGATTCTCCACCATCTTGTGATGCAGTGTATGGAGTTCAACAAGGAGATACTTGCTCTCAAGTTGCAAATGGCTTCAACTTGAGCACTGAGTTCTTTGGTGCCATCAACCCTAATCTCAACTGTGATGCACTCTTCGTTGGTCAATGGCTTTGTGTTGCCGGTTCTGCTTAATCAACCAATCAGAATGCCTTCCAAATTTGAATTTCAGAAACTTCATTTTGCAGTCTTTTTCTTTTGTGATGTTATCAAGCACGTGTTATGCTTCTAGTGCCAAGCACTGCAGGTTCAAATAAAGTCAATTTTCTTTTTTGTGTGTTGATCTTTGGGGGGAAGAAGTCAACTCTAAATTCACACTTTTTTATGACCACATGTCCAATATTCATCGGCCGTTTTGGGTAAATTTTACACGTTATTGTGCGTGTATTACACTCCCATCACTACAAGAAAAATGGTATTCACCGACCACAACTAAAAATAATAAATTTTGTTGCTAAATCCAATTGCGACGACTTTAGTATTGTCGTCATTTCGCAGCAATAGAAGCGTCGCGTTACAGTTTTGGAGGCGACCGCAATATTATTGTCGCACAAATGCTCAATAGCCACGATATATTCATAGCAAAATTTATCGAAAAAAGATTTTATCACTAAAAATATATTCTCTGCGTTGAACATAGATATTTATAGACGATAAAATAATTCTCATAACTAAATACATATAGCCTTAACATGTTTTTCCAGTGAAATTAATGTCGTAATAAAAAAGTGCTAGTGTGACGAAATAAGTATTGTTGCCACAAATTGTTATGAAGACCAAAAAAAATAAATAACATGCTTTGGCGACTATAATTATTTCGTCGCAATTACAACCTTTGGCGATGAAATTTGTTTGGTCACTAAACGTGCCGGTGAAATTTTTTTTATTACTGATATTATTATCTTATAATGTACTATGATTTTTTAATTATGTATTAATAAATAAATTTATTAATTTTTGAAAGTATATATCATTAATCACAAGTCCATAATATCAAAGAAAAATTTAGTAGTATTAAACCTCATTAAACACAATATATAAATCCGAAGTAACATAATAGATATATATAGAGAGAGGGACATATATGTATGTATGCATGTATAAATTAAAATTCAAATCTTCCAATACACATAAAATCCATATGAAGTTAAAAGAAAATTTTTTATTTTTTATTTTTTATTTTTATCTTTATTTACTTTACAAGTCACATAAAATCGTATGAACCTTACAAGATTACGACTCTATATATGTATATATTGTTGGTTCCAATTGCATGCAAAAGTCATGCATGACAACAAACTCACCGAAAGCATGCATGACTTTTGCATGCTTAGGGTGAGACAGCTTGCTTGCAAGCTGTGAGTGTGTGTGTGTGCTGGAACAAGTTGGCCAAACCGCGTGACACTGTTCACGCGGTTTTGGCTCTATAAATTTGAGCCCCCAGGATCATCCCATAGCATCCCAAAGTGTATAAGCTTCAAGTAGAAAGCTTGAGAGAGTGTGAGGTTTTTTGTTAAGTTTCTAGTTGTAAACTTTGTGTATTATTCTTGATAGTAATAATACGAATTCGGTTTTTCCTCAAACACTCCAAGAGTGATCGGTGAATCACAACAAGTGGTATCAGAGAGCTTTGGTTCTTCATTGGGATCGAAAAACCGAAGAACGGAGTTTGGTTCGGAAAATTCGAGTTCCGGTAAAGTTGTCAAAAATCAACTTTGAGCACACCATCAGCTAGTTCACGTCGAGACGAGCACGATGGTATTTTCCGGCGACCGAACCGACGTTCCAGAAGGCCGCACGCGCCGCACGCGCATTCCAGAGAGCTGCCGACGCGCCCTCACGCGCACCACGCGCCGCACGCGCTGCTGAAGGTTGAAGACGATCCGAGTCAGCATCCACGTCACCTTGCCACGTCAGCGCCACGTGTCTGCCACGTCAGCCATCCGGTCCCACATTGCCACGTCAGCAGCCTGGTAAATTTCATTTAGCCCCCTGAAGTTTTGAAATTTGCAGTTTTGCCCCAAAACTTTTAGGAATTTACAAATCAGCCCCTGTGTCGGATTTAGACCAAAGAAGTGTCTATTCCACCATTTTCGACTGTTTCGGACGCAACGGTGACCTCCGATTTGTGAAATTCAGACCCGATTTTAGTGTATTCCCATTTTAAACTTTGAAACTTAAAATGGAGATTGATGATTCTCATTCTGGTGCAATGATTAAACTGGCTGCCACTAATTACTCCCTCTGGAGACCTAGGATGATAGATTTTTTGCATTGTAAAGATCTGTTTGATGTCATCGAGTTGAAGGGAGTGAAACCAGAGTCTGTTAAGGAGCATGAATGGAATAAACCCAACAACAAAACTTTGGGTCAGATTAGGCAGTGGATCGGTCACAGTGTCTTCCACCATGTAGCACAGGATTCAGATGCTTACAAGATGTGGATAAAGCTGGAAGACATGTTCCAGGCCAAGACAGCTCGGAATAAAGCCCTGTTAATGAGGCGTTTGGTGAACCTGAAGCTACGGAGTGGAACTTCCGTTGCAGAACACACCAACGAGTTCCAGAGCCTGGTGAATCAGCTGTCTGCAGTAGACATGCAGCTGGGAGATGAAGTACAAGCCCTCTTACTACTCAGTTCCCTTCCTGATAGCTGGGAGACATTGGTGGTTACTCTCAGCAATTCCGCTCCAGGAGGTAAAGTTACCATGCCTATGGTAAAAGATGCCCTGTCGAATGAGGAGTCCAGGAGAAAAGATGTTGGCTCAGAACAGACTTAAAGCCTTCGTCATAGAGACTCGAGGAAGACATCAAGGAAGAGACGGAGAGAGAGGCAGAAGCATAACCAGGGGTAGATCCTCAGATGGAAGGAAGCCTACCTATAAGTGCTACCATTGTGGCATTGTAGGCCACCTAAAGAAGAATTGCCGAAAACTGCAACGAGAGCAAAGAGAAGGCAATCACCAGCCGAAGAATGACGAAGGAGAGACACTGGTCGTTGTCCAAGCAGATGTAGCAATATGCTCCATACAGGAAGAGACATGCCTTCACAACGCAACCCAAGATGTTGAGTGGGTGGTAGATACTGCAGCATCCTACCACGTCACTCCTCACAGAGATTACTTCACAACCTACAAAGCAGGAGACTTTGGAGCAGTGAAGATGGGAAATATCAGTTCCTCTGGGATAATAGGAATGGGTGATATTCAGTTGCGGACAAATGTCGGGTGTACATTGATCTTGAAGGATGTCCTGCATGTTCCAGAACTTCAGCTGAATGTACTCTCGGGGATAGCTCTTGACAAACAGGGCTATGAAAATCACTTCAGAAATGGCACATGGAGAATGACGAAAGGTGTCATGGTTGTCGCCCGAGGACATGCTTGCGGTGCACTATACAAGACTCATGTGAAGATTTGTGCAGACAGCCTCAAAGTAGCTGAAAAAGAGGCTTCTCAAAATCTGTGGAACCAGAGACTCGGACACATGAGTGGGAGAGGGTTGTCTACCCTGAACAAGAAGGAGCTTACCAAGGATGCTGCACGAGGTCCTTGCAACCACTACTCGATTGGTAAGCAACGCAGAGTCTCATTTGATTTCTCTTCAGAGAGAAGATCAGAGTTGCTCAGTCTGGTGCACTCTGATGTTTGTGGTCCCTTGGAGGTTGATTCATTGGGCGGTAACAAGTATTTTCTGACTTTCATCGATGATGCTTCACGGAAAATCTGGGTGTATTTCCTCAAGACGAAGGATCAGGTCCTAGATAAGTTCAAGCTGTTCCACGCCATGGTAGAGCATGAAACAGGGAAGAAGCTGAAGTGCCTTCGCACAGACACTGGAGGCAAGTACAGTTCCAGGGAGTTCGAAGCCTACTGCATGAGACATAGCATTCGACATGAGAGAACTGTTCCACACACTCCACAACATAATGGTGTCACTGCAAGCATGAACCGCACCATTATGGAGAAAGTCAGAGGAATGATCAGTATGGCTAAGCTGCCAAAGCCATTCTGGGGAGAAGGTGTTCGTGCTGCCTGTTACCTGATCAACAGATCACCAACTGAACCGTTGAACTTGGAGATTCCGGAGAAAGTGTGGTATGGTAAGAATCCCTCCTACACTCACCTTAGAGTATTCGGTTGTTTAGCCGTTGTATATGTATCCAATGAGCTCAGGGAGAAGCTCGATGCAAGGATAACTCCATGTATATTCCTAGGCCATGGAGATGAAGAATTTGGATACAGACTATGGGATCCGAAGGAAAAGATGGTCATCAGAAGCCAGGAAGTAGAGTTTCTCGAAGACCAGACAATTGAAGACATTGAAACGCCCAGAATGTCTTCCAAATCCAGTGCCAACAGAAATCCAGACTCAGCACCAGCACAATTGGCCACAGATAGGGTGCACGAGGAAATTCCAGAAGCAGAACCAGAGGAGGCAAATGAAGATGTTGAGCAGGGGGAGACACAGCCTGTTCCATCAGAGATTACAGAAGAAAGTGTTGAGCAGGGGGAGCCGCAACCCACTCCACTAGAAGCTGCAAGATCATTCACAGAGATGGATGATGATAGACCTCCTGAAACCAGTGGACCTCAGACAAGAAGATCTGAGCGAGGCAGGATTCCATCAACCAGATATCAGGGATCCGAATATATTCTGCTTACTGATGTGGGGGAGCCAGAGAGTTTCCCAAAGGCAAGAAGGCACTGAGGAAGTGAAGAAACATGGCAGCAAAACTGTGCAGAGACACAACAGAAGATTACTGTGCAGAGACGCAATGGATTGTACTATGCAGAGACATAGCGGGAGAATACTGTACAGAGATGCAGTGAAGTGTGCTGTGCAGAGACACAGCCGACATGTCAACAAGGAACGATGATCGGGACAAGCTAGAGTTGTGCAGAGACATAACCGGGATAGCTGTCAGATGATACAGAGAACTACGATTGGCTTGATCCCAACTCAGGGTACGTAGGCAGTCATTCAGATGTAGCCATGGGAGGATCCTTTGGAGGATCCGGTTTGGATGATGATGGTCGGCTCAGATTTGGAGAAATCTTCACCGATGGGGAGATTTGTTGGTTCCAATTGCATGCAAAAGTCATGCATGACAACAAACTCACCGAAAGCATGCATGACTTTTGCATGCTTAGGGTGAGACAGCTTGCTTGCAAGCTGTGAGTGTGTGTGTGTGATGGAACAAGTTGGCCAAACCGCGTGACACTGTTCACGCGGTTTTGGCTCTATAAATTTGAGCCCCCAGGATCATCCCATAGCATCCCAAAGTGTATAAGCTTCAAGTAGAAAGCTTGAGAGAGTGTGAGGTTTTTTGTTAAGTTTCTAGTTGTAAACTTTGTGTATTATTCTTGATAGTAATAATACGAATTCGGTTTTTCCTCAAACACTCCAAGAGTGATCGGTGAATCACAACATATATGTCCTTACCACCTACCGATACAAAATATTTGTGACGACTGTGATGTCATAGCTACAAAATATATTGTTGACGTTACTGATTCATTGAAAGAATATTTTTCGTGACTAATTTATTTTCATTACGGAATATTCATTTAGCGATAAAACATTACTTTTGGCAACAAAAACAACTTCGTCGCAATAGGATGATAGTTCGCTGCCCAAATTTTGTTTTTGTCAAAATAATCATGTTGATATCAATTGGTAACCGGTAACCATTAGTTCACAAACTTAATATCATTTGATCTGCAAAAGTCTTATAGAGTTCATAGAATTGTCTGCTTATAATGTACTGTTGGAGCGGATGTGGAACCCCTATGGTCGGATCAGTACTTCATGCAGCGAAAGTGGGTCTAACTCGTGTATATCTAGTATGGGTGTATTTTAAAATATTTTTATATAAAATTACATTCCGTTTGGAGTCCGTAGGAAAAAACGGGGACCCAAACGGAGTCCAAAAACTCCGCAACGAAGAAAATGAAGTTTCAGTATGTATCAGCTCTACGCGTCGCGACGCTGGAGCTTGGGCGTCGAGACTCTCCAAAGTGCGATAGCATCTGATCGGTGGTAAATGCACGTTACGCAAACGCACGTATCGCTCAAGTAGTATAAATTATCGATCTATCGAGGACTTATTACTTATGCTATTAATTAATGAAGCTAAATTTCAACAAATATCTAATTTAAATTGTTGTTGGTTGGATGGTGATTTAGTCTAAAGTAAATAAATAAAACTAAAGTAGATTTCGAAAATGATATGAAAATATCTAGGATTGTGATTCCTCTCAATATTATTCTAAGGATGAATTGATTACCTTATACTTGTGTAATATGCTGATTTATTAACCTGGAACACAAATGTATCTACTAGCCTCTTTCGATTGTCAAATGCAAATATTCAAAATTACCTAATTAACTATATGTCTATGTTAATTAAGAAACCCCAAATTCATTAAGTTCAAGTTTCAATTGTAGTTACACCCGCCTTACAGGTATATTTCTATCCTAGAGGGAAATCTCTAAGTGAGATCGTGTGTTATTAAATCTACGGCTAAATCTAAAATCCATTTGTCAAGTTCATTTTAAGTTTACCAAATCAATCTTATTGGAGGCCAAGCAACAAGAAGCATTAAGATCTAGGCTCAATAAATAAGCCAAAACTTCACACAAGATATAAGATAAATCAATTTATAAAATCGTTAATATTGGTTTTCATATCTACCCTAAATAACATATTTAGTTACAACACATACATAGGATTACTAAAGAAATAATTAAACAAAACATCATACAACTATTTGGAAACTATTAAATTAAAATACAACAATGAAATAAAATATTGGAGTTAGGGGATCCACTTTTAATATTTCAAATGTAGAAATCTCACTTTATTATAATATAAAAATTATCAATGTTACTCAATTAACTAATTAAGTCAAACATGTTAAACCTGTAGGAAACGACTTTCCTTAGCGCAACGGAAGTTGCTAATGTGGGCACCGGCTCTGGTATGGACTTTTAAAATTTTATTTGTCTTCTCCTTTTCATTGTAGCTGAGTTTCCTTTGATGTCCAACACTTGGATCAACCACCCGATCTTTCGAACTATGACTCGAAACCAACAAACCGAAGTGTGGGCTTCACTCACAAAGATCAACTCTAAACTTTTTAGAGAAGTATAAAATCAAATTCTAAACAATTTAGAGAATGAAGTTGTCACAAGATTTATTTTTGCTTTTAGAAATATTAAGTGAAGAAGATGAAGTATCTATTTCACTCTTGTATTTCTTTCACTTCTCAACACTTGAGAAAAAGAATTTTCTTTCAACTATTGAAATAAAAATTCTTGATTTTTATTTCTCTCTACCTCTCTCAAACTTGTGTGAAAGCTTGAATTCTCTCCAAATGATCACTCAACCATTGAGTGGAGATGGAAGAGATTATATTCTCTTCTAAAACCAATTATTCTTATCATAAATCCTTCACATGATATTGAATGGTAATGGCCACACAAAAGAGTGGAGAGTCATCTAAAGACATGTGAAATGGACAAATAAAAGCAATTAGGTCATACCTAATCTTAGACATAAATTGTTGGAGAGCATGACAAGCCTGGGTTTTGTCTCCAAGACAAATTAAAATTCATTATCTTAATAATGATGTCATAAGCCTAATTGTGATGTAATAATTATCTCATAATTATTACTAACTTGATTATCTTATAATCATGATTTGATTATCTCATAATTAAAGAATTCTAGAAAACATTAAGTTAAACTAATTTAACATAGTTTCCATTTGTGACAAAAATATTATTAATCTCGTTAATAATATATAAATATAATGTGAGCATATTATTAGACAATCTAATTATATTAGGTTTGCTACAGTTAATCGAGCTAACACGGGGACCAAATGGACCTACGGTTCCGAGCTCCAATAATTTCGAAATATTAATTAAACTCTTTAATTAAATATTATGAATTATTAACTCCGCGTTATCCCACTAAAAACTCGAAGTTGAAGTCCCATTACCGTAGATGGAAAATATAAGCGGAACAACTTCGGTGTCCATCGATATAGTCATTACATATGAATATAGCCCTTTACGAATATTTCATAAATAGAGATGGGTCATAAGTTCGTTAAACCCCTCTAAATATTTTATCTCTTAAGCACCATTGATTCTATAATGAACAATTAATTCATAACAATTATGAATATAAAACTTTCTATTCGTAAGAGAAAAATTGAGCTCTCAAATTGTTCAAGTCTCGAATCAATTCTTAAAAAAAGATATTATTCTGCTTCTCGTAAGAATGAGTGCAACACCGGAAATGCAACACCGACCTCACCATAGTAAATCAAAGGACACGGCCTACCATGCATGAGTTCGTAGTACACTCAGGATTAAGATCGAATCCATATATGACTATCTAGTAGATAAAATGAATTTCTTCGGTTAACAGATATTAAAAGAAATTCATATTTATCTGAGACCAGTCATATATGATCTCATCATATAAGATGCCTCCATTCCCATGTCACTACATGAACGATCCCGAATCAAGATCGTCATACAAGTATAGAATGGACCGCATCTATAGATAAACCACATACAAAGTACCCTATTTGTTTGCTCTCTATGGACTATTTAGATTACCAACTTCAGACTTAAATCCATTTGTGCATCAAACATACACTAAGTCTGAAAATACAAGAGTAATCAAGACAATTAAAGAATATGCGATATAAATCAAACAACTTTGATAAATGAATAATGTATTTATTATTATTACAATAAACAATTTCATTTACAATATATGAAGCTCTATGACATAAATCCCAACAAAACCAACCATAAATGCGGTGATATTATTTGTACATAAAACCAGCCATATAGGCAGTAGTCATCTGTCTATAAAAACCTACCATATAGGCGATAATTAATTATGTCAAATATATAAAACCAATCATATAGGTGGTATCAACATTTGTCTATAATTAATCCAACTTATTAAATTACAATTTATAGATTATATTAAATGAGATTAATCTACCTTATCATATTAGAAGTTTCACACTTTACTCCAACGAAACGAGATTACCTACTCATGCTTGAATAAAAACACACAAATTTTTTTTACTAAAATAAAAATGTAAATACAAGAAAGCTTAAATAAACACACAAGATACTCTACTCTAAGTTTTACAGAGAAACCCTAGAAGAAAGCATAAGTTTTACATCTAATTTAACCTGCTATTTATAGGTAACAAAACTAGCCGGCGTCGCAATGCAGAAGGTGTTGCACATTGCGACGCGCCAGCTGGCTACACGTGTCAAGCGTAATTGTGTGGGCGTCGCGATGTTTAAGGTCTTTGGCGTTGCGAGGCGATGCATAGTTGATGACGTGTGTCGGTAGGAGAACTTTCGGCACTTGATAGCGACAGCGTCGCAACGTAAAGGATGTTGCGCATCGCAACTCGAGAAGTAAATTTCCATTTTTACCCTTTTTGCTCCATTTTTCGTGATTTTGATTCCGATTTGATTCCATCAAGTCCCGATAGTATTTTTATTAGCAAAATAACAAAAACACATCAAAACGTTCATAAAACTCGAGAAACTCACAAAATATTAAGTTAAAGGGGCAGTAAATATTGATATATTTTCCGCTCATCACACCCCAAAACCTAATATTTTGCTAGTCATTGAGCAAAACAAACAAAATGAAATGAAATAAATAATTAAAACTAAATTAACTAAACCTAATCCACTTCCGTAGGGATCACAGTTGCATTTAGGTATACAACAAGCCTTTAAACCCCCAGGTGTCCCTAGTGGACGAGTTATAGTCTCGTGAGGGCTTACAACGACGATACCCACAAACATCAATCACAGAAAACTAAATAAATAGTTAAAAAAAATAAACAAATTACAAAAGAAATTCTTATCCAAGTTAGTAATTGTTTTCTTTCTTTCTAAATTACCAAATTAGTAAATTCCCATATACTTTTACAATTCTCCATATACACAATTAACAATGTATTAATCAAATAATTGTGCCCACAATATTCATAAGTGTAGTTGAAAAGATAGTAATATTTTTGTCCTACATTTATATCAAAATCCACGTATTTTTTCGCAATGGAAATTTATATTTTTATACTTTTTTTTGAATATAACATCTTCAATCATTGTAACGAGCTTTGGGCTAATGACTCCCAAACCAGTTGGCTTTAGGGCTTTAGGTGTTAAGACACCCCAACAGACTTAATTTCTCAGATCTCAGATGTTAAAAGCTGTACTGTTTAACGCGAACAATCAATGCTTATTGAGGCAAGATGTACGGTTACTAAGTAGAAACTTAATTATTATTAACTCAGGCTCTACCGTTTGACGCGAACAATCACTGCTTACTGAGGCAAGATGTTCGGTTACTAAGTAAGAGCATGGTTAATTATTTATATACACATTTTTGTATAAATTTCATCGCTTTTAGGTGCTACTTCCAATAAACTATAAAAAATGAATATTGAAATTTTTTCACTTACAACCCATGTTCGTATGTTAACATGTATATTGATAATACCTATCAAATAAGCATATGAAGATCAAATTTAGTCAATTAGACTGAGATAAGTCTCAGGAAAGGAAACTCCTTACACAACTATCTCAAAACAACAATTCCACTTGGTTAGTCAAAAATTTCATAAAGAAAAATATATTTTTTGTTTTTTTAATATAAAAACAACAAAGCAAAAACAAAAATAAAGCAAAAACTGTTGGGGTTTTGGGCAAAGGGCGCGGCGGAAGCGCGGTTCTGGCGAAATCGTAATTTTAAAACTTTTTAAATTACCGAATGAATTATTCAATATCCAATATGAATAATTCATTCATATTTCACCTAAATATATTTATTCGATATCAAATAGTTACATAAATAGTTAAGAAACATCACGAAACTTTTACGAAAATATTTTTCCGCAAAATGGCATAAAACGTGTTTTTGACCGAACCGACTACCCAATGCACATGAGGGCTGCCCAGGTCAGCCCCAATAGTACTAGGGCAGTTCATGGGCTGCCGAACAGTGACAAATTCACTGTTTGGGCAGCTGTCACCCAGTTGGCTCAAAAATCACCTGGTAACGCCGTTTTTAGCCGTTTTCGCTTATTTGAACTCCGAAATAATTTCCGGCAATTGTTCCAACACCCAAAACACATTCAATACATTCATATGACATATTTTTCATCACCAAATACACAGTATTTCCAGATCTGATTCAGAAGCAAAATATATCAATTTTCATGCTTAAAATCCAATTTTCCAACATTAATCTAATTAATCTTAACACCAACCAAAGTCACCATAAATGAACCACCCAAGAACAATTCTAGGAATTACAAGAGTGGTCATAACACTCTAGAATGGTAACTTATCATCAAATGATAAAATTGAATCAATATTATACTAATATCATTCAATTTCACTTCACACATGCACCATGCCTTCAAATCCATCCACCAAAATAAAAAACCCCAAATTCTTATGAAAAGAAAAAACCCTAGAATCTATCTAGATCATCAAGAAATAAGTTTTCAAGCTTAGGGATATATAGAATTACCTTTAATTCTCCTAATTCCTTAAGTCTTTTTTCTTGATTTTCTTCTTTTTCCTTCATTGAATCATCAAGTAATTTGAGAGTGTTTTTGGTGAGTGATTTTCGGCCCTAGCTTCTTTCAAAATGAAGAAAACAAAATTTTTCAAATTAAAGAGAAGCTTAACCGACTTTCAAGGATAAAATGGTCATTTTTGGAAAATTAAATCAATTAACTATAATTAAACTTTATGTTAACAAATCAAATTTGCACACCTAAAGTTTAATTAAATCATGCCACATGTAACCAATTATAATTAAACATTTATCATAACTATTATGAAAATATTTATCATTTAATTATTTAAATATTTAACATTTAAATATCTAAATAATTAATTAATATAATTATTATTATATATGTATTTTTATTTATATTAAATAACAAATACATATATTAATGGCATGTGTCAAAATATCATTTGACACTTAATTAATGTGTAGCTAATCAAATTATGTATCAAATACAAATACATAATAATTATGATTGACCAAAATCCCTTAAAGCATGTGTTTTCCTTTAACCGTTTAAACGATTCGAATTAACTCATTTAATCTGGTGAACTATTATGAATAATTTGTATTATTTATAACGCGTTGCCCAAGTGCCCAACGAGTACACTTCATATAGTGGGACTCTCTAAGTTTAGGTTTATGCGTCACGAAATCTAATTTCGTGTCCATAATTCACCCACTCATGAATTATGACGACCACGGTGTTGGGTTTTCTAGGTCAAACCAAGATCAATTAAGCAAGAAATCATGTGAATACAACAAAGTAAGAATGCGAAAAATACTTACAATGCTCGGTTGGATGTAGAAGAGAAGTTCAAAACTTTGCCTCCATGGTTGTTGCTCCAAGCTTTTCCTTTGATGTATGTAAAGCTTCCAAGCTCAAGGATTGGTTTCCCTATCACCTTTGAATGACTCCTTGGATGTGCTAGCACCTTTGATTTTGAAGTAAAATCAAGAAACAATGAGCCTTAGGCTCACGGCAATAGAGAGGAAAAAAGAAGAAGGTTATTCGGCCAAGGTGAGAAAAAGAGAGAGAGAGAGATTGTTTTTGGTGTTTTCTAAAAACTTAATACCAAAATCCTACACCCTTTTTTGGTATTTGCTTTTCCAAAAAACAAAAGGCAAAATGGAGGGAAAATGGCATTCAATGCCTTCAACAACTCTCATCATGAATAGTGACTGGTTGTTAATCACAAAAAGGTGACATGACTTCCATCACTAAAGTGACATGCGATGTGACTTGTGGGCCGCACTTTAATTCAAAATGCGAGTGGGCCCGCAAACACATTTCGAGCTCGGGTTCGTTAATTTCGAATTAACGAATTTTCCGTTGCGACGTAATTAAATCAAATTTAATTAAATAATTATGCCTGGCAAAATTAATATTCATGTCGCTTACGAATTAATTCTAAATTAATTCGTTCACCCGAATTAAAATCTAATTTTAATCCCGCGTCGAAATCTAATTTCGTTTAATATATCTAATATATTATTTTATTGATTAATTCCAAATTAATCGTTCTCTCTCTTTAAATATAATTTTATCCCAGATAAAATCTCTCCGCAATTAATCCTAGATTAATTTTCTCTCTTATAATTAATCACAGATTAATTATGTCTGAGTCATACGTCATCGGTGAATCTTCGGGAAGCGACCCATGAGATCCCTGGATATGTTGGCTATAAATCCTGTCGTCGGACTATCCGAACACGTACGTACCTCGTACTACGTTTTTACCGATTTACAAGACATGGTTGGCTTCTAGCAAAGCATCGTGCCTGCCCAATTCTTCAGAAATATTCTTAAAGGAATATATAATCTATATCAGGTGTAGTATACGTAGTATTGCGTATTGCGATCCAGTATCGAATGTCACATGAAAGACTTGGGGCTGGAATTGTGTATGCCCCGTACGAAGCATATATCAGATCTCTGGTAACTAGTCTCTATAATCAGATAATCATGACCTAGTCATATTATCTCGATGACTGCAGTACTAAAGAGTATTAGTTTCGTATCCTGCGTGATCATCATCTCCATATGACTGGAGTGATACTTCCATCTTGACATCACACCCAATACACCACGATTCTCAATACACCCAGAAGAGGCGTACACAGAACCTGTTAAAGCCCTGGATGACCAAAATCAAAGTACATTGATTGTCGCAAGTATTAGCGATGTAAGTCTCAGGTTAAGACCAAATACATCTACCCTGATTCGGAATTCCATAGACACATAGTCATACTACCAATGGAATTCCGAGGGGTTTATCCAGAGCGAAGCTGTTTCCGTACCATCGGTAAACACAACCTCCTATTACACTTGCATGAGTATTCAATACTCAAATATATGAGAACTATGTCGTTATGCTCCCATAACACGCACAAGTGCAATACTAGTCTATTCCGCATTATCGGTGTCCAATCTCGATAATACTACGACTAGGGATATTTTAATGATTAAACCTTAGTGGATTAATACTGTCTCATATCTTATTAATCCGGAACTAATCATATGGACTTTTATCATTTATATATCCCGGTAATCCAATTACAAATGATAAAAGAGCAATTTCCTTTGTCACATAGTTATTTTGTACAACAACACCATGTTCTGTACAAATAGTGATGCTATGGGTCATAATTGTCCAACACACTAATTAAATTGATGTTATAGGTCATAATTATCCAACACACGGATTATCTCGCTAAAATATGCAAGTCGAGTTCATTACATACATATAATCCCTCCGTCACAGGCTATCCATATTATACTTGGGATATAGATAAGAACGCCAAATCCTTATGGTATAATATAGTCAACTTTCAAATTTACGATCTCTAAATAACACTCGGAACTGATTTCCAAAGTTATACCACGACCATGAATTTACTAGATTGCAAACACGTACATGATACATATGCCCTGTATATAGGACTGACGGATTCTATCTTGATACGCATAGGATATCATGAGTATCAGTCCACACCCAACGAACAAGCGGAGGTCTGATATAAAAAGATCAGTGACGTGACTGTCATCAAAGTGTGAAGGATAACTCATATATCCACAGTGGTATTTCAAGTCGAAAGACCACTATGCTCGCTCAACTCGAGAAGATTCCTATTGACGTTGGTGTACCATCTATTATGAAATATTCAGTGAGTCGTTCACTGTTTATCAAATAAACACATTCATGTCTATACGAGTCTCCTGAGACTCATGGTTCATTGGGATAAACCAAAAGACAAATCATGATATACGACATGTACTGGTCTAAGTGGATTTTACTAACCAACCAGTGTTAGCAAATCTTGACCATGAATTTTATTTAAGGATATACAACTTATAGTGACGCTTCTCAATGTCAATTACAAACTACGTTGTAACTGCGCACTACGTTGTAAATCCTAGGGTCTTTTTCTAATATACATGTATCACTAAATTATATTTAGTTCAATCTAATCATAATTAGATATATAATCATAATTAGATTGAATATATATATAAAAAAAAAGAGGTGTTACCATTAAATAAGTAATATTATGGAAAAATGAATTGTTCGTATTTATGAATCGGACATAAATACGATCCAGATTAGCACTCTGAGCACCAACCCTAACAAAAACAACATAAGAAAATAAAAACAAACTAGGCAATTATCCCATCCCCCCAAACCTAATTGAGACATTGTCCTCAATGTCTGAAAAAGAAGAAGAAGAGTTTAGAAGGCATCATCCGGTTAGCGTGGAATTGACAACTGCATCTACTACTAAAAAGAAAACTACAAATTATGATCTAGATTTACTTTGCGTTTTTTGCCACGATAGTCACCAGACCCGTTCAACTTGGAAAGAATAGGGTCGATTTTTGGTTCATATGCTAAGAGTTGGTCAATTAAATTATTGGCTATTTTTACAGTTAGGAAGATATTTTTTACTGGTTTTGAAATAAACCCATTTCTTCTGGCATCTTCAAGAAATACAAAAAGAAAATCGAAAAATTCATCAACATTAAATAGTTCAATGGGTTTCTGGTGAATGTTCAAGTTCGCCCAAGATATCACTGTGAATATTTCTTCTATCTTGCCCAGCTCTTCTGGTAAAGCAATAAAATCATAAGCATGATTAATCATTTCATAAAGTCTTTTAGACATACCTGAGACAATGCATTCTTCTTCGTTTGATTTTCCGATGAGGTTTCCGTCCGCCAAAGGTTTTGGAATGATCCCTAAAACTTGACTGCCACCTTCTTATACGACCTTTGAAACATACCCCATCAAGCCAAGATTGCCACCGCCATATACTAAATGAATATTTCTTTGTGCCATAACTCTATCCAATTCTTTTATTGCATCAACAAATTTTGGTTTAGATCCAGAGCTAGTTCCACAAAACACATATATATTAATGACTCGTCTTCTTAAAGTTGCTTCAAATTTTTTGTTTTTGTGTTTTCTCTTATTTGGATTTGTTGAAGAGAGAAATGCACTAGTACCTGCCAAATGAAAATTACTATATGAGCAGTAAAATAGATCGTGAAAGTAAAAAAGTTTAGATATTGTCGGCGAAAATAAAAGAAATCAAAACAGTAAAGCAAATCAAAATAATTATTTAAAGTAACGGAAATCAAAGCAAATATGTACAGATAGTTGTGATTGTGCCTTACATTTTCCTCTGGTTTTAAGTCCAGTAACGGCTTGAACATCCTCTATGGGTCGGGGATAGGCTTCCCATCCAATTTTCTTATAAATTGGCAAATATGGTCTTTTAAAGTCAGATTCCCGAGACTGTATGATTGTCTTTCTTTTTGAAATTGTGTATATAAACTGCGAATCGTTTGATGAACACATCCACTAGAATGCGTCTCAAGAGTCAATGATATATCATCTAAAGACTCTTTACTCATACCATCTCTAATGAATTTAATTTTATCTTCGCGATTTTCAGACACCATTCCTAAAGAACGATAATGAGTGTTTCATGTCCAACGTGCACATTTATAACAAACACCTAATTGTTTAGCTCTTTTTTTTAGCATAGGTGTTTTTCCCTAAACCAGGCATGTATGAATTGAAAGAGTCAGATGACTCACCTGCCAAATGAACCCTTACTTCAATTATCCAACGAGTATCACTAGGAATACCATGGATCATAAGAAGCCTCATTCTTTCGATGCATGCTTTGTAGATTTTCATCAGAGAGTTTTGGGGGAGGGAAGGAAACTGTTTGTGAAGTTTTGCGAGAGTTTCTTCCATCTTATCTGTGACTTTTCCTACAAACATAAAACATAAAACATAAAATTAAACACACAATATTTCAATATATACACATTGCGTGGGTTGCCTCCCTGCTAGCACTAAGTTTAACGTCTTCAGCCAGATATGATTGCCCATAATGTTAGGCTGGATCAGCCAGTGTGAGACTTTCTTTTTGACGCTCGATAGCTTCCCCCTAATAGTGCTTGACACGTTGGCTGTTAACCTTGAATGTGTTGTTGGAGTTGGGGTCACGTAGCTCACCTGCTCCATATGGTGACACTTGGGTGATCACAAATGGGCCTGACCACTGTGATTTCAGCTTGTTAGGGAAAATTTTTAACCTTGAGTTGTATAATAACATTGCTGCCTTGGTTCTATTGTTTGTGCACTAATTTCTGATCATGCCACTGTTGGACAATTATGACCCATAGCGTCACTATTTGTACAGATCATGGTGTTGTTGTACAAATTAACTATGTGACAAAGGAGATTGATCTCTTATCATTTGTGATTAGATCACCTTAGATGTATAAATGATGAGAGGTCCCTATGATTTGTTCCTGGACGGAGAATGATATGAGACAGTATCAGTCCACGTAGGATAAATCATTAAATATCCCTAGTCAGAGTATTATCGAGATTGGACATCGATAGATACGTAAAAGACTAGTATTGCACTTGTGCGCGTTGTGAGGGCACAACGGCATAGTTCTCATATATTTGGGTATTGGATACTCATGCAAGTGTAATAGGAGGTTGTGTTTCACCGATGGTACGGGAAACAGCTTCGCTCTGGATAGACCCCCTCGGAATCCCATTGGTAGTATGACTGTGTGTCTATGGGAGTCCGAAATCAGGGTAGGTGTATTTGGTCTAAACCTGAGACTTGCACCGCTAATACTTGCGACAATCAATATACTTTGGTTGAGGTCGTCCAGGGCTTTAACCAGTTCTGTGTACACCAATACTGGGTATGTTGAGAATCGTAGAGTATTGGGTGTGATGTCAAGACGGAAGTATCACTCCAGTCATAGTGGAGATGATGTCACGTAGGATACGATATTAGTGCTCTTAAGTGCTGCGCGGCCATTGGGATATTATGACTAGGTCATGTATATCCGATTATAGAGACTAGTTACCAGACATCCGACATGTGCTTCGTACGGGGCAGACACAACTCCAGCCCCAGGCCTAGCACGTGACCATCCGATACTAGATCGATATGCACTATACGATGTATACTACGCCTGATACAGATCAATATATTCTTGTAAGGATATTTCCGGAGAATTGGGTAGGCATGGCGCTTTGCTAAAAGCCAACCTTGTCTTGTGAATCGATAAAACGTAGTACTTGGTACGTACGTGTTCGGATAGTCCGATAACCGAATTTACTGCCAACATATCCGGAGATCTCATGGGTCGCTTCCCAATGATACACCGATGACGTATGACTCGCACTTTAATTAATCTGGGATTATTTTGATGAGAGAGAAAATTAATCTGGGATTAATTACGGAGATATTTTATCTGGGATAAAGTATCGTCTAAAGAGAGAGAGAACACGATTAATTTGGAATTAATCGGTAAAATAAATTTAATAGTTAAATTTGATTTTTCTATTTAATTTATTCGAATGGGCTAAAATTAATATATCGGGTATATTAATATGAATTGGATTTCATTACGAAATTAAAGTTGGACTTTAACGCGAACGAACGAATTAATTTAGAATTAATTCGTGAACGACGTTCGTAATATATTTGCGTCGCATCGATATTTAATTAAATTAGATTTAATCATTTAACGACGGAAGTTCGTTTAATCGGATTAAACGGAATCGAGCCGCGATAAATGTTCGCAGAGATATTTGGATTTTGAATTCAAATATGTGGGGCCCATGTGTGGTTGGTGTACCTACCACCCAACTACCTTGTTTTACTTTTGGAAAACCATTTACCCACACCTACCAAATTTAGGGTAAAAGGTGAAATGGTTTTACCTAAATTATATAAACAAAAGTCTCTCTCTACACTATAGTAATTATTATTATTCATTAGATGAATTTTTGTAAACCCTAGACAACTCTATCTCTCTCCCATCTCCTTCATGTTCACGCCCAAAAGGGCCAAAACTCACTGGTTTTGCTGTCCAAAACGTGAGCAGTGAGGGAAGCAGTTTTTTTATGGATTTTGTGGCAAGATCCAAGTGCTAATACACTTCTAAAAGGCATACGAAGGTGTTAGGGAAACCCACCCACGAGCCGGGAATCATTAGACGAAGATTGGAGCTCGAAATCTTGGATTCTTGAAGACTCAAAACTGAAATTTTTGAGCAGTGGACTGCATGCAGTGGGCGCACCTTGGAGGGCTGAAAAATGTTTTTGTTTGTCTTCAAATCGTCTCAACCGATCAATGTAAGTATTCTGCAACTTCTTTGATATGTATTTCACACACCTTCATGCTTGTTTGATGATCTTGGGACCTAGAATAAAACCAACAATGATATCAGAGCCTAGGTTCAAGCATGAAAGTTTAGGGCTTAAAATTTGGGTATTTTGTATTTGAGCATGATTTGAATAAATTGGATGTTTAAGTGTACTTAATACATGTTTAATTGAATATTGATTGGATCAATTTCATGAATTAATGTTTGAAACATTTTTCCCCAAATGTTAATGTTGGCCTAAAATGATAAATTGGGTATTTTCAATTTGAGCATGATTTTATGAAATTGGATGATTAAGTATGTTTAAATATGGTTGAATTGAAGATTGATTGGATCAATTTCATGAAAATGTGATTGGATCATTTTTCCCCAATTTGCTTAAGGTGGCTGAATGTAATAAGCCCTTATTGTCTTGGAATTTTGATTTTTTTGTTCATTAGATGAATTGGAAAACATTTGGGTATATGATTTAATGTCGATTGTGTAATTGATTGGATTGAATTTGAATCGGACATAAAATCCCCAAATTGCCAAGACTTTGAAGCATAAAAATGGGTTTGATTTTTCATTAAATGTGTTGGACATGTGATAATGAAATTGTGCATGATTAATTGTATAAATTAATGTTTTAGAAATGTTAATTTGGGTAATTAATCATGTAATACACTTTAGGTTAATTGAATGTGAAATTGGATTTTTGTATTTAATTAATTGGGCCTTAAAATTGGATTTGGGCTTTTAAAGTTGTCATTGGGCTTGTTGGGATTTGTTGTACAAAGTTGGGTTTAGGCAAATTGGATTGGATCCAATTGGGCCCAAAACCACTTCCATAAAGCCCAAATGCGACTTAATGAACCTTTAAAGTTTAATTAGGCCTAATGGGCCAAGATTGATTTATGGGCTTATGGGGTAAATCCCGGATTGGATTTTGGTTATTCGGTTTGACCCGAGTTGACCAAAAGTCCACGCCTTAAGAAATCAATTAAAAGCCCATTGGACTTTAATTAAATTGACGTTGGACGTTAATCGGGCTTGGAGACCCGTAACGATTAAATTTGGAATTTAAGTCGTAAAAGGTTTATTAATAAAGTGTAATATTAATTTGGAATTAAATATTGAATTAGTATTAAATACATATTAAATTGGATTTAATGTTGTAGTTTAATTTAATTCGAGAATTCGTACTTTGAGTACTTATTTGCAAAAACGAGTTTGACTCGCGCAAAATCAAATCGTTGTTTGAAAATTGGATGATCACTAATTATCAGATTAATTAATTTGATTAGATTGATTGATAACATGCTTGTGTGAATACATGGTTGTGATGAATGAATAATGTATATCGGATGGATATTAGTCGGGTGGGGGCAATTTTGGAAATTTTTGTAATAAATTCGATTTATTAAATTGGACCTGCGTGTCCAGCCTTATCACCTCTATTCTCTTTGTATTCTCTTCTCACCTATTCCCCTCAATGTAAATGAGGTTTCTTTAGTAGTGTAGTGTAACGGGTAGAAATAATACAAGTGTTAGTATGAGAGAGAAAGGGAGAGATTTGATCTAGGATCAATGTGTTAAGTATTCATCCGCATATCATTATTATTTATTTTCATATGCGCTTTATTATGTGTTTAGAATTCATGTTTAAGGGTGTATGATGATGAGACCTTAACAAAGCTAATAAATTGGTAGCCAATTTGCACGCGAAAAACCCTCATCAAATATCATGCGTTTTTCCTTCCATTGAGTGATTCTTACTCAAGATCCGAGACTGGCATTGGGTTGTTGGCCAAAGTCAAGCCCTTTGTCCGTCGAAGATGTGTTTGAATCACGAGAGTTTTGTTCTATATTGGTGTCTTGTCCAAGTTGTGGTTTGTTGGCCAAAGTCAAGACCACTTCTTGTCCATCGACATTGATTACGAAGCTTTCCATGGTCAATGGGTCGCGCTTGACTGGGATCACTAGGTTTGTTGTGCCAAAGCCAAGGCTTAGTTGATTCAGAGGAAAAAGGTTAGGTAATACATTTGATGTATTGGCATATATGAGATATATATTTCGGACTTGGATGTCTCCCTATCGGATCTAGGAATTGGATGAGATCCAATTGATCTTAGAGATCTACCTAGTTAATTATCATACAATTTGTTGGCCAAAGTCAAGATTGTGTGATATTTAACGGGATCCTAGCCCACTAGGAAACACGGTTTCCCGAGTACTCAACAGAGGGTTAGAGGCTCGCCGAAAAATAGTGGGAGGCAAGAATTGAATTTGCGATATTAGTTTAATTACTTGCCATACGCGCTCATTCAAATTATTCGTCATATAAATTAAATGTTAGTTGGACTAATATTTAAATTGTTGTTTTAATAAGCAGTTGGACTGTATTATAGTTGATTATATAATTGGATTATAGTAATCAATATATTTGAATTAATTAATTTCAATTTTCAGTTGATTTTATAATTGGATTATAGTAATCAATGTAATTGAGGTTAATTGATTTAAATTATAATTGATTGTATAGTTGGACTATAATAATCAATATAATACATAGTACCACAAATCGTTGATTTAATAGTTGGACTATTAGAATCATGATAAATAGTGTTTAAAACATAATCCTAGGTGAAAATGTATTTAAACGACTATAATTTTAAATTGGGAATAATTTCAGGATGGTCCTGGAAATAAATAATAAGTTACTTTATAACCTATTATGCCTAAGCCAAGAATTAAGCAAATAGTAGAGCATAATCTTTGGAAGATTTATGTGATGATAACTTAAGTGCTTAATTCGATATAGTTGTCATAAATCTATGTTTAGATTTAAGAAGTATTAAAATTGCAATAAATAACTCTTGGAGGGTTAAAGACTATTCTCGAGGAGATAAAGTCAAACTTTGCAATTAGGTAAATGGCGCAAGGCACACCATACTTCAATATTCTAGAAACCCAAGGCTTGGCCAAAGGCTTCTGAAATATTTGAAAGGGCAAAGGCGAAATCATTATGATCTTCTGGGAAGATAAATGACATATCCTAAAGTGACTGCCATTTGGATATGGCAGACACGAAGGAATTAAAGAAAGGGCAAGGCTCTGACTTTAAGAATGTTTGTCAATATTATGTCTATTACTAGTATTAAAATTGGATTTTAAAATACTTAGTGTAGAACATAAATTATATGGATTGATGTTCAGAATCTGCTGTGAGCAGGATACTAACTTCAAGCTGAGATTAATCTGTGAATCGGAAACAGGATGAAAGTCGCTGTTTCGACCGTAGAACCCTTAGTTTAGGAACTACCTTTTGGGTATAACTTAAATTAGGAACTGTTATAATGTAACTAGTTTGACTAGAAACATTATCTTTATATCAGTGTTTAATCCGTTGCGGATAGACCTTTATATTCTAGAACACTAAAGTGTTTCATTATATAAAGAATGATATTAAGATAAACACATTAGATGTGAGTAACAGAATTTATATTTTGAATATAAATAAAATCTCAAACATATAAAATGACAAATATATAGCTCAAACTGATTTGATCAGTAGAGACTTATTTGTGGTATTGTTGTCTGGGACACAATTAAACAAGACTCGTATATCCACGCTTTTGAAGAGTAGGTACTAGGACTGATTTGACTATTCAAATAAAGTCTATGAATCTAGTTTACTAGGTAAAGTACCTGAAACGCTATTTACTTGGTAATAGTAATAGTGCCACCGATCTATTAGCCCTATTCATAGTGAAGTAAGTGGGCCCATATCTAGCAATACTAGATATGAATATGAATATTTCGTGACCTTAACGGATATGGCATCACATTATGGTTATGTGTTTCTTTTGAAGAACACAAATCGATAACTTTTAGAGTTTCGACATGAAGTGAACAAACAGATCGTCTAGAGTATTAAACCGTCGCGGTAAGACCGTAATGAAAATACTGAAGAAGTAAGTTTCAAACAAACATGAAAGAGTATAGTATTCTTTCAATGAGGACTCCTCCCGAGACACGTAAGTTTGACTATGTGTCCGTACGGAGAAACCGAATTTCATTGGACATGATAAGGTTAATCATGAGTCGCTCTGAGCTACCATTTCCTTCAACGGATATGCATTAACAGTGCAATACTTATTTAGAATAAGGTTCATATAAATCTGTTTGACATATATCATATTAGATATGAACGGGAAAGAAACCGGGTTTCTCATTCCTGATGATTTGGGTATGCTAGGCATATGTTTGGATGATACCAAACTAAAACCCAAATAGGATAAGTGCCAATTATAGGTTATCCTAGGGGAAACCATAAGTATATTACTTATGCATCTCACGAGAGAACAATGTTATTGTTGCTCACCATGCGGTTTTCCTAAAAGGAATACCGATATGCAGTGGTAAGTGGGAGGATGGTATAACTCGATGAAAATCGGAGTAATATTGTTCAAGGCACGAAGTCCTTAATGGAACACAGATAGTTCATCAATGATGAAACTATACCATTAATCTTCGAATACACAAGAACCGCATAGATCGGAGAGAATCAGAAAACAACCTGGGGTATGGGTTTCTGATCTCACCTCATAAAGATGTCAATCTTGTTGAGGTAGACCAACCGACAGTTGGTTATTATCTAGGTCCCAAAATCAAACAAGCAATGAAAACAATGCGTGAATACATCAACGGATATAGCGGAATACTCACATCGATCGGTTGAGTCGATTTGAAGGCGAATGAAGCCCAAAATGCTCACTGCCAAGGGCGCCAAACTGCACAGTCCACTGCCTCCAAAAACAAAATTTTGAGTTGAGAAACGGAGCTCCAAGCTTCGTCGAACGGATCCTGACTCATGGGTGAACCTCCCTACCACCTTCGCAAGACTCGTAAGTGTGATAGCACTTGATTTCTCACCATGAAAAACCACTCTTTGCTTCCCATTATTCACGCCATTTTGGCTTCAAAAACCAGTGAGTTTTTCAGTTTGGGCGTGAGGGTTAGAAGAGAAATGAGAGAGATGAAAGATGTGTTAAGTTGTAAATGAAATGCATTTCAAATATATCTTATATACTTGTGTGAAATTCAATTTAATTTCACTTGCATTTGCCTTTAATTTGAATTTCAAAAGTCAAAAAAGGTAAACACTATGCACATCAATTACACATCTTGTCCATCACTATTCATATCACCTTTATTAAAGTGACATGTTGTCAAGTCACATCACTCTAAGTGACAAGTGTTTTGACGCTTGATGCGACTGATTGATTTGACGCTTGATGCGACTTGCGACGCCGCACTCGAATTCAAAATACGAATGCGCTCGCAATCACACTCGGGCTCGGGTTTGTTAATTCCAAATTAACGATTTTTCCGTCGCGTCGTAATTAAATGATTACGCCTAGCGAATTCACTATTCACGTCGCTAACGAATTAATTCTAAATTAATTCGTTCACCCGAATTAAAATCTAATTTTAATTCCGCGTCGAAATCTAATTTCATTTAATAATCGAATATATTAATTTACCGATTAATTCCAAATTAATCGTTATCTCTCTCTAGACGATATTTTATCCTAGATAAAATATCTCCGTAATTAATCCTAGATTAATTTTCTCTCTCTTCTATATAATCCCAGATTATTCAAGAATGCGAGTTGTGCGTCATCGGTGGATTATCGGGAAGCGACCCATGAGATCCCCGGATAAGTTGGCAGTAAATACGGTCATCGGAGTATCCGAATCACGTACGTACCAAGTACTACGTTCTACCGATTTACGAGACAAGGTCGACTCCTAGCAAAGCACCAAGTCTACCCAATTCTCCGGACATATCCATTTAAGAATATTAAGATCTGTATCAAGCGTAGTATACTAATGTATTGTGCATATCGGCCCAGTATCGGATAGTCACGTGCTAGGGCTGGGGCTGGATAAGTGTCTACCCTGTCCGAAGCACATATCGGATGCCTGGTAACATAGTCTCTATAATCGGATATTCATGACCTGGTCACAATATCCCGATTGGTTGCGCAACACTCAAGAGCACTATTACCGTATCCTGCGTGACATCATCTCCATTATGACTGAAGTGATACTTCCGTCTCGACATCACATCCAATACACTACGACTCTCTGATAAACCCAGAAGTGGTGTACGCAGAACCGGGTAAAGCCCTGTACCACCAAGACCAAAGTCTACCGATTATCGCAAGTATTAGCGATGCAAGTCTCAGGTTAAGATTATACACACCTACCTTGATTTCGGCCTCCCATAGACACATAGTCATAATACCAATGGGATTCTGAGGGGTCTATCCAGAGCGAAACTGTTTCCCGTACCATCGGTGAAACACGACCTCCTATCACACTTGCATAAGTATCTAATACTTATATATATGAGAACTATGCCGTTGTGCCCTCACAACGCACACAAGTGCAATACTAGCCTATTCCGCATTATCGATGTCCAGTCTCGATAATACTCCGGCTAGGGATATTTAATGATTAATCCTTCGGGGATTGATACTATCTCATATCATTCTCAATCCAGGAACTAATCATATGGACCTCTCTTCATTTATATATCTATGGTGATCTAATCACAAATGATGAGAGTGCAATTTCCTTGTCACATAGTTAATTTGCTACAACAACACAATGATCTTTGCAAATAGTGACGCTATGGGTCATTTTGTCCAACAATCTCCCACTTGGCACATAGCCAGTCACTCAAGTGTCTAACACCCGAACTATGTACGGTTCGCTCAAATTGCTGAGGAAAGATTTTCGTCAGCGGATTTGCTTGATTATCGTCTGACGCGATTTACACGATCATCACATCGCCACGATGTATGATCCGAACGAATCAGATGATATAGAAGTATATATCTGGATTGTCGATGAGACCTTTAATTCCTTAGCCTGTGCTGACGCCTAGCTCAGCTGCTAACAGAACTATATCTAATCTAATTAGATTTATTTTCGATCCAAATGGCTTCTATTGCTGCCTCAGCTGCAGCAATAATCCACATTTGTTGTTTATTCGGCAACAGTTATCTTGCTCGGAATATTTCCAGCTCACTGTCCCAGTGTTCAAACTTTATAGCATCTCAGTATTTAATTGTTTGGAAACTTGCAGCGGTGATCCCAGTCACTTCAAGTTGTCCTTCTCCATAGTTTAAGACAACATCTTTAGTTCTCTCAGATACTAACAGATGTTCTTAATGTTCAATCCAGTGACTATCACTTGGATTGACCTGATCGTGACTCCATATGCTCGAAGCGTATGAGACACCCTATCAAGCACATTTTAAATGTACAATTTCCAAGAGAGTGTTAACAACTCCAAATCTATCCCAGTAGATCTTTATTCCTTGAATAAAGGTTGTTACTCCCCAGAATTCTACGAAGAATTTCTATGAAAGAATATCTATGAAAGCCAAGCTTTCACCAATTGTTTTATAGGAATTTCATTGTCAGTGCCCTCCCACTAACCTCCATATATATATACACAAGAATTATTTCGTTTTAAGTCAAATCATAAATCATTATGATTATTTCAAAACGTCAGTTCCAAGAGCCTTATGCTTGCTTCAATCCAAACATGGATCGAATAACCCGCAAACCTTGTTTGTCGGTTATACAAAATCGTCAGGATGTTGTAAGCATCCTCCAAAAGGTTTCCTTTTCAGGAAAGCGATTTTGATCTGCAACTGACACATTTCATAAATGAAATACGCAGTTATCAACAAGCATCTTTAAAATGGATTTACCATGGCAACAGGTAAAAGGTTGTACCGTTATTAACACAATGTTGATAACGATACCTTTCCGTCAAAAGCCCAGCTTTGTACATTGGTATGTTGCCTTCCATGTATGTCTTCCTTGAAGACGTTTAATGTACCAATAGGCACAATGCCTTGTGGTACAACAACTAGTATCCAAAATAGTTATTATACATGGAATCCATTTCGGATTCATGGCACTTTGCCATAATAGGGGTCGATACCTCGTATCACTTCCTCAAAACGTAGTCGGTGGATATACCTTCATAAGATTGACATCTTTATGAGGTTAGATCAGAAACCCATACCCTAGGTTGTTTTCTGACTCTATCCGATCTACGAAGTTCTTGTGTATTTGAAGATTAATGGTACAGATTCATCATAGATGAACTATTTGTGTTCCATTAAGGACTTCGTGCCTTGAACAGTATTACTCCGATTTTCATCGAGTATCACTATCCTCCCACTGACCACTGCATATCGGTATTCCTCTCAGGAAAAACCGCATGGTGAGCAACAATCACATTGTTCTCATATGAGATTTACAAGTACTATACTTAAGGTTTCCTTGAGGATAACCTATATTGGCACTTATCCGATTTGGGTCCTTAGTTTGGTATCATCCAAACGTTATGCCTGGCATACCCAATTATCAGGAATGAGAAACCCTGTTTCTTTCTTATTCATATCCTATATGATATCTGTCAAACAGATTTATATGGAACCTTATTCTAAATAAGCTTTGCACTGTTAATACATATCCTATAGAAGGAAACAGTAGCTCAGAGCGACTCATGATAAACCTTATCATGTCCAACAAAATTCGGTTTTAGTTCGGACACACCGTCTAACTGACGTGTCTCGAGAGGAGTCCTCATCTGAAAGAATACCATACTCTTTCATGTATGTATGAAACTTACTGCTTAAGTATTTTCCATTACGGTCTTACCGTGGTGGAATAATACTATAGCCGATCTGTTTATTTACTTCATGTCGAAACTTCAAAAGTTTACGATCTGTGTTCTTCAAAAGAAACACATAACCATAACGTGATGCCACATCCGTTAAGGTCACGAAATATTCATGTTCACATTTAGTCTAGCTAGATATGGGCCCACTAACTTCACCATGAATAGGGCTAACAGATCGGTGGCCCTTATACTATTACCAAGTAAATATTATTTTAGGTACTTTACCTAATAAACTAGATTCGCAGACCTTATTTGAATAGTCAAATCAGTCCTAGTACCCACTCTTCAAAAGTGTGGATATACGAGTCTTGTTTAACTGTGTCCTAGACAACAATGCCACAAATAAGCCTCTATTGATCAAATCAATTTGAGCTATTTATTTGTCATTTTATATGTTTGAGATTTTATTTATATTCAAAATATAAATTCTGTTATTTACATCTAATGTATTTATCTCAGTATCATCTTTATATAATAAAACACTTAGTGTTCTATAATATAAAGGTTTATCCAGAATGGATTAAACACTGATATAGAGATAATGTCTCTAGTCAAACTAGTTACATTATAATAGTTCCTAATTTAAGTACATACCCGAAGGGTAGTTCCTAACCTTAGGAATCTACGGTCGAAACAGCGAATTTCGTCCCGTTTCCGATTCGCAGAGAAATCTCGGCTTGAAGTCAGTATCCAGCTCATAGCGGATTCTGAACATCAATACATATATTTTATGTACCACACTAAGTATTTAAAATCCAATTTCAATACTAGTAGTGAACATAACTTTGACAAATATTTTAAAGTTAGAGTCTCGCCCTTTCTTTAATTCCTTCGTGCCTTCCATATCCAAATGGTAGTCACTTTGGGATATGTCAATTAACTTTTCAATATTTCACAAACCTTTGGCCAAGCCTTGGGTTTCGGAATATCGAAACGATGTGCACCTTGTGCAACACGCCCAATTGCAAACTTTGACTTTTCACCTCTAGATAGTCAAATCAATTCTCTAAGAATTATTAATTGCAATTTAATACTTTTAAATCTAAAGATAGATTTATGATAAGTATATTAATTAAGCACTAAAGTCATCATCACATAAATCTTCCAAAGATTTTATGCTCTACTTATTTGCTTAATTAAGGCCTAGATATAACAAGTTATTTTATCCAATAAAGTAACCTATTATGAATTCCCAATAAATTTAAATCATTTAAAACATTTAATCCAAGGATTATATATTTTAAATATTCAACTTTTCAATTCTTTCTTGATTTCAATAGTCCAACTATTTAATCAATTTTAATAAGGTACTATTTATTATAATGATTACAATAATCCAATTATTTAATCAACTATAATTTTAATATTGATTATATTGATTATTATAATCTAATTATAAAATCAACTATATATCGAATGAGTTTGTATATAGTCCAACTATATATATATTTAAAACAACATAAAATATTAGTCCAACTAATACTTTTGATTAATATGACGAGTAAAATACAGATGAGCGCGTTTAGCGAGTATTCGAACGAATGTTGCAAATTCAATACTAGCCTCCCACTATTTTTCGTCGAGCCTCTAACCCTCTGTCGAGTACTCGGGAAACCGTGTTTCCCAGTGGGCTAGGATCCCGTTAAATATCACACAATCTTGACTTTGGCCAACAAATTGTATGATAATTAACTAGGTAGATCTCGAAGATCAATTGGATCTCATCCAACTCCTAGATCCAGTAGGTGGACATCCAAGTCCCAAACATATATCTTATATATGCCTATACATCGAATGTATACCCTAACCTTTTTTCCTCTGAATCAACTAGGCCTTGGCTTTGGCACAACAAACCTAGTGATCCCAGTCAAGCGCGGACCCATTGACATGGAAGCTTCGTAATCAATGTCAATGGACAAGAAGTGGTCTTTGTTGGGGTTGGTGCTCAGAGCGCCAATTCCCGGTTGTATTTCTGTTAAATACTTCTGTAAAACATTATTATTATGAATAATATATGCAGTTTCTATAATATAATCTATCTTTCTATATGGTAAAGATGTAATGACCCTAGAATGATTAGTCATGATACAGTTGCAAAAGCGTCGCAACGGACATTGAGAAGTATCATGACGTTGTCATTCTCAGACAGTTCCTGGTCAAGGTTTACACTACTTGGTCAGTATAGTAAACCCGTTGAGACCGGTACATGTCGTATACTGGAATATATGATTCCAATGGTTTCTCAATGAACCATTAGTCTTGGAGACTGGTATAGACGTGTAGGTGTTTATAGCGGATAAACACTGAACGACTCACCGAAGATTCTTAATGGATGGTACACCAGCGTCAATAAGAATCTTCTTGGGTTGAGTAGCACTTGTGATTCTTAGACTTGAGATGCCATTGTGGGCACATAAGACATCTTCTACACTTAGACGACAGTCACGTCACCGATCTATTTAGATCAGACCTCCGCCTGTTCGTTGGGTGTAGATAGATCCTCAGGGTGTCCTATGTGTATCAAGATAGGATCCGTCAGTTCTGTGTATCAGAGCATAGGTAGTCCATATGATTAGCAATCATATAAAACCATGGGCCCGTGGTAAAGTTTAGAAGCTAGTTCTAAACATTCTTTTGAGATTGCTAATAGAATAGTCGACTGGATAATCCCGATAGAGATTTGACGTTTACATCTATATCTCTGGGATTTATCCGGATACCTGTGACGGAGAAATTATACATTTGCCATGACCTCGACCTATATGGTTCAGCGAGATTATCCGTGATCGTCATAATCTACGGGTGGATAGATTATGGACACGAAATTTGATTTCGTGACGGATATACCTGAATCTAGAGAGTCTCAATAATGAAACATACTCGTAGAGCACTAGAGCAACATTAATAAATAATATTGATTATTTATAAAGTCGTTTAATGGTTAAACGCAAGATACATGCTAAAGAGACTAGATAGTCATTTGCTTAATTATTGTGTATTTACATTTAATACTTGATTAATTTAAATACACATTAATTAATAGTCAAAATGAGTTATTTGACTTATTTCCTAAATGAATATATGTTTTTAATATTTAATGTAAATATTATACATATATTTAATATATTTGTATTTGATTAATTAATTAATTATTTAATTGTTAAATGATTAAATTAATTAAAATATAAATATCTTACATTAGGATATTTAAAGTTAATGATATTAGTTGCTTTTGTTGACTTAGATAAATATCTAATAAAGGTGTTTATAAGATATTTATGCAAGTTGATGACATTAATTTGAAATGAAAAATGAAATTACCAAACTTGAATTTCATTTGATGAAATTCGGCCAAGGCTATTTGGTGGAGGTATAAATTGTTTTTCATTTCATGATACACTTAACCTAATACACTTTACCAAATAAACTCCATTGAAGAAGGCTAAAGAAAGCTTGAGAAAAGAAAGACATATCAAAGATAGCTTGGAATTTAGTAAGTTTTTCAAACTTGCTATTAGAGAGGAAATTGTTCCTTAGGTTCTAGGCTTCAACATGTGATGTTCTTAGATTATTTCTTTCTTTATTTCTTTGTGTTTTTGTTGATGGAAGTTTGATAGAAGTGTTGAGCATGTATGATGAAGGAAGTTTGTGACTAGTGTAGTTGTGAACATTCTTTTAAGGTTTATGAAACCATGTTGCTAATCTAGAGTTGTTGAACCACTCTTAAATGACCTAGATTTGATCTTGAGTTGTTTCATTGTGTTGAGACTTGGATTGGATGGAAGAATGATGATTGAAGTAATTGATTTAATGTATTTGGTCTAATTTGTCCAATTTGTGGAAATTGAAAAATTATGGTTCTTAACTAATTCCAAATTTTGGTATTTTCATATATGTTGAGCATTTGGGTGTGTATATGATGCATGCAAAGTTTCATGTTGATTGGATTTCATTTGGATGAGTTTTGAAGCATGAAATGACCAAATGGTCAATTTGGGCACCAAATGGTGCATTCGGCCTTAGGGTCAAAAATTGGGGATTTTGGTTGCTTTGGTGTTTTGATGTTTTGAACATGCTAAGTTCATCTTAGAAATGATTTAGAATCATTCAAAATTGATTGGATCAATTTCGGACTAAAACGGACAAAAATATAAAGTAAGGGTAATTTGGTAAATTCACTTAAAATTGTTTTATTGAATTTATTTTCATAATTTGATTATTGGAATATTAAATAAATATGTTTATTTAATTAATCCGAGAAAAAGTTTTGAAATCTGAAAATCGGATTTTCACCGCTTCCGCTGCGTTACCGGATTCACCCCCTAAATTAACCCCTACAGTCTTGACTTTGGCCAACAAACCACAACTTGGACACGACACCGATATGGAACAAAGCCTCGTGATTAAAACACATCTTCGACGGACAAGGGCTTGACTTTGGCCAACAACCCCTGCCAATCTCGGATCTTGAGCAAGAATCACTCAATGGAAGGAAAATAAACGCTTGATATTTAACGAGGGTTTTTCGCTTGCAAATTGGCTACCAATTTAATTATCTTTGTTAAGGTCTCATCATCATACACCCTTAAACATGCATTCTAAATACATAATAAAGCGAGTATGAAAATAAATAATAATGATATGCGGATGGATACTTAACACATTGATCCTAGATCAAATCTCTCACTTTCTCACTCAAGCTAGCACTAGTATTACTTCTACCCGTTACACTACACTTCTAAAGAATACTCATTTACATTGAGGGGAATATGTGAGAAGAGAATACAAAGAGAATGAATGTGATAAGGCTGGACACGCAGGTCCAATTTAATAAATCGAATTTATTACAACAATTTCTAAAATTACCCCACTCATCTAATATCCATCCGATATACATTATTCATTCAACACAACCACGTATTCACACACATAAGCATGCTATCAATCAATATAATCAAATTAATTAATCTGATAATTAAGTGATCATCCAATGTTAAAACAACGATTTGATTTTGTTCGAGTCAAACTCATTTTTGCGAATAAGTACTCAAAGTACGAATTCTTGAATTAAATTAAACTACATCATTAAATCAAATTTAACATGTACTTAATACTAATTCACTATTCAATTCCAAATTAAACATTACACTTTATTTAATAAACCTTTTACGATTTAAATTCCAAATTTAATCGTAACGCGTCTCAAAGACCGATTAACGTCCAACGTCAATTCAATTAAAGTCCAATGGGCTTTTAATTGATTTCTTAAGGCGTGGACTTTTGGTCAACTCGGGTCAAACCGATAACCAAAGTCCAATCCGGGATTTACCCCATAAGCCCATAAATCAATCTTGGCCCATTAGGCCCAATTGAACTTTAAAGGTTCATTAGTCGCATTCGGGCTTTATGGTTAAGGTTTTGGGCCCAATTGGATCCAATCCATTTGGCCTAAACCCAACTTGATAAAATCAAGCCCAATAGGCCCAAATACAACATTAGAAGCCCAAATCCAATTTAAGCCTAAATAATTAAATTTCATGAATCCAATTCCGCAATTTAATTACCTAAAGTGCATTATATGATTAATCAACTAAATCAACATTTACAAAACACCATATTAGTCCAATTAATCATTCTCATTATCATTATCATATGTCCAACACATAAATGAAAAAAAAATCAAACCCATTACATGCTTAAAGGTCTCGGCCAAGGGAGGGATTTCACATCCGATTTGGTTTCAATCCAATCAAACCCACAATCGACATTAAATCAACATCCTAAATGATTCCATACACATCCAATGTTCATAAAATCAAAAATCCAAGACATTAGGGCTTAAAATTGGGTATTTTGTATTTGAGCATGATTTGATTAAATTGGATGCAACAATGGTATCAGAGCGTGAATACATCAACGGAGATAGCGGAATACTCACATCGATCGGTTGAGTCGATTTGAAGGCGAATGAAGCCCAAAATGCTCACTGCCAAGGGCGCCAAACTGCACAGTCCACTGCCTCCAAAAACATAATTTTGAGTTGAGAAACGGAGCTCCAAGCTTCGTCGAAAGGATCCCGGCTCATGGGTAAACCTCTCTACCACCTTCGCAAGACTCGTAAGTGTGCTAGCACTTGATTTCTCACCATGAAAAACCACTCTTTGCTTCCCATTATTCACGCCATTTTGGCTTCAAAAACCAGTGAGTTTTTCAGTTTGGGCGTGAGGGTTAGAAGAGAAATGAGAGAGATGAAAGATGTGTTAAGTTGTAAATGAAATGCATTTCAAATATATCTTATATACTTGTGTGAAATTCACTTTAATTTCACTTGCATTTGCCTTTAATTTGAATTTCAAAAGTCAAAAAAGGTAAACATTATGCACATCAATTACACATCTTGTCCATCACTATTCATATCACCTTTATTAAAGTGACATGTTGTCAAGTCACATCACTCTAAGTGACAAGTGTTTTGACGCTTGATGCGACTGATTGATTTGACGCTTGATGCGACTTGCGACACCGCACTCGAATTCAAAATACAAATGCGCTCGCAATCACACTCGGGCTCGGGTTTGTTAATTCCAAATTAACGATTTTTCCGTCGCGTCGTAATTAAATGATTACGCCTAGCGAATTCACTATTCACGTCGCTAACAAATTAATTCTAAATTAATTCGTTCGCCCGAATTAAAATCTAATTTTAATTCCGCGTCGAAATCTAATTTCATTTAATATATCGAATATATTAATTTACCGATTAATTCCAAATTAATCGTTATCTCTCTCTAGACGATATTTTATCCTAGATAAAATATCTCCGTAATTAATCCTAGATTAATTTTCTCTCTCTTCTATATAATCCCAGATTATTCAAGAGTGCGAGTTGTGCGTCATCGGTGGATTATCGGGAAGCGACCCATGAGATCCCCGGATAAGTTGGCAGTAAATACGGTCGTCGGAGTATCCGAATCACGTACGTACCAAGTACTACGTTCTACCGATTTACGAGACAAGGTCGACTCCTAGCAAAGCACCAAGTCTACCCAATTCTCCGGACATATCCATTTAAGAATATTAAGATCTGTATCAAGCGTAGTATACTAATGTATTGTGCATATCGGCCCAGTATCGGATAGTCACGTGCTAGGGCTGGGGCTGGATAAGTGTCTACCCCGTCCGAAGCACATATCGGATGCCTGGTAACATAGTCTCTATAATCGGATATTCATGACCTGGTCACAATATCCCGATTGGTTGCGCAACACTCAAGAGCATTAGTACCGTATCCTGCGTGACATCATCTCCACTATGACTGAAGTGATACTTCCGTCTCGACATCACATCCAATACACTACGACTCTCTGATAAACCCAGAAGTGGTGTACGCAGAACCGGTTAAAGCCCTGTACCACCAAGACCAAAGTCTACCGATTATCGCAAGTATTAGCGATGCAAGTCTCAGGTTAAGACTATACACACCTACCTTGATTTCGGCCTCCCATAGACACATAGTCATAATACCAATGGGATTCCGAGGGGTCTATCCAGAGCGAAGCTGTTTCCCGTACCATCGGTGAAACACGACCTCCTATCGCACTTGCATAAGTATCTAATACTTATATATATGAGAACTATGTCGTTGTGCCCTCATTTATATATCTATGGTGATCTAATCACAAATGATGAGAGTGCAATTTCCTTGTCACATAGTTAATTTGCTACAACAACACAATGATCTGTGCAAATAGTGACGCTATGTGTCATTTTGTCCAACACCGACTACGTTTGAGGAAGTGATACAAGGTATCGACTCCCTTTTATGGCAAAGTGCCATGAGTCCAAAATGGATTCCATGTATACTAACTATGTTTGGACACTAGTTAATGTACCACAAGGCATTATGCCTACTGGTACAGTATAAGTCTTCAAGGAAGACATACATGGATGGCAACATACCAACGTACAAAGTTAGGCTTTTAACGAAAAGGTATCATTATCAACATTGTGTTGATTACGGTTCAACCTTTTACCTGTTGCCACGGTAAATCCATTTGGATGATGCTTGCTGATACTGCATATTTCATTTATGAAATGTGTCAGTTAAAGATCAAAATCGCTTTCCTTAAACGGAAACCTTTTGGAGGATGTTTATAACATCCTGACGATTTTGTCGTACCTAAACCAGCAAACTAGGTTTGCGGGTTGTTCGATCCATGTTTGGATTGAAGTAAGCATAATGTTCTTGGAGCTGACGTTTTGATGTAATCATAATGGTGTATGATTTAATTCAAAACGAAAATAATTCTTGTGTATATAAGGAGGTTAGTGGGAGCGCACTCACAATGAATGTCCTGTATAAAATAATGATAATATATGTCATTTCTTGGAAATGATATTCCCATAAAACAATCGGCGAAAGCTTGGCTTTCGAGATAATTCTCAGTAGAATTCTTAGGAGTAACAACCTTTATTCTAGGAATAAAGATCTATTGGGATAGATTTAAAGTTGTTAACACTCTCTGAGAAATTGTACATTTAAAATGTATGTGACCTGGTGTCTCATACGCTTTGAGCGTGTGGAGACACAATCAGACCAATCCGAGTGATATTCACTGGATTGAAGCTAAGAACATCCGTTAGTATCTTAGAAAACTAAGGATGTTGTCTTAGTCTATGGAGAAGGAGAACTTGAAGTGACTGGGATCGCTGTAGCAAGTTTCCAAACCGATAAAGACGACTATAAGTCGCAAACGGTACTATAAAATTTGAATAACGGAATAGTGAGCTGGAAATCTTCCAAGCAAGATACTGTTGCCAAATAAACAACAGATGCAGGTTATTGCTGCAGTTGAAGCGGCAATATAAGCCATTTGGGTCGATAATAAATCTAATTAGATTAGATATAGTTCTGTTAGCGGCTGAGCTAGGCGTCAGCACAGGCTAAAGAATTAATGGTCTCATCAACGATCCAGATATATACTTCGATATTCATCTGATTCGTTCGAATCATACATCATGGTGATGTAATGATCGTATAAATCGCATCAGACAATAATCATGTAAATCCGCTGACGAAAACCTTTTCTTAGTAATTTGAGCCAACCGTACATAGTTCGGGTGTTAGGCACTCGAGTGACTGGCTATAGGCCAAGTGGGAGATTGTTGGACAATTATGACCCATAGCGTCAATATTTGTACAGATCATGGTGTTGTTGTACAAATTAACTATGTGACAAAGGAGATTGCTCTCTTATCATTTGTGATTAGATCACCTTAGATGTATAAATGATGAGAGGTCCCTATGATTTGTTCCTGGACGGAGAATGATATGAGACAGTATCAGTCCACGTAGGATAAATCATTAAATATCCCTAGTCAGAGTATTATCGAGATTGGACATCGATAGATACGTAAAAGACTAGTATTGCACTTGTGCGCGTTGTGAGGGCACAACGGCATAGTTCTCATATATTTGGGTATTGGATACTCATGCAAGTGTAATAGGAGGTTGTGTTTCACCGATGGTACGGGAAACAGCTTCGCTCTGGATAAACCCCCTCGGAATCCCATTGGTAGTATGACTGTGTGTCTATGGGAGTCCGAAATCAGGGTAGGTGTATTTGGTCTAAACCTGAGACTTGCACCGCTAATACTTGCGACAATCAATATACTTTGGTTGAGGTCGTCCAGGGCTTTAACCAGTTCTGTGTACACCAATACTGGGTATGTTGAGAATCGTAGAGTATTGGGTGTGATGTCAAGACGGAAGTATCACTCCAGTCATAGTGGAGATGATGTCACGTAGGATACGATATTAGTGCTCTTAAGTGCTGCGCGGCCATTGGGATATTATGACTAGGTCATGTATATCCGATTATAGAGACTAGTTACCAGACATCCGACATGTGCTTCGTACGGGGCAGACACAACTCCAGCCCCAGGCCTAGCACGTGACCATCCGATACTAGATCGATATGCACTATACGATGTATACTACGCCTGATACAGATCAATATATTCATGTAAGGATATTTCCGAAGAATTGGGTAGGCATGGCGCTTTGCTAGAAGCCAACCTTGTCTTGTGAATCGGTAAAACGTAGTACTCAGTACGTACGTGTTCGGATAGTCCGATAACCGAATTTACTGCCAACATATCCGGAGATCTCATGGGTCGCTTCCCAATGATACACCGATGACGTATGACTCGCACTTTAATTAATCTGGGATTATTTTGATGAGAGAGAAAATTAATCTGGGATTAATTACGGAGATATTTTATCTGGGATAAAGTATCGTCTAAAGAGAGAGAGAACGCGATTAATTTGGAATTAATCGGTAAAATAAATTTAATAGTTAAATTTGATTTTTCTATTTAATTTATTCGAATGGGTTAAAATTAATATATCGGATATATTAATATGAATTGGATTTCATTACGAAATTAAAGTTGGACTTTAACGCGAATGAACGAATTAATTTAGAATTAATTCGTGAACGACGTTCGTAATATATTTGCGTCGCATCGATATTTAATTAAATTAGATTTAATTATTTAACAACGGAAGTTCGTTTAATCGGATTAAACGGAACCGAGCCGCGATAAATGTTCGTAGAGATATTTGGATTTTGAATTCAAATATGTGGGGCCCATGTGTGGTTGGTGTACCTACCACCTAACTACCTTGTTTTACTTTTGGAAAACCATTTACCCACACATACCAAGTTTAGGGTAAAAGGTGAAATTGGTTTTACCTAAAGTATATAAACAAAAGTCTCTCTCTACACTATAGTAATTATTGTTATTCATTAGATGAATTTTTGTAAACCCTAGACAACTCTATCTCTCTCCCATCTCCTTCATGCTCACGCCCAAAAGGGCCAAAAATCACTGGTTTTGCTGTCCAAAACGTGAGCAGTGAGGGAAGCAGTTTTTTTATGGATTTTGTGGCAAGATCCAAGTGCTAGTACACTTCTAAGAGGCATACGAAGGTGTTAGGGAAACCCACCCATGAGCCGGGAATCATTAGACGAAGATTGGAGCTCGAAATCTTGGATTCTTGAAGACTCAAAACCGAAATTTTTGAGCAGTGGACTGCATGCAGTGGGCGCACCTTGGAGGGCTGAAAAATGTTTTTGTTTGTCTTCAAATCGTCTCAACCGATCAATGTAAGTATTCCGTAACTTCTTTGATATGTATTTCACACATCTTCATGCTTGTTTGATGATCTTGGGACCTAGAATAAAACCAACAGTCACTTCTTGGTCTTTTCCTTGTACATTTTGGCTTTTTCATACGCATAAAGATGAAATTCTTCTAATTCATTCAGTTGGAAGATCCGCTTCTCTCCTGCTCACTGAAGATCAAAATTCAACTTTTCCAATACCCAATATGCTGTATGCTCGAGTTCCACAGGTAGATGGCATGCTTTTCTGAACACCAGTCGATATGGGGACATTCCAATGGGCGTCTTGTAAGCTATCTGGTAGGCCCACAATGCGTCATCCAATTTTTTGGACCAGTCATTCCTTATTCAACCCATGGTTCGCTCCAAGATTCTTTTGATTTCTCTAATAGAGACTTCGACCTGACCACTTGACTGCGGATGGTAAGCAGTAGCAACTTTATGAGTAACTTCATATTTGGCTATGAGTGCATCAAAGTACTTGTTGCAGAAATGTGTGCCACCATCGCTGATGATTGCTTGAGGTGTTCCAAAGCGAGTGAAGATATTTCTCTTGTGGAATTTTAATACCACTTTGGAGTGATTTGATGGTAGTGGTGTTGCTTCCACCTATTTGGTAACGTAGTCTACTACAACCAGAATATACAGGTTTCCATGTGATGGAACCAATGATCCCATGAAGTTAATTCCTCATACATCGAATATTTCAACTTCGAGGATGCTTTAGAGAGGTCCTTCATTCCTTCTCGAGATATTTCCCGTCCTCTGGCACCTGTCACATTGAAGAATAAATACATGAGCATCTTTAAATAGGGTGAGCCAGAACAAACCTGATTGCAGCACTTTAGCTATGGTCTTGTCCCCGCTGAAGTGTCCACCATATGCAAAAGAATGACAGTGTTGGAGGATGCTATTAATCTCATCTTGTGGTACACAACGCCGTAATAAATGATCAACACATCGCTTGAATAGGTATGGTTCGTCCTGGATGTAGTGCTTGACTTCACTGAAAAATTTCTTCCTTTGCTGATGTGTCCATTCCAATGGCCATTTTCCCGATGCTATGTAGTTCACATAGTCAGCATACCATGGGACTTCCTGACGTATGATGGCGAATAATTATTCATCTGGAAATATTTCACTTATCGTCAGCTCATTGCCAGTTATATCTCCACTTTCTAGCCTCGATAGGTGATCTGCCACTTGATTTTCTGTCCCCTTTCTATCTCGGATTTCCATATCAAATTCTTTCAGTAGAAGCACCCAACAGATCAATCTAGGCTTGACATCTTTCTTTACTATCAGGTATTTGATTGCTGAATGATCTGTGTAGACCATCAATTTGGGACCCAGCAAATAAGAGTGGAACTTGATAAAATCAAATAATACAGCCAGCAACTCGTTTTCAATTATTTTGTAGTTGAGTTGTGCCTCGTTCAATGTCTTGCTGGCGTAATAAATGGTGTCAAAAAATTTCGCCTAACGCTGTCCCAAAATCACACACACTGCAAAATCACTCACATTGCACATTACTTCAAATGGGAGCGCCCAATCTGGCGCTACTATGATGGGAGTAGAGACCAGCTTCTATTTCAAGATCTCATAAGCATAGTGGCATTTTTTGGTGAAGTGGAATGGTACGTCTTTCTCTAAAAGATTGCAAAATAGTTTGGCAATCTTGGAGAAATCTTTGATGAATCTTCTGTAAAATCCTGCATGCCTAAGAAAGCTTTGAATCCCTTTGACGGATGATGGTGGAGGTATTTTCTCTATCATCTCGATCTTTACTTTATCTACCTAAATTCCCTTTTGTGAGATCTGATGTCCCAAGACAATGCCTTCTTGCACCATGAAGTGGCATTTCTCCCAGTTCAGTACCAGATTAGTGTCTTCATGTTGTGATATTTTATATCGTACCGCAAATGTACGGTGTCAAGTTTTAGTATAAATGAGTTTAGAGTGTCGAACCCAAATGGATTGCGTTAACTCGCACTAAATAATACAATTGATAATTCTAACTTTATTTAGACGATAATTAATAAAGATTTAATTAAATAAATATAAAAACAATTTGATAGGAGGAACTAATACGATAGAGATTCTAAATCCTGATTTCACCTAGCTATCCCCATATATTTATCATGCCAATTAATCCTTGTTCAGTTATATTATTTATAAGTCAAGATTCTTAAAATATCCACTCCTTCTCTCGAGTGCCGAGTGAAAATATCATCAACTATAGACTTCGATATCTCTATAAAAATCTAGTAGTTAACAACTCATTACGCTTTGTGATTCTATGTTAACGACTTCAAAGGAACTACAGATTCTCTCAAACTCTATAAAATCTTAGGTCATATTCTCTAGATCCATTCAAAATCCCCTATCTCGAGTGATAGATTTCAAACATATATCATCATATTTGTGGCTAGCAAACACAAAGCATTAAAATTAAAAAAAATATAAATAAATCAATAAAACTTCATAACAAAATTAGCAAACAATACATGATTCAAGCATCAATTACATCATTCTCCAGAATTAAGGAGTTTAGTTCATGAGAATAGATAAAAACAATAAGAACAAGGTCATGAATCTAATGGAAATAATTAGAGTTCTAAGAAAGAAATAAGATGATAAAACCCGAATTGAATCTCTTCCTCTTCGGATGTCACCGTTTTTGTCTCCTCTTGTTGCTCTTCAATCCACCTCCTTGGATCTCTAAAAATATGTGTTTCTGTGTTTTGTGCTATGTATTAGCCACCCCTTTAAAGTTTGGACGAATTAATCTATTTATAATAAAGCCTTGGGGTCATTGGACATGTAAAAACCCTAAAAATCATGTTTTTAGTCGCTCCGGGGCGCCGCGGCGCTGGTAGATTGTCGCCGCGATTCCAAAGCCCCTAGATCTTATATGGAACGCATAGATCTCTTTGAGTAGATGCAAATTTATATATTAGGGGTCTCATTACTCTTTCTAGATCAAAAGTTATAGCCTTTTTAAATTCAGTGCGCAGCTGATGCTGGTTTTGCCTGTTCTTGAGTCTGATGCTCCCAATAGGTCCCGAAACACATGTATTTGCTCCATTATTGATGTTCTAATACTTCCTACAAACAAGACATAAAATAAACTATAAATGACATCAATTGACTCGAAACATAATAAAATAATAGGCTAAGGATGTCGGAATAAGTGGGTATAAACCGCACTTATCAAATACCCCCAAACTTAAGATTTTGCTAGTCCCGAGCAAAAGTTAAAATTAAAAATAAATACAAGTAAGCAAATAAAACTAACTAAATTAACTAAGCCACTTTCGTAGGGATCACGATTGTATTTAACGTATGCAACAAGCCTTTAAACCCCTAGGCGGCCCTAGTGGACTAGTTATAGTCTCGTGAGGGCTTACAGTGACGACGCCCACAAACTTCATTCACACACAATCATGCAAAAATATAAAAAAAATAAAAATCAACTAAAATAATCCCGATAGTTATGCATAAAATTGTCCTCAAATAGTCTTTATTAATGAAATCAGAGAATCTTCTAAGTATGTAATTCAGCTCAGATCCAAGTTCCTGAATAATTCATCTAGGCTAGACTCATTGTGTGTGTGTGTAAATGTTCATTCACAGCTTGATTCCTAAGTAAGCCAACTTAATGATTTCGTTTAAAAATTGGGATCGATGAGTCAAACCAACTTAGATATCTCAAGTATGCTCTATAATTGCTTTATTTTGTGCTCAGTATGGTATGGTTTATCTTTTCTTTTTCTTGTCTCTTTTTGCACTTTTTTTTGAACTTTTTCTTTTCTTTTTTCAACTCACCTACCCTTTAAGGTATCATTTCTCCACATGGTGGTCCTAATACTCGCCCATGGGTAGCTTCACGCTTATCGGTTATATGTGGTTTTTTTCTTTCTTTAGAGACTTTTTTTCTTTTATTTCTATCCATACCATCCATCATAACACTAGCAAATCAAGATAGATATCTAAGCAAACGGTCATTCATCAACATGCAATTTCTTCAACTAGTTACCTTGCCAACTACTTAAGTTTTCACTACTAAAAACCTATAATTGAGTGTTTATGAGTCAAACATAGATCAACTACTCAAGGCATTAGATAAAAAGTAAATTGGGCACTTATTGTTTCTAAAATTTCACCCATAAACAAACAGTATCACCATAGGATTTATGTTTAACTATCAAAGACTAATAACAAGAAATTTTTTTTATATATAAATAAATAACAGGTAAACAACATGCACACACCCCCAAACTTAAAACTTGCATTGTCCTCAATGTAAGATAAAAAATAAAGAACAATAGTGAGGAACAAAACTACCGTGCATGGAGTTGATCAGGCTCTTGCTGGTTAGAATTTGGTTGCGCGGGCGTTGTGTGTTTCGTGCTACCTGCATAAATAACATGCAAATTAATAAATAGCACACAATAAACTAAAATAAATAAACAAGATGCAAATGCAATGGTTGCCTCCCCGTTAGCGCTAAGTTTAACGTCTTCAGCCAGACGTAACCACCCAAATGGTCATGGTGGCTTAAATGTAGTGAACTAGGTAATCTCATCTGCTTTCTTCTTTGGTATCCATCGGTTCTTAAGACATGAAAAAGACAGCCTGGCAGGCTGTGGCAGTTTATCCATAGATAGTCCCCCAGGATATGTAGATTGTTTCCCAGTTGGAAATTCTGGACTGCACATTCGGAAAAATTGACTCGGCCTCATTTTTAACCTTCCAGGGATCATCTCCAAGTGAGCAGTGACCTTTCTTTTCCTCTTTTTGCGGCACTTTGGGAGTGGTTTCAGGTTTAGCTGTGGAGAATTTTCTTTTATGCATGGCTACACTATGCTCGTAGGATGCTGAAATACTGATTTACCCTGCGTGTTTGCAACTCCCTTCTCTACTATATCTACCATGTGACATTCTGCATCACCTTGAGGACTCAGCATGGTTCTGAAAGCACTGAAGGTGACTTCTTTATATTTACTGCCTAAATCTTGATAGGTGTCTTTAATCTCTTTTCCGCTCCTAAGGGTTATGACTTGACATTGCTCTTTGGGGTTAACTTCAGTATTATTATGAAACACCTGTTTCTGTTGATTGGTCATGGAAGAAACAAACAGCCCAATTTGTGCTTCTAAAGATTTCAATGTTGCCCCCATATTGCCCATATGTGTTTCAATGTTATCTAGCCTTGACTCATTCTTCTCAAACCTCTCTAAAGTTGTAGATATAAATGTGCTCATGAGGTATTCTAAGGAAGGTTTCTGCTCATCTCTTGGATAGTTGAAGCCATGAGGAGTTTGCAAGATGTTCTCCATATTAGCATATGAAAAATTCGGATGATAATAATTAGACATATGACTGCCTTTATAGTTGTTGAAATTCTGATTGTTCATATACTGTACTTTTTCAAATCATGCTCCTCTGTTGGGTAAAAGCATTCCATTAGCAGAAACAACTCCAATAAATGGTTGGCTCATTTGATTTGTCAATACTTATAGATGAGTCGTAAGGGACGATACTTGAGCTATCAGTGCACCAATATGATCTGCCATTGCTTCTTTTCCAACTCTCCTCGTATGAAAGAAAGAAAATATATATATATATATATAAGATAAAATAATAAAAATAAAAAACAAATAAAAACAAAAATAAAACTTAAGACAAAAATAAAGAAAATAAAATATAAAAAATAAAAAAATAAAAAAATCTAAATTAAAGCTAAGATTACTTGGTAATAGTATTAATGTGAATTAACAAACAATCCCCGGCAACGGCGCTAAAAACTTGTTGTGATATTTTATATCGTACCACAAGTGTACGGTGTCAAGTTTTAGTATAAATGAGTTTAGAGTGTTGAACCCACAGGGATTGCGTTAACTCGCACTAAATACTACAATTGATAATCCTAACTTTATTTAGATGATAATTAATAAAGATTTAATTAAAAAATAAATATAAAATAATTTGATAGGAGGAACTAATACGATAGAGATTCTAGATTCTAATTTCACCTAGCTATCCCCATATATTTATCATGTCAATTAATCCTTGTTCACTTATATTGTTTATAAGTCAAGATTCCTAAAATATCCACTCCCTCTCTCGAGTGCCGAGTGAAAATATCATCAACTATAAACTTCGATATCTCTATAAAAATCTAGTAGTTAACAACTCATTACGCTTTGTGATTCTATGTTAACGACTTCAAAAGAACTACAGATTCTCTCTAACTCTATAAAATCCTAGGTCATATTCTCTAGATCCATTCAAAATCCCCTCTCTCGAGTGATAGATTTCAAACATATATCATCATATTTGTGGCCAGCAAACACAAAGCATTAAACTCAAAAGAATATAAATAAATCAATAAAACTTTATAACAAAATTAGCAAACAATACAGGGTTCAAGCATCAGTTACATCATTCTCCAGAATTAAGGAGTTTAGTTCATGACAATAGATAAAAACAATAAGAACAAGGTCATGAATCTAATGGAAATCATTAGAGTTCTAAGAAAGAAATAAGATGATAAAACCCGAATTGAATCTCTTCCTCTTCGGATGTCACTGCCTTTGTCTCCTCTTGTTGCTCTTCAATCCTCCCCCTTGGATCTCTAAAAATATGTGTTTCTGTGTTTTGTGATGTGTATTAGCCTCCCCTTTTAAGTTTGGACGAACTAATCTATTTATAATAAAGCCTTGGGGTCATTGGGCATGTAAAAACCCTAAAAATCATGTTTTTGGTCGCTCCGGGGCGCCGCGGCGCCAAAACCCCTGGATTTTGTATGGAACGCATAGATCTATTTGAGTAGATGCAAATTGATATATTATGGGTCTCATAACTCTTTCTAGATAAAAAATTATAGCCTTTTTTAATTCAGTACGCAGTTGATGTTGGTTTTGCCTGTTCTTGAGTCTGATGCTCCCAATAGGTCCCGAAACACGCGTATTTTCTCCATTCTTGATGTTCTAATGCTTCCTACAAACAAGACATAAAATAAACTATAAATGACATTAATTGACTTGAAACATAATAAAATAATAGGCTAAGGATGTCGGAATAAGTGGGTATGAACCGCACTTATCACTTCACATCTTTGCAATAATTTTCCCAAATTTTACAAGCATTGATCGAACGAATCTCCAAACACTGAAAATTCATACATGAAGACTTCCATGCATGTCTGAGAAAATGGCCATCATGCATCGTTGAAAAATGGCAGGTGCATTACAGAGCCCAAATGGCATCCTACGAAATGTGAAGGTACCATACGGGCATGTGAAGGAAATTTTTTAATGATCTTCTGGGGCGATACAAATCTGATTGTATCCCAAGTATCCATCCATAAAATAGTAGTAATCATGCCCCGCCAGTCTATCTAGCATCTGGTCAATAAATGGTAGCGGGAAATGATCATTTTGTGTGGCTTTATTCAGCTTTCTGTAGTCCATACAAACTCTCCATCCAGTCAATGTTCTCATCGGAATTAACCCATTCTTCTCATTGGTAACTATAATCATTCCTAATTTCTTAGGTACACACTACATAGGGCTTACCCAAGAGCTGTTAGAGATGGGATAGATAATGTCTGCATCCAACTAATTGATGATTTCTTTCTTCAATACTTCCTTCATGATTGGATTCAGCCTTCGTTGATTCTCCACTGTGGCTGAGTATTCATCATTCATCAAGATTTTATGCATGCAAAATGATGGACCGATGCCTCGTATGTCTGCTATAGTCCAGCCAATAGCTCTATTGTGCTCACATAGCACTCTCAGCAACTTATATTCATGCACCGAAGTTAGAGACAACGCAATAATAACAGGTAAAACAGAAGAGTCCTCCAAGTATTCATACCTGAGGTGGCTTGGAAGTGGCTTTAATTCCAGATGTGGTGGTTCCTCTATCGAGGGATTGACTCATTCTTTTGTTGGTAGTTCCAAGCTTTCTACATGCGGTGTCGAATTGAAGTGAGGGGCTCCATCATGATAGTTTATACATTCCAGAATTTCCTTATCTAATTCTTTATCAGACATGTTGGTGATGCATGCTTTAAGTTTGTCAGGAAAAAATTGCATTGCATCTATGTTTTGGATGACACTATCTATTATGTCAAGTCTAAAACATTCATCATCTCCTTCTTCATTTGGGAATTTCGTGGCTTTAAACACATTGAACGTTACTTCTTAGTCTTGCACTCTCATGGTTAACTCGCCTTTTTGCACATCTATGATGATTCGACCTATTGCCAAGAATGGTCTCCCAAGGATGATGGGTACCTCATGTCTTCCTCCATGTCGAACACAATGAAATCTGATGGGAAAAAGAATTTGTCCACCTTGACAAGTACATATTCCACTACTCATTTTGGATATGTGAGTGATCTGTCAGCGAGTTTCAGCGTGATTGAGATGGGTTTTGCTTCTCCAAGCTGCAGTTTCTTGTAGATAGATAAAAGAATCAAATTAATACTAGCACCCAAATCACATAAATCCTTACCAAAATAATGGTTCCATATGGTGTAAGGGATAGTGAAACTGCCAAGATCCTTCAATTTTGGGGGGAACTTCCTTTGAATGATGGCGCTGCATTCTTCTGTAAGTGTTACAGTTTCGAAATCACCCAATTTTAATTTTCTTGACATAACATTTTTCATGAATTTGACATAACTGGGCATCTGCTCCAAGAATCGAGCGAATTGCTTGTCCAGTTTGTGTTTCTGAAGACGCTGCGGAAAAGACGATGGTGGAGTTAATCTTTCTAGATTATTTTCTATTGATTCCTTATCTTCCATCTTCGGGTCTACTTCACTACTCTTATTTTCCGTTGTGATTTCTGCATTAGGTGTTGTAATTGCAACATTTTTTTTAATTACAGTGCCACTCTTCAAGATGATAGCTTGACATTGTTCCTTTCCTTTATTTTTTGGATTTGGTTCTGTGTCGCTAGGAAGGGTGCCTTGCGTTATAAAGCTCTTAGAATTGGCTAGCTGTCCCAATTAATTCTCCAGTGTCTTCAAAGATTCTGCTTGATTTTGAAAAAAAAACATCGTATGATACTGCTTGCGTTTGAAACAAAGCGTCGTATTTGGCTTCTTGCTTTTTCATCTTGGTATGCAAATCTTCTATTCCTAACTTCTTTTCATACCTTTTTCCTTTATTTTGATGTTGGAATCCAAGTGGTGGATTGTTTATTTCATGTGATCCATTCCCAGAAGTATTGCTCCATGCGAAGTTGGGGTGATTCCGCCATATTGGGTTATAGGTGTTGGAGTAGGGATTGCTTCTTTGTCTATTGAAGTTGCTGACGTAGTTCACAGACTCATCATGTGGGTTGTGAGATTCTGTCGCCGGTTCTCCTCCATATGGTGCGCTTATAGATCCAATGTTGTTCACAACTTGTATGCCAAGAATCTCTAGACATTTGCAGATTTGATCTAGCTTGGCATTTAGTGCCGTGTTGGCCCCTACTTCATGGATTCTTGCTACTCGCTGAATCATACTCCTCTCTGTTGGCCACAAGGAGTTGTTATTAGCCATTTATTCTATTAAGTCACAAGCTTGATCTTCTCATTTTTCCATTAATGCTCCTCCAGCAGCGGCATCTACTGTGATTTTCATCAATCCAGTAAGCTCATTGTAGAAAGTTTGAACTTGCAGCCATTTTACAATCTCATAGTGGGGATATTTTCGAAGCAATTCTTTATATCTTTCCCATGCCTCGCAAAGGGATTCTGAGTCGTGCTGCACAAAGGATGTGATGTCATTTCTCAACTTTGCTTTTCTAGCTGGGGAAAAGTATTTTTGCAAAGAACTTGGTGGCAAGGTTGTTCTATGTTGTTATGAAACCTGCTGGTAGTGAGTAGAGTCAGCCCTTAACTCTGTCTTTCAAGGAGTATGGGAATACACGCAGGCGCATTGCTTCTTTTGCCTCTCGGTTGTAGTTGAATATGCCACAAACTTCCAAGAAGTTGCTGATGTGGGCATTGAGGTCTTCAATTGCACTTTCCCTAAAATGGATTGACTGTTGTATCATTTGAATGCATGTCTTGATTTCACAAGCATTTGCAAGTAGGGTGGAAGTACAATGCATGATATGAAGCAGTCAACCACTGTAATTGTTCTATCTCGAATGGGAATTGGTGGTGCTACTTCCAAAGGTTTAGGTTCTTGATTGTTCATGTTGAGAAGTGCTTGTTGGTCTTCTCGTCTTTCCCTTATTAACTGTCTGAAAGTTGTTTCAATTTCTGGGTCAAGCGGATGTAATTCAAAACTTCTGCTTCTTCTCATTTAGTGTTTGAAAACCTGAAACACAAGAAATAATAAAAACTTATAAGTAAAATTCTTAGACACAAGTAAAGTATCTAGCTTCAAAATTAATAATAAAAGATAAATAAGTCTCCGGTAACGGCGCCAAAAACTTGATCGGCGGTAAATGCACGTTAAGTAAGCGCACGTATCACTCAAGTAGTATAAATATATCAATCCCTCGAGAATTTATTACTTATACAATTAATTAATGAAGCTAAATTTCTACAAGTATCTAATTTAAATTGATTGTTTTTTGGCTGATGATTTAGTCTAAAGTAAATAAATAAAAATAAAGTAGATTTCGAAAATGATATGAAAATATCTAGGGTTGTGATTCCTCTCAATATTATTCTAAGGATGAATTGATTACCTTATACTTGTGTAATATGCTGACTTATTAACCAGGAACACAAATGTATCCACTAGCCTCTTTCGATGGTCAAATGCAAATATTCAAAGTTACCTAATTAGCTATATATCTATGTTAATTAAGAAACCCCAAATTCATTAAGTTCAAGTTTTAATTGTAGTTACACCCGCCCTACAGGTATATTTCTATCTTAGAGGGAAATCCCTAAGTGAGATCGTGTGTTATTGAATCTACGGATAAACCTAAAATCCATTTGTCAAGTTCATTTTATGTTTACCAAATCAATCTTATTGGTGGCCAAGCAACAAGTTGATCTAGACTCAATAAATAAGCCAAAACATCACACAATATATAAGATAAATCAATTTATAAAATTATTAATACTGGTTTTCATCACAACCCTAGATAACGTATTTAGTTACAACACATACCTAGGATTACTAAAGAAATAATTAAACAAAACATCATACAACTATTTGGAAACTATTAAATTAAAATACAACAATGAAATAAAACGCTGGAGTTAAATGATCCACTTTTAATATTTCAAATGTAGAAATCTCACTTTATTATAATATAAAAATTATCAATGTTACCCAATTAATTAATTAAGTCAAACATATTAAAACAGACATAAAAGCGGTGATATTATTTGTCCATAAAACCAGCCATATAGGCGGTAGTCATCTGTCCATAAAAATCGACCATATAGGCGGTAATTAATATGTCAAATATATAAAACCAACGATATAGGCGATATCAACTTTTGTCTATAATTAATCCAACTTATTAAATTACAATTTATAGATTATAATAAGTGAGATTAATCTACCTTATCATATTAGAAGCTTCACCCTTTACTCCAATGAAACAAGATTACTTACTCATGCTTGAATAAAAACACACAAAATTTTATTACTAAAATAAAAAAGTAAATACAAGAAAGCTTAAGTAAACACACAAGATACTATCTTCTAAGTTTTACAGAGAAACCCCAGAAGAAAGCATGAGTTTTACATCTAATTTAGCCTTCTATTTATAAGCAACAAAACTAGGAGGTGTCGCGATGCATAAGGTGTTGCACGTCGCGACGCGCCAGCTGGCTACACATGTCACGTGAAATTGTGTGGGTGTCGCGACGCTTAAGGTCTTTGGCGTCACGACGTGATGTATAGTTGATGATGCGTGTTGGCATGAGAACTTTCGACGCTTAATAGCGACGGCGTCGCGGCGCAAATGATGTTGTGCGTCGCGACTCGAGAAGTAAATTTCAATTTTTATCCTTTTGCTCCATTTTTCGTCGTTTTGATTCCATCAAGTCTGGATATGATTTTTATCTGTAAAATAAACCAAAACACATCAAAATGTTCACAAAACTCTAGAAACTCACAAAATATTAAGTTAAAGGAGCGGTAAATATTGATATATTCCCGCTCATCAGCAACTGCGAGAGCCGAACGTCTCAACATCGCGACGCAGAAGGGTTAACATCGCGACACGTCTAGGACTGATACTCGGTGTCGCGACGTTAGAAAGGTAGAGTCGTGACGCTACCTTAGACAATGGGCAATTTCTAACTTCAAACCAATACTAAACACTTCAAATTTTCTCCTAATACTTCAAATACACCTAAAATCCAATTTTAGCATCATAACCACCATCAACACATGTTATACAACTAACATACATGAATCCTAAAAACATATATGCATTTGTTTGAATCTAAACACAAACCAATTTAGAATCGCACTATGAAATGTCTCATGAACAATTCTAGTTCACCCAAAGGTTGTCAAGTGATTCTAGAATGGTAGCCATAGCTCTAAGTTTTAATCTAGAGTTCCAAACTCTAATTAATTTATTTCATGTCCAACATGAATATCTTTGACCCAATTACAAGCATATTATGTTATACTTCCAAAGCATCATAACACAATTCATTAGCCTAATTTCAACTTAAGCTATGTAATTATGCATCCAATACATAATTCATCAATTTATGTCGCATTAATGAAAACTCACTAACGAAGAATATAGCTTAGGAGAAGATCAAACATTACCTAGTAAGCTTGATACAAAGAACCAATTTTCTTCTCCTTGTTGAAATTGTTGGAGAACTTCCAAGGTTTAGCAAGCTTTATCCCATGATCAAATCTTGATTCCAATGCAAGCAAGCTTCACTCCAAGATCCAATCTTGGTTTCTCCAAGATGAAAAGTTGTAGAGAACTTCCAAAGCTTCTCTAAACACTTCTCTAACTTAGGTTAATTTCTCCAAGAATTACTTGTATTTTTCTTTCGCAAGCTTAGCATTCTCAAGCTCATTTTTCTTATGCTTTTCTTAATTAAAACATTCATAAAGCTTGCTATTTATAGCAAAACTTAGACAATTATCATATTCGGAGCGATTTTTGGTACATAAGTCTGAAATTCCTGACATCAATCTGAATATGATAATTGAGTCAGGGAATGCAGCATTCTTTGAAGAGACATTTCCTTATAAGGAAAGACAAAGAACAAAGTCTCTCAAAAGAATTGTCGATACTGTTAAAGGTAGTGATCAAGTTGACCAAGAATCGGATCAACATGAAAATGTTGAGGAAATTGAACCTAGACGTAACAAAAGAGCTAGAACATCTAAGTCATTTGGACCCGATTTTCTGACATACCTGTTAGAAAATGAGCATCAAAGCTAGTGAGATTGATTCTATCCTAAAAAACCATACTTGGGAGTTGGTTGATCTTCCTCAGGGTTGTAAGCCACTGGGCTACAAATGGATATTCAAATGGAAGATGAAATCAGATGGATCAATAGATAAGTATAAGACAAGACTTATTATAAAAGGTTATAGACAAAAAGAAGGCATTGATTACTTTGATACCTATTCACCAGTGACTCATATAACGTCAATAAGAATCTCATAGCCATAGCAACTATATTTGGTATTGAAATACATCAAATGGATGTAAAGACGACATTTTTAAATGGTGAACTAGATGAAGAGATTTACATGGAACAACCAGAAGGTTTCAATGTTCCTGGACAAGAATAGAAGGTGTGAAAACTTGTAAAGTCCTTATACGGATTAAAACAAGCACCTAAATAATGGCATGAAAAATTTGACTAAGAGATGTTGTCAAGTGGGTTCAAAATCAATGAGTGTGATAAGTGTGTATACACCAAATTAACTCAAAACAGATATGACATTGTGTGTCTCTATGTAGACGTTATGCTGATAATTGGTATTAATCATGAGATGATTCAATCTTCAAGAAAGTATTGACCAGAAAATTTGATATGAAAGATTTAGGAGTAGGTGATGTGATCTTAGGAATTAAGATTTCTAGAACATCAGAGGGGTATATATTATCTCAGACTCATTATGTTGAGAAGATACTTAAGAAATTTAATAAATGAGATCTAAATATGGTTAGAACTCTTGTAGACCTAACTCTTCATTTATCAAAGATACTGGCTCAATTGTATCGCAATTAGAGTATTCGAGAATCATCGAAAGTCTTATGTATCTTACAAATTGCACACGACCTGATATCGCTCAAGTTGTAAACAGACTTAGTAGATATACGAGCAATCCAGGACATAACCACTGGAAAGTCATAGTAAGAGTTTTGAGGTATTTGAGAGAAACTTCAAAATATGGTATGCATTATACGAGATATCCTGTTGTTCTAGACGGATACAACGATGCTAATTGGATATCTGATACAGTGGATTCCAAATATACGAGTGCATTTATTTTCACACTTTGTGGTGCAGCCATGTCATGGAAATCCTCGAGGCAAACATATATTACCCGATCTACTATGGAATCAGAATTCATAGCATTAGACAAAACAGCGGAAGAAGCGGAATGACTTTGAAATTTCCTAGAGGATATTCCAAATTGGCCCAAACCACTGCTAGTGATAACCATACATTGTGATAGTCAATCGGCTATTGGGAGAGCCCAAAATACAATGTATAATGGCAAGTCTCGACACATACGTCACATACATAATACCATATGACAATTGCTCTCAAGTGGCATAATTTCGATAAATTATGTCAAATCGAAGGAAAACCTAGCGGATCCACTTAGTAAAGGGTTACCTAGAGAGCAAGTTGAGAAGTTGTCACTATGGAAACCCAACCTAGCTGACTGGAGATCCCAAGATCTAGGTTCAAAATAGACCACTGAAACTTTATGCAATTCAAAACAAGCATTGTAGAGTTTTATACTCTTTCCCATTCCTGTAATGACGCAGAGTGCTATCTATCAATGTTAGGATAAGCTAAGGCTTTTAATGATCACTATATTAGGAGAAAAGTCCTAATAGGGGTAAAGGCAGATTACCTCTTTATAGTAGATCACCAATTTCAAGTAAGATGTGAGGCCGCTTCCATGGGAGTTTTTAAAGGCTGAATTCCCTAAAGTACTTGATGAATCCAAGACCAATGTTTATGGCCGAAATGAACACAACCATAGAATGGGAAATGGTCGAAGTAAAGCTGTGTGTTGGCAAATGTCTTGGTTTACATCAACGGCAGAACAGTTCGAGACTATGGGTCACTGGTTTGCCAAGTAAGTCCGATTGTCATTCATTGCGAAAGGTTCAAGGCGAAAGCTACCTATTTCGATGAAGTTTTATTTCACGAAAAACTTTCTTAAGTGTCTGCATTAATATTTAGATAATTATGGGGGATTGTTGTAAATTCTTTAAATATATAGTTTAAGTGTGGGAAAGACATATCACTTAAGAAGTTCCTTAGAGGAATGACACAAGTTAAAGGGACATGTCCTCTAAATTGGAAGAACACACCTCTAGGCCCCAAAAGGCATAAGGAAAGGTATAACTCTTAGGAGGGTTACACCCTAAGCCAAAGGGAGCCCACAAAGGCACCATTCCATGCCTATATAAGGGGGGCTTAGATTTATTATCTCCAATCAGATATTCCTACATTTACAAGTCATTCATTTAGAATAAGTGAGTCAAGTTAAGAGAGAATTTAAACCACTTTGTCATTGTTCAAGTTCTTGTTAAAGGAATGCCCATTTTACAAGAAGCATCCAAGTAATCCTGGGAGAACGTTAGCCACAAAACCATCTATAGAGCACCGAGGCGAGGCTAATAAGTTTTTAAGGACAGAGGCAACTCTACTTGGACCAAGTTTGATCATCATCTTCTACATTTCTAGGTATTTTTATGTTTTATGGTTTATGTTAAATTTGACATGTTAGTGTACAATTGATTGGATGTAGTATGTTAATTTTCGTTTAATGACACATATATACCAATAGTTCCACTATATTTTTTATTTAATGAGGAATGCGCTCAAAGTCCTGTGCACCTTAATTATAGTGTTGGGTAACAAACCAAATTTAATTGAGTTTTAATGAGTTTTGAAGATCTCGAAATAATTGGACAAACTTTTGAAAGATATTGGAAGAAGATTTCAGAGCAGACGTGTCTATCACATTCAAACAAAATCTTCCAATGAGTTCACATGCGTATCGCGTTCTTCAACACGTTCGAACAAATCGTTCCAGTAAGCAGGCATGTATATTACGTTTGACATCACATTTGAACATGAATTGCGGTTCAATTGTGTTAGTCCAGTGTTCGTTAGGGCGTTCAAATGTCAATGTGGTATCAATATTTTTAAGTGTATTTTGAAGGCTTACCTTACCTATATATAAGGAAAATCTTAACCGCTTTACCAAGGGTTGGAAATAAATATTCAGAGTCTTCACATTTTTGTTTCCATATCCTGATTCTTTGATGAAACTTTGTTAAACCTTATTCATATTTGTTTCCATCTTCTTTAAGAGTTCACCATTGAAGACTCCATTGTTTCCGTGTATTTTTTTATTCTTAGTGAACATCTTACGTTAGTAGCCATCAAAACATCAAACCTTACCAAACCCTAACCTTCAACGTTATGAGTTGGAGATTGGTCGTCGGAGTTTCGACAAAAGCGAATTCGCTATTGGATTTACTACAAGAGACTTCGGAGTTACTGCAGAAGACTGCTTGGTGCGGGCTTACGGAGTTTCTTTGGGTTATTACAGTTGGGAAAATTGAGTCGGTAAAAGTTTTGATATAGGTATTTTAACCATCACTGTAAATTTCACTTCATAGTGAATTCGGGTAGTAACCTATACCCGAAGTGATTTTTCTCTACAAAGAGTGTTTCACATCGTAAACAAATCTGGTGTTATTTGTTTACTTTCTATTACTTACTTTCTGCACATTTATTTATTCTCTTTTTTAACTGCTTTAGATTAAGACTGTGGCATTTGGTTAGACTTAAGGGTGTATGTTCTTAGTCATAAAAATATTCATCCAGGACTTGTCTTAATTAATGTAGTTAGATTTTAATCTCCGTAAGTTTTCACATATTCTCTCATAGGTGTACAAGAGTCAGAACCATATCGATTTTCATATAGCTTCGTAATTCGTATTGACAACCTGAATCCAATGTTTAGGATAGGTGGGAGGCGGTGAGTTTGATTCTTCAATTGATTCATCAGATAATAGGCTTTACGTTAGAAATGATGATGAACAGGGCCAGACAAATCAAACTGAAGATTCCAGAGAATAATGTAGCCGCTGAATATCCAAGATTATTCACTAAACTATAGGAGGCAGAAAGCGAAATCTAAAATTAATTTCCCTTTTTTATTTTCATTGTAACCGAAGCCAGCATTTCATGAATGTAAATACAAATCCCTTGTTTATGTGAAAGCAATGTCAAATGGTATAAAATATTTCAAAGTCGGCTTTTTAACTGTGCATAATTCGAACATAAACGGTTTCTTATGTTTCTTCCATTGAGCTTTTACTATAAATAGATGAGGGTTTATGGATTTCAAAACACAGAGAGTTTCTATTAAGCGAGATAAAGAAAATACGGAAAGAAAATGGCCAGCAACATGTTTCGCATTTTGGCTTTGGTCCTTGCAATTCTCCTCATCGTCTCTGTGGCTGAAAGCCGGACATTTGCAAGTAATAAGACCTGCAAAATCATTACAGCATTTGATGTTACGTACATTTATGATTTTATAAATTTATAAAACATAGATATTTTGGCAATGTGTTTATTATAATTTTGTTTAAAATGAAATTTGCAGCTGGGTTCGTAAAGGCTCCCCCATCTTGTGATGCAGTGTATGGAGTTCAACAAGGAGATACTTGCTCTCAAGTTGCAAATAGCTTCAACTTGAGCGCTGATCTCTTTGGTGCCATCAACCCCAATCTCAACTGTGATGCACTCTTCGTTGGTCAATGGCTTTGTGTTGCCGGCTCTGCTTAAGCTACCTATCCGAATGCCTTCCAAGTTTGAATTTCAGAAACTTCATTTCGTAGTCTTTTTTCTTTTGTGATGTTATCAAGCATGCATGTGTTTTGCTTCTAGTGCCAAGCACTGCGGGGTCAAATAAAGTTAGTTTGCTTTGAAAATTGAAAACAAAATATGCACTCCTTAAATTGTTTGCTTATTATATGCTTTTTATGTTTCAATTAATAAACCTTAAACCTTCGATGGAAAAAAATAACCTTCAAATTTTTGTCTTTATCAAAATTATTCAACCAGTAACCATTTGTTCACGAACTTGAACGGTTTTCTTACTATTGGACCTGGAGGTGGTCTGGATTTATCTTAATTAAATTTTGAGATCGAGGCTTTAGACTTGTTGCTCTAGACGTGTTAGAAGAAAGAATTTGGATCCACGTCAAATGTGAAGTGGATCCTACGGGGTAAAACTTTTAGATGAGTTGGAAGCCAAATAAATTATAGATTGTCAATGATTGTATCGGTCTTGAGGAGGAGAGATTCTTTGGTGCAACAGTGGTATGGGTGACGTGGTACCACAAGCGAATTAAAAAATGACATGTAGAGTTTTTTTACCTATTTTTAGTTGTATTTTAAATTTTAGCACGCGTGACAGTGGATTATTGACTTGTTGCATGGATGACGTGGTACCACTGTTGCATAGAAGATTTTCTCCTTGAAGAGGGATTTGTCACACTTGTTGTTCTCGTTCTGTAAGATGAACAAACGGTCAGGGGCATCAGAGGTGTGGCCGGCAATAACCCTCCAATGCTCAAGTTAGATTTGAGAATTTGCAAATAGACTTTTAAAGGAATTACGAGTGAGTCTTTAAGTTTTCGATAAACTCGTCAGTGACCCTCGGAGCCTTTGGATGGACTCACAAGTAGGCCTTGGAGCATTTGGGGTGGACTCGCAGGAAGAGAATTTTAGGAGAAATAGATTTTAGAGTCGATCTTTCTGAAAGAATGAAGATCGGAGATTTCAAGTTGATAAATTATTACCTTGGTTTCTCTATTTATACTCGTCTCAAGAGTACCGTGGCCACCTTCATCATCATTCAATGTCAAGTTTAACTCTGCTTCAACCAAAATTAGAACAGTGGTATTACGATGTGCGATGATGGAGGCTATAATGACTAATTATTCTTCCCTATATGTTGAGTCCATGCGTCTCTCAGTTACTAAAAGTTATGCTATGCGACACTGGCTCAGGAACCCACATGGACTTGCTGCTGCTTGATGCACAAACGAGAGGCGATTACTCGGCTAATCAGTTAAAATATTTTATTCTGTAGGCCTTGATAGAGTAAGCGGCCTATCTATATTAATAAAAATAATATTACTTCGATGCATGGGCTCAGTAAAGTAAGATAAAACCTGAGCTGATCAAGTCACTGGATCTTCAACCTATTTTGTCAAAAATCCAGCATCTCAAGTGTTAGCGACATATTCTCAACATAGATTTTGATGATGTAATATTATAAGACTTTGACGCGCATTAGCAGACATTACAAAAAGATGTTGAAACACATTGGTGGTTGAGACACTCAAAAATTAATTCTTTACTCTCAACTATAAGAGTGTCGAAGTAGTAAAATAACCCGATAAGTCCGGGGTCGATCCACAGGAAATAAATTTAGTAAAATAAAATAACAATTTGAGTAAAAATAAAAAGGCTTGATTTGTTTGAAGTGATTGGAGAATTTTAAATTGGAATGTAATGATAAAATAAAATATTGGGGTTAGGGGATCCACTTTTAATATTTCAAATTTAGAAATCTCACTTTTATAATATATAAATTGTCATTATTACCAATTAATTTATTTCAGGAATTAATTATGCCAAAACATATAACACCAGACATAAAGGCAGTGATAATTTTATCTATAACAAGTCCAGTTAGGTATTCAATTATGCCAAATAAATAAAACCAACCATATAAGCGGTAATAAAATTTGTCAATAATTAATCCAGATTTAAATTTAGTATTAATCATTAAATTACAATTTATATATTATAATATAAGTGAGATAAATCTATATTTTTTTTATTAAAAGCTTCACATTTTAACCCAGCAAAAAGAAATTAGCTACTCATATTTTGAATAAAAACATACATAATTTTATTACTGAAAGAAAAAGAAAATACAATAAAGCTTTTAAAAAATAAAACGCACAAGACACTCTCTCTCAAATTCTACAAGAGAACTTTGAAAGAAAGCAGGAAGAAAAATGAGAGGTGAGCACCTCTATTTATAGTAGAAGTGATCATCTCTTAATTATTAATTACAACTTATCAATTCAAATACAAACAACAAATTTTTACTAATTTATTTTTTTCTTTTTCTTTTTTTTTATTTTTATTTTTTGTTGATAATTTTACAAATATGATCACTGTGACATTTCAACTTTTATTTTTTTTTTTTTTATTTTTTTACTTTATTTTCTAATAATTAAAATTACATGCAACATACATTGATGTCTTCACCAATTTCGACCTTAAAAACCTCATAACTAGAAATTCTTGTAAACAGTAAAGTTGTAGATATTTGAATCTTCTTTCATATAGAACTCGAATCGCCTCAATCCAATATCGAAATAAAAATTTATGGCCAAATTACGAAAATTATGTAAAGTTAGAATTTTTCGAAATTGTACACTGTTAGAACGCCCTTTCAAGTTCCTGGCCTCCAAAATCTAAATATCACGTCTATTTTTCTAGTTATGCATCCAAAGTATTATTTCACCTATATAAGAATAAAAATCACAATAAAAATATATAAAATTTAAAATTAATTATTATTTTATAAATGTGCTAAATTAAGGGGATTAATGAAATTATAAGTGTAAAATAATTAGTTTCTCTTTTATTTAGCGTACATTTTTTAATGTTCATCACACCCCCCAAACCAGCTTATTACTAGTCCCTAGTAATTTAAGCGAAAACTTGAAAATAAAAATTTATCCTAGTCAGTAATTGTTTTATTTCTTTCTAAATTATCAAATAAGTAAATTTCCCTCCACTTTTTATCCATCTCCATACACACATAAAACAAGATATCAATCAATTCATTGTGCCCACAATATTCACAAGTCTTGTTGAAAAGAGAGTAATATTTTTTTTCCTAAAATTATATTAGAGTTCACACCTTTTTGACAATGAAAATTTATTTATAAATGCAAATTTTTTTTTTATAATAATATATCTTCAATTCTTGTAGTGAGCTTTGGGTCAGTGACTCCCAAAACAGTTGGCATTAGGACACTATGTGTTAAGACACCCCTACGGATTTAATTGCTCGGATCTCAGATGTTAAAAAGAAGAAGTGTCTGATTTCCTTAAGCTTTCTCTTTAACCCATGTAACGAGCTTTGGGTCAATGACTCTCAGACCAGTTGGCATTAGGGCACTAAGTGTTAAAACACTCATATGGATTTAATTGCTCGAGTTAGAGATGCTACAAAATCGAACTTATTCACACACATTTTTTTTTTACAAACCCAAGCTCTACCGTTTTACGCGAACAATTACTGATTGTTGAGGTAAGATGTCTGGTTACTAAGTAAAAGCTTGATTATTATTAATATCATTTTTTAAACAAACTCAAACTCTACTGTTTTACACGAACAATCACCGCTTGCTGAGGTAAGATGTCTGGTTGCTAAGTAAAAATATGGTTAATTTTTTTTAATAAAAACATAAATTTCACTGCCTTTAGGTGTTACCTCCAACAAACTAGAGAATTGAATATTACAAAATTTTCACTTACAACCCATGATCATATGTTACCGTGTATGTTGATAATATCTGTCAAATGAGTATATGAAATATTAAGGAGAATTCAAAATTTTAAATGATTCAAAAGGAAAGAAACAAAAATAACTTGTTACGAATTAAATTAAGATTCGTCTGAGGAGCGAAAACTCCTTACATCGTCATCTTTGAACAACAATTTCACTTAATTAGTCAAAATTTTTATGTTAGATTGTGTGTAGTTTTTTTTTTTTGCTAAAAAACACAAAACAAAATCAAAAAAAAAATTTTACACACAAAATAACAAAGAAAAAACAACATAAAAAATACTTTTTTTCCTTATAAAAAAACACAAAAATGAAAATAATTTTTTTGAAAGAAAAACACAACAATGAAACATAAAATAAAAACTATCTAGTCAACAATCCCCTCCCCCCAATCAAATTGAGATATTTTCCAAAATGTCTGAATAAGAAGAAGTAGAGTTTAGAAGACATCACCTGGTTAGTGTTGAATTGACAATTGAATCTACGATTATTTAAAATAAAAATTACAGATTAAGATCCAAGTCCACTCTACGCTTCTTGCCATGATCGTTATCAGACCAGTTCAACTTGGAAAGAATGGGGTCGATTTTTGGTTCATAAGCTAAGAGTTGGTTAATTAATTCATCATATTTTCTTACAATTAGGACGATATCTTAAACCGGTTTTGAAATGAACCTAAATCTTTTGGCATCCTCAAGAAATACTAAAATAAAATTGAAAAAATGGTCAACGTTAAGTAGTCCAATGAGTTTTTGGTGAATGTTCAAGTTCGTCCATGATGCCAATGTGAAGATTTCTTCCAACGTGCCTAGCCCACCTGGTAAAGCAATAAAAGCGTAAGCATGATTAATCATTTCAGTAAGTCTTTCAGACAAACCTGAGACAATGCATTCTTCTCCATTTGATTTTCTGATGAGGTTTTCGTCTACCAAAGGTTTTGGAATGATCCCTAAAACTTGACGGCCACCTTCTTGTACGGTCTTTGAAATACATCTCATCAATCCATGATTGTCACCGCCATATACTAAGTGCATGTTTCTTTCCGCCATAACTCTACCCAATTCTTTTGCAGCCTCAACAAATTCTGGTTTAGTTCCAGAGCTAGTTCCACAAAACACACAGATATTAGTGACTCGTCTTTTTGAAGTTGTCTCATTTTTTATTCTATCTCTTATCTGGATGTGTCGAAAAGAGAAATGACGAGCTGTATTATGGATCCTGATAAAGGGTGAGTAATAAAAGCATTAGTACCTGAAAAATGATAATTGTCAGATGAACAGTAAAATAGATCATAAAAGTCAAAAATTTTAGATACTGTCGGTAACAATTAAAGTAAAGGAAATCAAAACAGTAAATTAAAGTAAATCAAAATAATAATTTAAAGGAAAAGAAATCAAAACACTAAATTGAAACAATATGTATTGGTAGTTGTGATTTTGGCTCACATCTTCCTCTGGTTTTACGTCCAATAACGGCTTGAACGCCCTCTCTGGGTCGGGGATATGCTTCTCATCCAATTTTCTTATAAATTAGCAAACAAGGTCTTTTAAAATCAGATTCTCGAGACTGTATTGTTGTCTTTCTTTTTGAAATTGTGTATGCAAATTGCGAATTACTCGATGAATATGTCCACTAGGATGCGTCTCAAGAGTCAATGATATATCATCTAAAGACTCATTACTCAAGCCATCTCTAATGAATTGAATTTTATCTTCGCGATTGTCAGACACCATTCCTAAAAAATGACAACGAGAGTTGCACATCCAGCATACATATTTATAACAAACACATAATTGTTTAGCTCTTCGTTTCTTAACATATGTGATTTTCCCTAAACCAGACATGTGAGAAATGAAAGAGTCAGATGACTCACTTACCAAGCGAACCTTTGTTTCAATTACCCAACGAATATCACTAGGAATACCATGGATCATAAGAAGTCTCATTCTTTCGTTGTGTGCTATGTAAATTTTCATTAGAGCATTTTTGGGGAGATAAGGAAAATCATTGTGGAGTTTTGCAAGAGTTTCTTCCAAGCCTTGATTGCTCCAGTCTGGAGGTATTTTTCCTTTTTGATCACTTGGGAGAGAGGAAGAAATTACCACATGATAAGTTTGTTCATCTCCAAAAAATACATACTTCAATCCTTCTGGCAAAGTCTTTAATTCCAAAGTAGGTGATTCTTCATGTTTTTCTTCTTCCAGTTCTCATAGTTCCTCAAAAAAAACAATTTCCCTCTATTGTCTTCCAGTACCTGTGTAGAATCAAGTAAAAATTCATTAGGAATATCCGAATCTAATTTTGTATTTAATTCCAGAAAATTAGCTATACAAATTTCAGTAGGATCATATAAACTCCCATGAATATATTCCTCCATAATTGGTTCAATTAGTTACATACTATTGTCTTCAGTGTCTTCATCGTATGATTGTTTACACATGTTAAAAACATTAAGCTTCAACGTCATATTCCCAAAGGACAAATTCATGATTCCATTCCTGTAATTTATTAAGGCATTAGCTTTTGCTAAAAATGAACAACTAAGTATTATAGGAACTGACTTATAACTGTTTGCTACAGGTTGTGTTTCCAAGACAATAAAATCCACATGATATATGAATTTATCGACTTGTAATTGAAGGGGTTTTTAGGGGCTAAATCCGGTAACGCAGTGGAAATGGTGGAAAATCATATTTTCCGATTTCAAAAATTTTTCTCGAATTAATTAAATAAACATATTTATTTAACATTCCAATAATCAAATTATGAAATAAAATTCAAATGAATCATATTCAAGTGAATTTACCGAAATACCCTTACATTGGTATTTTGTCCATTTTAGTCCGAAATTGATCTAATCAATTTTGAATGATTCTAAATCATTTCTAAGATGAACTTAGCATGTTCAAAACATCAAAACACCAAGGGCAACACAAATCCCCATTTTTGCAAGTTTGGCCGAATGCACCCAATTGGTGCCATTTTGTGCACTTTGTCATTTCATGCATCAAAACACATCAAGATGTAATCCAATGAACATGAAACTTTATATGCATCATATACACATCCAATGCACAACATATATGAAAATCCCCAAATTTGGAAGTGGTCTTAAACCCTAATTTTTCAATTTCATCAAATTGGACAAATTAGACCAAATTTGTTAAATACAACACTTTAATCATCTTTCTTCCATCCAATCAAAGTCTCAACACAATGAAACAACTCAAGATCAAATCTAGGTCATCTAAGAGTGGGTCAACAACTCTAGATTAGCAACATGGTTTCCAAATCCTTAAAAGAACACTTATAACTACACTAGTCACAAGCTTTCTCCATTATACATGCTCTACACACTTTCACCAAACATTTATCCATAAAAAACACAAAGAATAAAGAATAGAAAAACTCAAGAACATCACAAGATGTTGCCCACAACAAGAGGAACAAATTACTCTCTAATGGAAGGTTGGAAATACTTACTATTTTCCAAGCTTTTCTTGATTTTTCTTTCTTTTCTCTCTAGCATTCTTTGCCTTCATTTAATGGAGTTTTTGGTTAAACTGAATTAGGTTAAGAATGAAATGAAATGAAAAACAATATATACTTGTATCAAAATGGCCTTTGCCGAAATTCACTAAAGGAAATACAAGTTTTTGTAATTTCAATTTCATTTCACTTTACATTTAATCAACTTGATAAAATATCTTAATAACACTTTATAGATATTTATATTAAGTCAACAAATGCAACTAAGAAGAATATAACTCTTATATTAAGTGTTATGGCCGAAATTAATGAAAAATAAAGGAAAAAGATATTTTCATTTTCAAACAATTTTGAACAAATATCTTAAGAAGTCAAAATCAATTTGACAACCTTTTCCTTTAATGTATAAGTCAACAATTGCAACTTATAATCATTTCCTAACTTTATCATTTGGTGATATATTTATATTTTAATTATATTAATCATTTAACAATTAAATAATTAAATATTAATTAAATACAAATATATCAAATATATGTATTATATTTACTTTAAATATCTCAAACACATATATTGATTATATATGTCAAATACCTTTATTTGACTATTTATTAATGTGTATTTAATAATATCATATATTAAATACAAATACATATTAATTAGGAAATGACGTTTCGGCCTGTTCGCATGTATTTTTCGTTTAACGATTAAACGATTTATAAATAATCATCATTATTCATAAATGTTGCTCTAGTGCTCTACGAGTATGTTTCATTATTGAGACTCTCTAGATTCAGGTATATCCGTCACGAAATCCAATTTCATGTCTATAATCTATCCACCCGTAGATTATGACGATCACGGATAAACTAGCTGAATCATACAGGTCGAGGTCATTGCATACGTATAATCCCTCCGTCACAGGTATCCAGATAATCCCAGAGATATAGATGTAAACGTCAAATCTCTATAGGTATTATCTCGTCGACGTATCTATTAGCAATCTCTAAATAACACTCGGAACTTACTTCCGATGTATACTGTAGCCACAGATTTAACAGACTGCTAATAATATATGGACTACCTATGCTCTGTACACAGAACTGACGGATCCTATCTTGACACACACAGGATATCCTGAGGATCGATCCACACCCAACGAACATGCGGAGGTCTGATCTAAATAGATCGGTGACGTGACTGCCATCTAAGTGTGGAGGATGTCTCATACATCCACAGTGGTATCTCAAGTCGAAGGACCACTATGCTACTCAACCCGAGAAGATTCTTATTGACGTTGGCGTACCATCCATTAAGAATCTTCGGTGAGCCGTTCAGTGTTTATCCATTATAAACACCTACACGTCTATACGAGTCTCCCTAGACTCATGGTTCATTGGGATAAACCATCGGACCAAGTCTCGATATACGACATGTACTGGTCTCAACGGATTTGACTAACCGACCCGTGTTAGCAAATCTTGACCAGGAACTATGTTTGATAATATTCATATAGCAGTGACACTTCCCAATGTCAATTACAAACTAACTTTGTAACTGTGTACTGCATTATATATTATCGGGCCTTTGTCTAATATATACATATCACTAAACCACATTTAGTTTCAATCTAATCGTGATCAGATCGAATACGTATATAAGAACAAGAGGTGCAACCATAAATAACTAATATTATGGAATAAGGGGATGTTCGTATTCATGAATCAGTCATAAATACGGTCCGGATTGGCGCTCTGAGCACCAACCCCAACAATTTCTCCCACTTGCTCTAGTGCCAATCCGGTATCATATACACGTCTCAATGTGCATCGTATGCACATGGCCCTCAAAAGCTCACCCAGTACTTAAGAGGTAGGCAACCAAAAAAAAGTCCGCTATGACATATTGAGTTTGTCAAACAACTCTATCATTTCCCATAGTCAGCATCATTCATATTTTGTAGAATCTAGATTATACATTAATATGACTCTGATGCTACATCTGTTATTATGCTACAGCTACTAAGTTGTCCAAGTATTTAGGGATCAAATCCAAAAATACTATGAGGACAACCGCAAGCACAACACCAATTTAAAACTTCTAATTTATAAGGTCACTATGCAACTTCATAAGTCAATACTTCAAAGTTGCATTTGATTCCACTAAATAGTAGAATCCTTCGTGACACTCCCACTGCATCTTTTGTGACTCTTTATGACGTAGACTGTCTAACGTCATAATTAGTCTCAAAACTAATATGACCCTAATGGTTGCAAACTATATTCTGCATGAATCAGAAACTCGTTCTTAATATCTCAAAGATCACAAAGAACTTGTTTCAAGATCCATCATATGGTCTATAGGATGTCAAAATAACTCGTAACAATTACGATTAAATCAATATCTACATTCGCACATTATAAAGTATTTATTATGTCATCATCAAATGATACATAAGATTGGTTAGACATTCTAATCAATATCTCTTTCGAAAAAGGAATCATCCTTTATGAAAAATGAATACTTTATATAAGACACACAATAACTGTCGAACAGTTATACTAACTGTCATACAGATAGCCTTGTTATGTCTTTCATTAGATCATATCTAATGTACGACTAATAGGAGTATCTCACAAGTCTCTTGGTTTTATATCTTATATAAAACTTTATATCGTATATACAAGAGACTACTCCCACTTTTATCACGGAGTAAAGAAGACTTAGGTAAATCTTTTACCTCATAAACATCTCATTATTACTATAATAATGACAATGTCGTTAAGATATATAACACTAGAAAGTAATATGTACGCTCCCACTAACCCTTCTAATCACATATGTATTCTATATACTTTGGCAAGGTCAGACAATCTGACGATATCAAAAATAGAGAATATATATTTCTGGAAGACTTATCCGAGTCTACAATAGGCTCTATAAGCTAGCACACTAAACTGCGATTTCAGCAGAACACAAACTCTAGGGCCATTCCAGAATGTACTCTTCAAACAAGGAAATCACAAATGATCTCTTATTCGAATAAGTCAGCCAAAAATGCCACTTTGCATTCTTTAGCTAAAATATACAGTTTATTATCAACATTAACCAATATATCTTTGATTGTTCATTTAGTGTGACTAGAAATAAGTTTTCTCAGAATCTACAATAGATTGCTGAGTATAACATTTTTCACTGTCATACTATAAAGGTGAAACCTTTAATAAGCTCACAATGCTTTCGCTGCGCAAATAATTAGCACATATCATGAACTAATTCATAATGAAAGCGTAATCAAGTTCAAAACTTGATCATAGTCAGCTATGAACAATCTTAGGTCTAAGGTTCAATGGTGAACTTCCAGAATCGATATCAAATATCGCTTCCATTAAAAGTCATAGGATAATTTTTCTTCAATAAGAAAACAACGGAACCATTAAGTATCAATTACTCGTGAATGATTCTGTTATCCTATTGGACTTGCACGGAAGATGTATAAGGGTTGTTTCATCTTATTAATTACATAGTTCCATTTATAATTTATCATTCTCACATTTGACTTCAATAAGTCAAGTCTTTTCTACAATAGTTAACATCTGATGTTACACACCAAGTAATAAAACGATTTTATTACTTAGAATCGTAGGAAAGATATTCTATTAAATAGAATACAATATTCTATTAAACAGAATAAATGATAAATTTTTACTTATACCTCCGAGGTGTAAGAAATTTCCATTATATAACTATTATATAAAAGAAAGATTGAAATCTCAAACTTTTCAAGATTCAAAATTTCTACCTATACATATCATATATGCAACTGTAGAAAATAATGGAACATTAATTAAAGAGATGAATTAGTGTTACTGGAGTATAACCCCAAGAGTATTGAAACTAATTCGGTAACTTTCAATATCAGACGAATCAAATCATATAAGATTCGATTGCTCCCACTACTCAATTCCATCAAGATGGAATCGTGGAAGAACAATATTGAATATGAATCATATTCACTAAATAACCTTAGAACTAATTGCTTTAAATTCATACGTTTGATCGTATCAAAGATCTTTGAACAGTTCAAAGACATGTTATGAATTTTGAGGATAGAATTCTCTAAAACCTTTAGATTGAATATATTTGAACAAGTCAAAAATGTTCAATCTACGTTTCATCAGAACGGATTGAAAGTACTTGATACTTTCAAGACTTTCAATATGTGTTCCTTCAGAAACACGTAACTAAGTTATGACAATTCATCAACTAAGTTACGAAATAAAGAAAACTACCTTAAGCAATTATATTTATAAAACTACATACATCCAATGTATCAGTTAAATAAATTTGGTGGTCCAATGACAATCATTGGTTAAACGAGATCTTAATCACTTTCCTGAATACAATATTCATTAAATGGATAAGGATGTGTAGTGTGATCTAGTATCAAACCATCATTTACCATACGGAATAAGCATCCAATGCTTAAGTGATTAAACTCATAAAGCACCGTTCTAAATTATTTACTTTACCGAATAATTTCTTTTTTATGTTTATCTCTACGTCAATGACACTACTAGTTATTATAAAAAATATGTAACAATTGTTTATAAAGAACAAGTGACTATCCAATAGTCGCAAGTTCCGATATCAAATATCAAAACAATCGTTAACCAATATTTCAAATAACTAGACGGGAGATCTGGTATCTAATACCTATAGTTGTAGTATGTGAAAATCGATATTTTCTATACACAAAATACGCATCTCCTTTCTTTAGCTTTACTATTTGCATTCAACTATTCACAACAATTGTAAATAACTGATTAGCAAATTGTGTCAGACACATTACCTCTAAAGGTAATTAAAGCTTAGAAACGTCATTACTAGATAAACAAATACCTAATAGGGCTTTCTAAATGCCAGTCAAGAATCTCGAGACATGAACTAATTCAAGTCATTCTTACTGCATGAGAAACTATTGTCTCTAAAGTATTATATCCTAAAGGGGATATCTATCTAGATTATCTATCATGACTTAGAAACTAAGTCATTAACCATCTTTATTTTTGAAGAAAATCGGAACAACAGTTCCCGATGGTTTAGACTAATCTAATAATATCCTAGTCTAGTAGTATCTAGAACCTATTCTAGAATAACTGCAACCAAGAGTCAAGTCAGATAACATATCAAAATATGTGTGCAGTAAATAAAATTTTAATTCTATATAAACAATAGAATAAGGAAACATACAAGCAGCAATTTCCATAACAACATACACTGCCTAAGTTATGGAATATTTTAAACTTAGCAGTGCCTCCCACTATTTTTATGTAATTCCGTAATCCCCAACGGAAAGACGAGAATTCAATAATTAAATCGAATTCCATAGTGGAAAGAGGACCCCATGAATATATTTCGACTCACAGCAGAGGCACGGTCTCGCCTACGTATATTCACAGGTAGACAACTAATTGTCAATCACTCACTAGTGACTCCAAGGTTCTGGTCCTGGCCGTTTCTCGTTGTCGCTGCGAAGGCAGGCCCACAAGGAGACGTACCAAGGTTAAACTTGTCAATGATAAACTCAAGTTACTTGCGTAACCCTGACAGCTAGGGCACGTTCAGGATTTCGTTTTCGCTTGAATTTATCTAGTATCTAATATACATTCGGCATAAATAAATTTCTATCAGCTACACCCTCACAGCAGAGGCACGGTCTCGGATGTAGTCAATGAAAAGATATTTATAAACCGTATTGACAAGACGGACCAAGAAACAAGTATTCCAAATACTAGTTACTTTTAAAACCTTATTAAGCGGGGATGTTCCATTAAGTGTTAGACACCCTAAATCTAATCAAATTAGATTATAACATGCATGTATAAAGTCAAGAAAACATGATTAAACATTGAATAAAACAAGCTAATCATTTATGGAGGCCTAGAATCAGACTCGCTCTGATACCATTTTGAAGGGGTTTTTAGGGGCTAAATCCGGTAACGCAGTGGAAATGGTGGATGGAAATCGTATTTTCCGATTTCAAAACTTTTTCTCGAATTAATTAAATAAACATATTTATTTAACATTCCAATAATCAATTATGAAATAAAATTCAAATGAATCATATTCAAGTGAATTTACCGAAATACCCTTACATTGGTATTTTGTCCATTTTAGTCCGAAATTGATCTAATCAATTTTGAATGATTCTAAATCATTTCTAAGATGAACTTAGCATGTTCAAAACATCAAAACACCAAGGGCAAAACAAATCCCCATTTTTGCAAGTTTGGCCGAATGCACCCAATTGGTGCCATTTTGTGCACTTTGTCATTTCATGCATCAAAACACATCAAGATGTAATCCAATGAACATGAAACTTTATATGCATCATATACACATCCAAATGCACAACATATATGAAAATCCCCAAATTTGGAAGTGGTCTAAACCCTATTTTTTCAATTTCATCAAATTGGACAAATTAGACCAAATTGGTTAAATACAACACTTTAATCATCTTTCTTCCATCCAATCAAAGTCTCAACACAATGAAACAACTCAAGATCAAATCTAGGTCATCTAAGAGTGGGTCAACAACTCTAGATTAGCAACATGGTTTCCAAATCCTTAAAAGAACACTTATAACTACACTAGTCACAAGCTTTCTCCATTATACATGCTCTACACTTTCACCAAACATTTATCCATAAAAAACACAAAGAATAAAGAATAGAAAAACTCAAGAACATCACAAGATGTTGCCCACAACAAGAGGAACAAATTACTCTCTAATGGAAGGTTGGAAATACTTAATATTTTCCAAGCTTTTCTTGATTTTTCTTTCTTTTCTCTCTAGCATTCTTTGCCTTCCTTTAATGGAGTTTTTGGTTAAACTGAATTAGGTTAAGAATGAAATGAAATGAAAAACAATATATACTTGTATCAAAATGGCCTTGGCCGAAATTCACTAAAGGAAATACAAGTTTTTGTAATTTCAATTTCATTTCACTTTACATTTAATCAACTTGATAAAATATCTTAATAACACTTTATAGATATTTATATTAAGTCAACAAATGCAACTAAGAAGAATATAACTCTTATATTTAAGTGTTATGGCCGAAATTAATGAAAAATAAAGGAAAAAGATATTTTCATTTTCAAACAATTTTGAACAAATATCTTAAGAAGTCAAAATCAATTTGACAACCTTTTCCTTTAATGTATAAGTCAACAATTGCAACTTATAATCATTTCCTAACTTTATCATTTGGTGATATATTTATATTTTAATTATATTAATCATTTAACAATTAAATAATTAATTAAATACAAATATATCAAATATATGTATTATATTTACTTTAAATATCTCAAACACATATATTGATTATATATGTCAAATACCTTTATTTGACTATTTATTAATGTGTATTTAATAATATCATATATTAAATACAAATACACATTAATTAGGAAATGACGTTTCGGCCCGTTCGCATGTATTTTTCGTTTAACGATTAAACGATTTATAAATAATCATCATTATTCATAAATGTTGCTCTAGTGCTCTACGAGTATGTTTCATTATTGAGACTCTCTAGATTCAGGTATATCCGTCACGAAATCCAATTTCATGTCCATAATCTATCCACCCGTAGATTATGACGATCACGGATAAACTAGCTGAATCATACAGGTCGAGGTCATTGCATACGTATAATCCCTCCGTCACAGGTATCCAGATAATCCCAGAGATATAGATGTAAACGTCAAATCTCTATAGGTATTATCTCGTCGACGTATATATTAGCAATCTCTAAATAACACTCGGAACTTACTTCCGATGTATACTGTGGCCACAGATTTAACAGACTGCTAATAATATATGGACTACATATGCTCTGTACACAGAATTGACGGATCCTATCTTGACACACACAGGATATCCTGAGGATCGATCCACACCCAACGAACAGGCGGAGGTCTGATCTAAATAGATCGGTGACGTGACTGCCATCTAAGTGTGGAGGATGTCTCATACATCCACAGTGGTATCTCAAGTCGAAGGACCACTATGCTACTCAACCCGAGAAGATTCTTATTGACGTTGGCGTACCATCCATTAAGAATCTTCGGTGAGCCGTTCAGTGTTTATCCATTATAAACACCTACACGTCTATACGAGTCTCCCTAGACTCATGGTTCATTGTGATAAACCATCGGACCAAGTCTCGATATACGACATGTACTGGTCTCAACGGATTTGACTAACCGACCCGTGTTAGCAAATCTTGACCAGGAACTATGTTTGATAATATTCATATAGCAGTGACACTTCCCAATGTCAATTACAAACTAACTTTGTAACTGTGTACTGCATTATATATTATCGGGCCTTTGTCTAATATATACATATCACTAAACCACATTTAGTTTCAATCTAATCGTGATCAGATCGAATACGTATATAAGAACAAGAGGTGCAACCATAAATAACTAATATTATGGAATAAGGGGATGTTCGTATTCATGAATCAGTCATAAATACGGTCCGGATTGGCGCTCTGAGCACCAACCCCAACAGTAATAACACATCTTCCATAATTTCTTTCGGTACATTGACTAGTTATCGTCAAGTAAAATAGTAGTTGAAGTTGGTTTTAACTCGCCAATATTAAGTTGTTGGTAAACTGAAAATGGAAGCAAATTTACATTGGCTCCAAGATCAAGCAAAACATGTTCAAATTTTTGATTTCCAATCATACATGAAATAGTATGACAACTGGAGTCCTTGTATTTTAATGCATTATTGGTTGAGAGAATGGAACTTACATGTTCATCTAGAAATTTTTTTTCTTACCTGATGTTTTCTTTTAACGGTGCATAAGTCTTTTAGAAATTTGACATAAGATGATACCTGTTAGATGACATCTAACAAAGGAATATTGACCTTTACTTGTGTGGATATTTCATATATTTCTTTATTTTTAATGCTTGAGGAAATGAAGGTCTATGAGAAAAATTATTATCATCAACGATAGGTAATGGTTCATGAATCATTTCCTTATCCTCTGAATCTGATTTATTTTTAGCTTCGCGAGGTTCAAGAATAGGTTTGTGGATGACCTTACCATTGCGAAGTGTAGTAACAGATTTGACTGGGTCTATGTGTTGACTACCAAAACTAGCCTCGTGAGGGTTTTGATGACTCTTGGGGTGTAACATCCCGCCTTAGCAGCGATGTTACCGGTATGAGACATGCTAAACCCATCTCTATGAGCCTCTGATTCTGACAAAAATTTCGGCATGATGTATTCGTAACATCATGCAACCTGGCCTATAGCCAGCATCCAAATACAACATGAACATAAAATCTCGGCCTCAGGCCGGTATCTCAACATCAATGCAATCTAAGGGCCCAACTAATATACGATGCAGACATAAACAACCGGGCTCCATGCCCGAAAATACGTATAAATAAAAACTTTTATAGTTAACTTATACAACACAAATTCTTTTACAACTACACTTATACAACTTGACTCTAATACTCCCAAGACCTGGTGACTGGCTGACTGCAATGCTGCTACTCGGCTCCTCAAGCTCTGAAGACTGTGGTTGACCGATCAGGTCACCAACCTGCAAAACTCAAACACTATTGGGGTGTGAGTCATAAGACTCAGTAAGTAACTATGCTCATTCCTTGAGCATCAAACACATGCAAAGTCTGAATCTTGTTTCTGTATTAACCTAAACCGTCTATGTGACCATGCAAATATTTACATGTCTGATTTAGCCATATAACTTTTATCCATTTTAATCACTCATATTAAATACATCAATTTCTACTTTACTAACTAACATATTAAAGTCCATCACACTTCTGCTGCCCTACTATGATTCCTCTCTTTACCTTTCTGTATACTCTGAGCTAGTCTGGATTAGATAATTATAATAACTTTCTTTGTTTTACTATCTTGAAATATCATCAAATCGGTTATAATAAAATTCTATTTTTGTTAAACATTTAATCCACTATCACCAACCATGTATATATACATATGTTATCGTATCATCATGTTCTAGCATCTTTCCAATATGTTTTTTCTAAGTAAACATACAACTCATACAATCATCATTAACATATATACCTTTAAATAAAATCATGCTATCATGCACTAACATTTAACACAATGTTACTTCTATATGAACATGCCACGCACAGATGTTAACCATATATACATATTGATGCAACCATGCCATTATACATTTATGCCAACTATATGTTTTTCCAATAATATCTGGACTATATGATTTATGTGCATAATAGTAATTTATACTCTACTATTGCATGCTCTGCTCTTAGAGAAATATATTTTTTTTATAAAAACCTTTTTCTGAAAACTATTTCTAAAACACTTTATAAAACATGTTTTTCTGAAATACTGTTTTCTAAAAACTGTTTCTAAAAACTGTTCATCTGAAAACTGTTTCTGAAAACTGAAGTCTATCAAAAATCTGTATCTCTGAAAACTGAAATCTATATCTGAAAACTGAATCTCCGCCCATAGGCGCATCTCCGCCCGTAGGCGCATCTCCACCTGAAGGCGCATCTCCGCCCGTAGGCGCATCTCCGCCCGTAGGCGCATCTCCGCCCGAAGGCGCATCTCCGCCCGTAGGTGCAACTCCGCCCAGGAATGTACTATCTGAGCGCTAAGGATCTAGGGGCGTCCCCCTAGTCCTCCACATGTGCACATGTGTCTAAATCTGTCAATTCCAATTAGTGTACAGCTGGGATGGGTCAAATCCCAAATCCCGAATCCATATGATATCTGTCAATTCCAACTGAATCTCAAGTTACATACTGGGGTGAGTTTTTACCTCATGCCCCGGAAAATAAAATTCACGCAACTCGCTATAATAACCCGGGATGTTACATGGGGTTTGGTTGTGGTTGTGTAGGAAACTTCCATTTCTCATTAATGGTCAATGCATATGTGATTTTGGAGAAAGTATCTTTCAGATCAATCAATGTTTGCACATTTTGGTTATTGATTGCTTCATGTTTCTCAATAAATGCATGCAAGGTATCCTCAAGGGTTTTCCTAGGTGATGGGACATATGGTGCATAATTATAGGAATATTGGAAATTCTGGTGTACCTGGGAAGGTTGTTGCGATGGTTGTGCTTGGTTATCATTCCTCCAATTGAGTTTGGATGATTTCTCCAACCAGAATTGTAGGATTCGGAGTATGGGTTTGGATTTCGTCTCTTTAAGGTGTTTATGGAATTGACTTTATCATGAAGACATTCATGTATGGCTGGAAAGGTTGGGCAAACTTATGTGACATGTTCATTTGAATTACATATTTGACATGTTACTTCTTGAACTGACTTGACATGATCATTCTTTCTCATTTCTAATGCCTCAACTTTTTTAGCTAGAGATGTATATTTAGCAGAAAAGTCATGGTCTTCCCTAAGGTTAAACATACCTCTACCAGATGACTGTGGTTTTACAGACGACTCATAAGTACCAACTGTATCCCATTGTTGTTCATTCTATGCTATATGTTATATGTAATATAGTGCATCTTCAGGATTTTTATCCCTAAACTCACAATTACACATCATTTCCACTACTTGTCTACCTTGGGGTGTTAAACCCTCGTAGAAGTAGGAAACCAGCCTCCATGTTTCAAACCCGTGATGTTGATAAATATTCAATATCTCTTTAAATCTCTCCCAACATTGGTAAAGTGTTTCCCCCGACTCTTGTGTGAAAGTTGTGATTCTTATCTTAAAAGAGTTTATCCTGTGAGGGGGAAAAAAGTTTTTCAAAAATTACTATTGTAAATCATCTCATGTTCTGATAGATCCCGACCTAAGGTTCCGCAACCAAATTTTAGCTTTATCCTTTAAAGAAAAGGGAAAAAAATTTAATTCAAATTATATTCATGCTATAATTTTAATCTGTGCAAATTACATACCTCTTCAAATTCTCTCAAGTGCTAATAAGGATTTTCTGATTCAATACCATAGAATATGGGTAAAAATTGGATGATACGTGGTTTGAAATTGAAACTTGATGCATCTGAGGGGAAAACAGTGTAAGATGGTGATCCCATCCTGGAAGGATTTATGAATTCTCTGAGTGTCCAATGATGATTAAGATCGTCAAGTTGAGACTCACGTTCTACTTGATCAACTGGATTTTCAACTCGGGCATGTTGGTTTTCAATTTGGTTCTCGGCCATTTTGAATGAAAATGAAGGTGATGAAGACTCTCTATCTATTCTACCGCTAGATGATCGAGACCAATGTCTCATGCAATCTAAATGCAGACTATCTGCTAAAACATAAATATGTATATGCAATACTTACAAAAATAATAATAAACAAGTGAAAAAATTTTAAAAAATGACAAAAAAATACAAATATAGTGATTAATAAAAATGAGGTGCAGAAAAAAAAAATACGAAATAAAAATATAAAAAAGAAAAGAAAAGAAAAATACAAGGATTAAATTATTATTTTATCTACTAAATTATATTCCCCGACAACGGCGCCAAAAACTTGACACACTCAAAAATTAGTTCTTTACTCCCAAGTGTAAGAGTGTCGAAGTAATAAGATAATCTGGCAAGTCCAGGGTCGATCCACAATGAATAGATTTAGTAAAATAAAATAAAAATTTGAGTAAAAATAAAAAGGCTTGATTTGTTTGAAGTGATTGGAGAATTTTAAATTGGACTGCGATAATAAAATAAAATATTGGGGTTAGAGGATCCACTTTTAATATTACAAATTTAGAAATCTCACTTTTTATAATATATAAATTGTCATTATTACCCAATTGATTTATTTCAGTAATTAATTATGTCAAAACATATAAAATCAGCCATAAAGGCGGCGATAACTTTTGTCTATAACAATTCTACTTAGGTATTCAATTAAGTCAAATAAATAAAACATGTCATATAGGCGGTAACAAAGTTTGTCAATAATTGATCCAGATTTAAATTAAGTATTAATCATTATATTACAATTTATATATTATAATATAACTGAGATTAATCTATATTTTCATATTGAAAGCTTCACCATTTATCCCAGCAAAAAGAAATTAGTTACTCATAATTTGAATAAAAACACACATAATTTTATTACTGAAAGAAAAAAGAAAATACAAGAAAGCTTTAAAAAAAACACACAAGACACACTCTCTCAAATTCTATAAGAGAACTTCGAAAGAAATCATGAAGAAAAATGAGAGGTGTGCAACTCTATTTATAGTAGAAGTTATCATCTCTCAATTATTAATTACAACTTTCTAAATCAAATACAAACAACAAACCTTTACTAATTAATTTTTTTCTTTTTTTCTTTTTTTATTTTTTATTGATAATCTTGCAAATGTGATCACAATCCACCAAACATTTCAACTTTTATTTTTTTATTTTTTATTTTTATTTTTTTTCTAATAATTAAAATTACATGCAACATACATTGATGTCTTCACCAATTTTGACCTTGAAAACTTCATAACTAGAAATTCTTGTAAACATTAAAGTTGTAGATATTTGAGTCTTCTTTCATCTGGAACTTGAATCGCGTCAATCCAATAACGAAGTAAAAATTTATGGCCAAATTATGAAAATTACGCAAAGTTAGAATTTTTCAAAATTGTACACTATTAGAACGCTCTTCATGTTTCGGGCCTCCAAAATCCAAATGTCACGTCCATTTTTCTAATTATGCATCCAAAGTATTATATCAACTACATAAGAATAAAAATCACAATAAAAATATATAAAACATAAATTTAATAATTATTTTTAAAATGTGCTAAATTAAGGGGATTAATGAAATTATACGTGTAAAATGATTAGTTTCTCTTTTATTAAGTGTATACTTTTTAATGTTCATCAGTAATGAAGAGCAATAGATGTGAAGACTAGCGCCTTATTGAAGAAAATCTTGTGTAGTCTTAGCTTGGGGCTCTCTTTGTAAGTGAGTTGTTGATTTAAGTCTCTAAGCTCATAAGAAATATACACATTCATATATATGCATTAGAGTCATGTGCAAAATGATTTTAACTTTCAAATCCTGATATTTTGGCACCGAGACCGACATACATGTCCCTACACCAGCATACATGTGCCCCTGCTATATTTTAAGCAGTTTTGCATCACTTCTGGAACCGAGCTACTTCATACCGGTCACTCTGAAGTTTGCACAGTTACTAGAACCGGTCTAGAGTATACCGGCATTCATACCGATCAACCTTCGTATTTTGCATGCTCTTGGAAACCGGCATGATCCATACCGATGAGCGATGACATACCGGACATCATACCGGTCAGTAACATGGTATTGCAATTGAATCTTCAAATGGTAATATAGCATTTATACTTTATCAGACTGGCATACCGACCTTTGAGACCGGTATATAGTTGGGACAATTTCTCTTTCACTATATATTGAGCCCCAAATTCGTTTTTCCCAAGCTTCTTGCATCTTCATATAATTTATTCTAAGACAAAAACAGAAGCTCACTACATAAATCTCACTACATAAATCTTCATATCATTTAGAGAGCTTAGATTTATAGGGTTAGCAACTCATACTAAATCTTTATTATCTTTGTTAGTGCCCAAGTTATACTTCAAACTTCAAATATTTAAACACTTGTGGTTGGGTAGACCCTTGTTGGGTGGGTATACTCAAATGGAAAATTTTTAAAAGGTTGTCAGTGAGCCTAGGAAAAAAACTCATTGTGAGGGTTAAGAGTGAGTCATAGGAAAACTCTTGTGTAAAGGTTTGGAGTGAACCTAGGGAACAAGACTCTTGGTTGCGGGTGAGCCACTGAAAACTCGGTGTAAGTTGTGAATTCAACTTATTGGAAAACTTCAAGTGCGACTTGGGGGAGTGAATATAGACATTATTGGCCGAATCACTATAAATCACCGGTGTCAATTTCTCTATCCCTAAACTCTTTACTTATTGCAAGTTTTATTTTATATATGCTTATTGTTTAGAAACTTACGTTTAGGCAATATATTATAATTGAGAAAATTGACTTGATCTTAATTGATAAAGCTACTAGCTTAGTAGCGTAAATTCGGTAACTTTTTTATTCCACATATTTAGGCCATTACCCAATTCACCCCCCTCTTTCTCTTGGGTATAGAGAGTTTGTTTGTTATGCGCTTGTATGTAATTTCATAAAGAAATCATATTATATATTTAAAATTTAAATTTAAATAGATTTGAAATACTATTTTTAGAGCTCATCCAATTGTCCTCATAATCATCTCTATGGATCCTGTTAGTGTTTGGCACACAGTTAAAAACCATATCAACTATCCCCGACTAGGGTCCATGCTCAAGCGGGCTATTATTTTCCTAGACAGTGCACCTAGGTGAATCAATTGGATATAAAATCATTATTTAAGCTGATTATTTGTATATTCTCTACCTTTAAAAAAGTAATTTGATATCAATTTCGTTTTTACTTCTCCATAATTAAAAAGAGCCCGCCATAAGCTCTCTGAATGTCGATTATGCATTGGCCTGATAATGGGGCAAGACAACTAGTTGAGGCATATTTGCTTTATCATCTTATCATCATTCTAAGAAATTTGTATAATATCTGAAAATTCGGGGTTATCCTAGGTTCTGACCCTATGCGGAATTATAAAAAATAAGCATGACAAGTCCTGTTACTGCTACTATGGATAAATTAACAGGCAACCACAATAACAATTAAATAAAATTATGCTGCAAAATATTAAAACAATAGCAGGAATTAAAGCAGCAAAATAAATCAAACCACACAAAATTCAACTCAATGATTTTGGTGACGAAGTGGAAAACTCTTCCGAGTAAAAAACCACTCCGGGTATAGGCTACCACATGAATCCACTATATAGAGAAAAACTTACAGCGATGGTCAAGACCTATGGTGGAAACTCCACCGACTCAAGTACCTCAATACTGCAAGAACTCAAGCCAACTCCTCAAGCCCGCGACCCACGGTTTTCTTCAGAATCTCTGAAGTCTCTGAGTAGATTATATCACCAATGACGCCGGAACTGTGATGCCACGTAAAAAAAAAGTTATAATAAAAAAATAAAGGATAAGATTTGCTTTTGACAGGTTGAATTATATAAGAAGAGAGAGACATGAGACGCATGATGGAGGGGGAAGCAAAAGGAAAAAAAATAATAATAAATTTCTTTCTTTCTCTCTCTCCTATTTTTTTTCTCCCTTGCCAAAACTTCGAACCGTCGCCGCCGCTTCACCGTTGATCGTCAGCCACCACGCGCCGGACCGCCAGAAAGCTGCCGCCGTCAGCTTTCCATAGCCGCCAAGATCGAGCCGATCCGCTGCCAGACGCTCCTCCACGCGCCGCTTGAAGAGAGCGACTCTCCGCCGGTTCTTCTGCAATTTCTGGCCATCTCCGATCACTTCTGACGTCACCTCCAGCGAGTGGGCACTTTTCAGGCCGATATCTTTCCAAAGCCGGTGGTCACTTCCCGATCCGACATCGTTTGGGTTGTTTTCCGTTTTATATCTACCGGTAATTCGGGATTTGTACTGGAAGTTGAGATCCGACCGTTTGATCGGCAATCCGATTGCACCAGATTGTTGCTCTCGATTATACGAGCGTTTTGGTATATATTTTCACCGTCGAAAGTATCTGGTTGTGGGACCCAATTTTTGGTGGTGGGCCCAATCTTCGTTGTGGGGCCCGCTTGCCTCGTTAAGCGTATCAGCAAGTTCTGAAGTCGTCGCTGTGATCCTTGAGATGTTTGCTGACTAGTGGATCTTTCTTTGAGAGATTTGGAGATCGTTGGAGCTCGGTATGTAATTATTACCGTTTTGGGGGTGTAAATGATAGAATTGGAAAGTTTTGGATATAATTGTAAATTTACATAATTAAATGGGTAAAATTGTAAATTCTGCTAATTAGGGATTAAATAGTAATATTTAAGAATTTTAGGACTATTTGGGCGTATCGGAAAAGTTCAGGGGTAAAATCGTAATTTTGGTTAAATTGAGGGACCTGATCGTAATTTTACATTTTTCAGATTCTTGGTGAGGATATAGATTTATTCAGAGCTTTTGCATGGATAGAGGTAAGTACACTCTGTGGTGATTCTCTTAACATTTGTTTGATGATTGATGGTTGTTGTGAGAGTTGGTATATATATATATATATATATATATATATATATATATATATATATATATATATATATATATATATATATATATATATATATATATATATAATATATATATATATATATATATTATATATATATATATATATATATATATTGGCATCATCATATATATATTGTTATATATATATTTACATATTGTGGAGATATAATATTGAGATATTGAAAGCATGATAAATATGATCATAATTATTGAGATGAGACTTGTGGATTTGATGTGAGATGTGATTGTGTGGATGATGTGTGTTGTTGTGATATGCTGCCGGGTTTGGTATAATAGTGGTCGGATTTGAGATGAGATGTGATGATACATCAGATGAGATGAGATGATAGAAAACCTTGGGAGTTGTCATTGAGGTACTCTCCTACTGGTTTGATTTAGGGGGAGTACGGGGGCTTCCTCATTGAGTATATTTTACTCATATTTTACGAGTTGATATGGTTGGAAACCTTGGAAGTTGTCATTGAGGACTCTTCCATTGGTTTTGATATGAGGGAGTACGGGGGCTTCTTCATTGAGTATATTTCAATCCTCTGTTATACTAAACCCGAATAGCAACCATGTTTGATGGATGTTTGTATTGTTGTGGGATGATTGTTGTGATGACATTATAATATATGATATTTACATATATTGTATTATAATATAAATATATATATATACATATATATTTATATATGTTCGTTGGAAAATTGATTGAGTAATCAGCAGCATGAGAACATAATGGTGAATACTAATTTGAGATATAAATTGTATAATCGTTCTATAAATTGAAATATTGAGTACTATGTGATTTTGAGATGAGTTGATGGATGTAATGAGATGAGATGTGTTGTTGTGAGTATGTTCTGCCTGAGATAACTGATATTTTCATATATATATATATATATTATATACATATATATATATATATAACCCTATTTTGTTGGTGAGGTCATGTTGAGAGAATGAGTGCTTACTTGCTGAGCTTTTTAAGCTCATTCCCCTCTTCCCCCAAACATTTCAGGTAGTTCGCGGTGATAGCAGGAGCAGTACCAGATTGGTATCCACGTGCCACAGTCGTATTTTCGGGTTGGTCCAGACATTTGAGTTGTCATTTGTATTTGATTTAAGTCTTGTGTTGTAAACCATAAAGGTTGTGTATACTTTATGAGTTTGTAATTTGTGATGTATTATTTGTGTGTTTGTAATGGTTGTTTTGGCATATAGAGTGCTCGAGCTGAAGTTGATCGCGGACCACTTTCTAGGGTTGGGCCCGCCCTAGGGAGGGGGTCGTGACAAATTTGGTATCAGAGCTTAGGGTTTTAGGTTCTGTAGACACGTTGCATTAGATGAGGGTATTAAAAGGATAGTTTTATGTCTGTAGAAAATGTCTGGACGTGGCCGTGGTACTGGTACTCAAAATGGGAGAGGGATAGTTTGACGATACTCGAGAATGACGTGTAATAGTGTAGAGAGACCTCACACTCAGCCGATAAATTTTGAATTTGTTATAACTTAATTGGTGTTCATCTGATTGTTGAGTATAACGAGGAGTTTAGACTTATACCTTCAGTAGTTTCGACAGTTGCCCTTTTCGCTATTTCCGTAGTTGTATCTGACGTGATTTCTACAGTGGTACTTAATGTGAATTTTCTGTCGTAGTTATAACATCGTCGTGAGTGAGTAAGTCGAAGACATTAGAATTTGGGTGTTTGAGAAAGAAGGAAAAAGAGTTTATTGACACTTTTGTTTAAGCAAACAAATGCTATAATACCTAGCAAAGCAACAAAATATAAGATTTATGATTGCATTATGGAATATAACAACTTGGTTGTGTTGCAAGGACAGGATCATCTTCGAATTGATAATCTTCCCATTGGCGTTTTGCACGAAGAGACATTGGAATGAGGCCGTCGATGACTTGGATTTCGAGACTGTCGGGAAACTTGATTTTGTTATAGCCTTGAACGATACTTCTATATGATTCTTCGATAGTAGTGAAGATTTGCCAGTCTTTATCATTAGTATTACTTTCTAGGCTTCGACGGACTGAGTCTGCGGAGAGAGCTCTAAGATCACAGGATTGATGAAAGGTAATATCTGCTGGGAAAATATCATCGTATCCATAGTAAGCTCTAAGTTTTGGTCTAGATGGCCAACTACTGAGTCTCCAATTAGTGAGTTGATGTGATGGTATGATTCTTATAAGATGAATTGGGTGATAAATGAGTGAATAGTCGTCTGACCATTCTGGAGTAATGGTTTCGATCCAGACAGTAATACTTTTGTGTCGTTTATACCATCGATGTAAAATATTACTGATGAAGGGAGGAAGCTCACTTAGGCTGGCTTCTGAGATACCAGGATAGTTGGGATGGATTGGACTTGGTCCAAGAATAAATCCATTTAGGAAACCAAGTTCAAACAAGGTGCCAAGACTCCATTGGCAATGATTGAAGAAATCATGGTTGTTGATGAAAACTGTGGAATGGAATCTGTGATATCCACAATGAACAATCGCAGAATTATTTTTGTATTGGATTAAACCATATGTTTTTCCATTCCAAATGGTTCTAAGAATGAAACACCATCTCAAGAAATTTGTAGGAACTCTTTCCACGATATCCATTGCAATCTCCGTGGGCAGAAGAGCGGACGGAGCTTCAATGAGACAATTGTAGATGTCTCTCCTAAGGTCTCGAACATAATTAGAGTCTATAATTGCACGATCAGTGACTGGCCATTTATAAAGCTTTTGGTATATCACCTTAGCTCTAGCAGATTTTGAAAAGGGATTAGGATTAGTAGAGGAGGATGCCATGAAAGAAATTTGAGTAATTCCATAAGAACTTATGCATTTCTTTATAGGGGTGATAGCAATAATTTCTTCATGAAAAGACGTTTTCACAGTATCCATGCATAATTGGAAGGGATAATAATTGTCGTGATGATTAGATGTAAAGCAGATGTATGAGGGACATGCAAATCCTCTTTTCGGTAGTGGGAATCTTAAGTTGGTGGATTTTGCGTAAACTGCTAAAAACTCTTTACAGTTGTTGTCTGAGCGAGACCCTTAGGTGGAGCCTTTTCCTTTGGAGACAAGATAGTTGGCTCGTAAGTTATAGCACAGGTTAGAATAATGATAATAATTGAGGGCATTATTCATATGATGGTGAGTGTGAGATGTATAATGATCGATAGAGTTGAAATATGTTTCCATTCAGAAATATCTGAATTTTGGTGATAGATACGTTGGATGGAGTTCTAAGTAACTGTGGTTGTACAACTGATTAGTATTCAGAAAAGAATAATGAAGTTACTGATGCACTGAGTGGGAAGAATGTGAGATAATTTTTGAGCGAGAATGTTCGAGGAGATGACATTGGTATGTTTGACTTTTGGATTGTTCAATAGTGGGAGTATTTTTGACTATATGAAGGTTCGACCCACACCGTTAGATATAATTATTATAGCACCAGGCAGTTTGACCAATGTGGAAAATTAGAGAGCCGAGATTGTGAGGAATGGGGACTACTACTTTCAGATTGAGTTCAGAGAATGTATAATTAGTAATGATTAAGTCGTGATACCATATACGAGAAAGCTCAAGTGGGAGATCTGGGGTGAGGCATATGATGATCCTTATTACATGAAAACTGAGAGCACTGAGATGTATCAAGAGAAGACTTAATGGTGGTTGGGAATGAAGAGAGAGATTTAAGTGTTTATACCTCGGTGTTTAGTTTGTCAGTAGGATATAGGAGAGCATCAACATCCAGTTGGATTACCCCAGTCTTCACTTAGACCTGAGTGGCCATGGGAAATTATCGTGATGGATTTTGTGGTATGGTTGTCGAAGACGCGGTATGGTTATGATGCAATTTATGTAGCAGGGAATCGATTGTATAGGTCTGCTCACTTTTAGCGATTCGAGTGACGTGGGGACCAGAGAGACTAGTGATATTTAGTTGTGGAGCAGATTGTACGATTACATAGTGTACCCTTATCGATTGTATCGGATAGAGTTCTCGGTTTTACTTCTCATTTTCGGGAGAGTTTCTAGAAGACTATCGGATCAAAGATTTATACGAGCACCTCATTCCACCCTCAAACAGACGGTCAGTCAGAGCGGACTATTCAGATGTTAGAAGATTTGTTGAGGTTGTGTGTTGTGACATAATGGGAGTTGGGAGTGAACATTTGCATTTGATCGAGTTTGCTTATAAGTATAGCTTTTTTACTAGAATCGACATGACTTCATTTAAGGCTTTACGAGAGAGGTGATTTAAGACTTTTGTTGGTTGGGGCGAGGTTGGAGATGGACAGATTCTTGGCCTAAACTAGGTAGATATGACATCTGATAGGATCAGGTTGATCCGAGCGAGAATGTTGGTTGAGTAGAATCAATAGGAAAGTTTTGTGGAATAGTCATCACATTCAGGATACGACTTGGGAAGTGGAACATGATTTGAAGGAGAAATACCCAGAATCATTTGAGGATTGAGAAATTTCGGGGACGAAATTTTTGTAAGGTGGGTAGAATGTGATGCCACGTAAAAAAAAAGTTATAATAAAAAAATAAAGGATAAGATTTGCTTTTGACAGGTTGAATTATATAAGAAGAGAGAGACATGAGACGCATGATGGAGGGGGAAGCAAAAGGAAAAAAAATAATAATAAATTTCTTTCTTTCTCTCTCTCCTATTTTTTTTCTCCCTTGCCAAAACTTCGAACCGTCGCCGCCGCTTCACCGTTGATCGTCAGCCACCACGCGCCAGACCGCCAGAAAGCTGCCGCTGTCAGCTTTCCATAGCCGCCAAGATCGAGCCGATCCGCTGCCAGACGCTCCTCCACGCGCCGCTTGAAGAGAGCGACTCTCCGCCGGTTCTTCTGCAATTTGCGGCCATCTCCGATCACTTTTGACGTCACCTCTGGCGAGTGGGCACTTTTCAGGCCGATATCTTTCCAAAGCCGGTGGTCACTTTCCGATCCGACATCGTTTGGGTTGTTTTCCGTTTTATATCTACCGGTAATTCGGGATTTGTACTGGAAGTTGAGATCCGACCGTTTGATCGGCAATCCGATTGCACCAGATTGTTGCTCTCGATTATACGAGCGTTTTGGTATATATTTTAACCGTCGAAAGTATCTGGTTGTGGGACCCAATTTTTGGTGGTGGGCCCAATCTTCGTTGTGGGGCCCGCTTGTCTTGTTAAGCGTATCAGCAAGTTCTGAAGTCGTCGCTGTGATCCTTGAGATGTTTGCTGACTAGTGGATCTTTCTTTGAGAGATTTGGAGATCGTTGGAGCTCGGTATGTAATTATTACCGTTTTGGGGGTGTAAATGATAGAATTGGAAAGTTTTGGATATAATTGTAAATTTGAATAATTAAATGGGTAAAATTGTAAATTCTGCTAATTAGGGATTAAATAGTAATATTTAAGAATTTTAGGACTATTTGGGCGTATCGGAAAAGTCCAGGGGTAAAATCGTAATTTTGGTTAAATTGAGGGACCTGATCGTAATTTTACATTTTTCAGATTCTTGGTGAGGATATAGATTTATTCAGAGCTTTTGCATGGATAGAGGTAAGTACACTCTGTGGTGATTCTCTTAACATTTGTTTGATGATTGATGGTTGTTGTGAGAGTTGGTATATATATATATATATATATTGGCATCATCATATATATATATTGTTATATATATATTTACATATTGTGGAGATATAATATTGAGATATTGAAAGCATGATAAATATGATCATAATTATTGAGATGAGACTTGTGGATTTGATGTGAGATGTGATTGTGTGGATGATGTGTGTTGTTGTGATATGTGCCGGGTTTGGTATAATAGTGGTCGGATTTGAGATGAGATGTGATGATACATCAGATGAGATGAGATGTGATGATACATCAGATGAGATGAGATGATAGAAAACCTTGGGAGTTGTCATTGAGGTACTCTCCTACTGGTTTGATTTAGGGGGAGTACGGGGGCTTCCTCATTGAGTATATTTTACTCACATTTTACGAGTTGATATGGTTGGAAACCTTGGAAGTTGTCATTGAGGACTCTTCCATTGGTTTTGATATGAGGGAGTACGGGGGCTTCCTCATTGAGTATATTTCAATCCTCTGTTATACTAAACCCGGATAGCAACCATGTTTGATGGATGTTTGTATTGTTGTGGGATGATTGTTGTGATGACATTATAATATATGATATTTACATATATTGTATTATAATATAAATATATATATATATATACATATATATTTATATATGTTCGTTGGAAAATTGATTGAGTAATCAGTAGCATGAGAACATAATGGTGAATACTAATTTGAGATATAAATTGTATAATCGTTCTATAAATTGAAATATTGAGTACTATGTGATTTTGAGATGAGTTGATGGATGTAATGAGATGAGATGTGTTGTTGTGAGTATGTTCTGCCTGAGATAACTGATATTTTCATATATATATATATATATATTATATACATATATATATATATATAACCCTATTTTGTTGGTGAGGTCATGTTGAGAGAATGAATGCTTACTTGCTGAGCTTTTTAAGCTCATTCCCCTCTTCCCCCAAACATTTCAGGTAGTTCGCGGTGATAGCAGGAGCAGTACCAGATTGGTATCCACGTGCCACAGTCATATTTTCGGGTTGGTCCAGACATTTGAGTTGTCATTTGTATTTGATTTAAGTCTTGTGTTGTAAACCATAAAGGTTGTGTATACTTTATGAGTTTGTAATTTGTGATGTATTATTTGTGTGTTTGTAATGGTTGTTTTGGCATATAGAGTGCTCGAGCTGAAGTTGATCGCGGACCACTTTCTAGGGTTGGGCCCGCCCTAGGGAGGGGGTCGTGACAGGAACTCCGACTACCAAACTTCCTCCTAAAGAACTCTAAAGGTTTAGGGAATTTGGGTTAAGTTGTGTTGAAGGTTTATCAAAGATGGAATCTCACCATTAATGAAGAAGACAAGAAGATAAAAAGTCTTCAATGGTGGAATCAAATAAGGTTGAAAGCTTTGAATGATTTTGGCTCAAAGGATTTGTTTTTCAACTCTTGGGGAAGGTGGCTCAATTAGGTAGGGGCAAAGGAAAAGGGTTTTCAAGTGTTATTTTGGCTTTAAAACGTGTCTAAGAAAACCTACTTACGCAGGGAAGTTCGAACGCACTTCAAACGCAACTCGAACGCGGACTAGTTTTCAGGGGCAACTTAAAACACTTGTAACTTTCTCGTCTCTTGGCCAAATTATGAGTTCTTTATATGTACGCGATCATCTTCGAGTCTAATTTCCAATGCAACTAACCTCATGTCAATTTGATCTCTAAATCTTCTGAAATATTTAAAATAGTAAACATTGATCGGACATCTCCATCAGATTTTGTCCAAATACTTGTCCAATTGCTCCGAGATCTTCAAAAATCATTACAACTCAATTGAACTTGTTTTTTTACGGACATTGTGTAACATCCCGCCTAGGCCAGGATGCTACCGGCAGGAGACAGGAGAACCCATCTCCATAAACCTCTGATTCTAATGAAATTTCGGCATGATGTATTCGTAACATCATGCAACCTGGCCTAAAGCCAGCATCCATACAACAAGAACCAAACATCTTGGCCTCCGGCCGGTATATCTGTAGGGGTTGGTGCTCAGAGCGCTAATTCCCGGTTGTATTTTTGTTAAATACTTCTGTAAAACGTTATTATCAGTAATAATATATGCAGTTTCTATAATATAATCTAATCTATTATATGGTAAAGACGTAATGACCCTAGAATGATTAGTCATGATACAATTATAAAAGCGTCGCAACGGACATTGAGTCGTATCATGACGTTGTCATTCTCAGACAGTTCCTGGTCAAGGTTTACACTACTTGGTCAGTATAGTAAACCGTTGAGACCAGTACATGTCGTATACTGGAATATATGATTCCAATGGTTTCTCAATGAACCATAAGTCTTGGAGACTAGTATAGACGTGTAGGTGTTTATAGTGGATAAACACTGAACGACTCACCGAAGATTCTTAATGGATGGTACACCAGCGTCAATAAGAATCTTCTTGGGTTGAGTAGCACTTGTGATTCTTAGACTTGAGATGCCATTGTGGGCACATGAGACATCTTCTACACTTAGATGGCAGTCACGTCACCGATCTATTTAGATCAGACCTCCGCCTGTTCGTTGGGTGTAAATAGATCCTCAGGGTGTCCTATGTGTATCAAGATAGGATCCGTCAGTTCTGTGTACCAGAGCATAGATAGTCCATATGATTAGCAATCAGATAAAACCATGGGCCCGTGGTAAGTTTAGAAGCTAGTTCTAAACATTCTTTTTGAGATTGCTAATAGAATAGTCGACTGGATAATCCCGATAGAGATTTGACGTTTACATCTATATCTCTGGGATTTATCCGGATACCTGTGACGGAGGAATTATACATTTGCCATGACCTCGACCTGTATGGTTCAGCGAGATTATCCGTGATCGTCATAATCTACGGGTGGATAGATTATGGACATGAAATTTGATTTCATGACGGATATACCTGAACCTAGAGAGTCTCAATAATGAAACATACTCGTAGAGCACTAGAGCAACATTAATAAATAATATTGATTATTTATAAAGTCGTTTAATGGTTAAACGCAAGATACATGCTAAAGAGACTAGATAGTCATTTGCTTAATTATTGTGTATTTACATTTAATACTTGATTAATTTAAATACACATTAATTAATAGTCAAAATGAGTTATTTGACTTATTTCCTAAATGAATATATGTTTTTAATATTTAATGTAAATATTATACATATATTTAATATATTTGTATTTGATTAATTAATTAATTATTTAATTGTTAAATGATTAAATTAATTAAAATATAAATATCTTACATTAGGATAATTAAAGTAAATGACATTAGTTGCATTTGTTGACCAAAATAAATATCTAATAAAGTAGTTTATAAGATATTTGTGCAAGTTGACATTATGATAATTGAAATGAAAATGAAATTACAATTTCTTGAATTTGGCTTTGATTTTCGGCCAAGGTGTAAATGTTGCAAGTATAAATTGTTTTTCATTTCATTTAATTGTTAACCTAATATACTTTATCAAAAAAAATACCATTGAAGAAACCTTAAAGAAGCTTGAGAAAGAAAGGAAAAACCAAGGAAAGTTTGATTTTAGTAAGTTTTCTCCAACTTACTATTAGTAAGGAAATTGTTCCTTAGGATCTAGGCTTCCATATATGATATCCTTAGGTTATTTCTTTCTTTGTTCTTTGCGTTTTTGTTGATGGAAAGTTTGGTGAAGTTGTAAAGCATGTATGATGAAGAAAGGATGTAACTATTGTAGTTATATGTATTCTTTTAAGGTTTATGAAACCATGTTGCTATTCGAGAGTTGTTGACCCACTCTTAAATAACCTAGATTTGATCTTGAGTTGTTTCATTGTGTTGAGACTTGAATTAGATGAAATATTGATGATTGAAACATTTGATTTAATGTAAATGGCCTAATTTGCCCAATTTGTGGAAATTGAAAACTTAGGGTTTATAACCTATTCTAAATTTGGGGCTTTTGAGATATGTTGAGCATTTGGGTGTGTATATGATGCATGCAAAGTTTCATGTTGATTGGATTTCATTTGGATGAGTTTTGAAGCATGAAATGACCAAATTGTCAATTTTGGCACCAAATAGTGCTCACGGCAATGGCAAGGAATTTTGGGGATTCTGTGGCTTTTGGTGTTTTGATGTTTTGAACATGCTAAGTTCATCTTAGAAATGATTTAGAATCATTCAAAATTGATTAGATCAATTTCGGACTAAAATGGACAAAATACCATATAAGGGTAATTTGGTAATTTCACTTGAATTTGATTCATTTGAAATTTTATTTCATAATTTGAATATTGGGTAATTAAATAAATGTGTTTATTTATTTAATCCAAGAAAAAGTTTTGAAATCTGAAAATCGGATTTTCACCGCTTCCGCTGCGTTACCGGATTCACCCCCTAAATAACCCCTTCAATATCAGCATCAAGGCCTCAGGCCTGAACTCAATGAATAAAATATAAAACTGGGCCTCCGGCCAGAACTCAAATAAAACTATGCTATAAAAAAATTATTACATAACTCATACAGAGGAAATACAAAGCAATTACAATGATAAGGGCCGTGAGGACCCATAACTTGACCCAGGACATGAGACTCTCTGTTGACTGCAAATTGGGGCGATCCGCTGTCTTCAAAGTCTTCACCAAACTTCTGCTACTAACCTGCAAAACTACAACTGAAATGGTGTGAGTCATAATGACTCAGTAAGTAATCATACTCATAACTACAACATAAACACGCAAAAGCTTATATTTTCGTTTCATTATGTTTCTAAACCTATCTTTTACTATAATCAAGCAATATAATTCCCTAATTATCTCTCAAATTGTATACCACTCTCATATAAGACTACATAGCTAACATATTAATCAAAGCGTACTATTAAATTCTGCTAACTCCTTTATTTTTCACATATCAGAAGTATCATTAATTCAGCTTTCTCTATACTATTACTCATCACATCTTTTTATTACTTACATACAGTCTAAAATTAAGATCTTACACACTTACTTGAATTCATAAAGCTCTATAATGCATATACGAAACCCAACCTCATACGTATCTCATAAGTCATAATTCTATAACACCTGTATATCGTGCTCACAATATATATAACATATATTCATTGTAAGTCATAAATCTCTTATGCATACATATGTACCAACATATATTCTTAAGTAGCGTTATATTCATTTATCTTAACTACAAAGTTCAAATCCATTATCACTGACCATGCTACTATGTACTTGTATTTTACACATGTTACTTCGATATGAACATGCTACACACAAAATCATCCATATATATACATAAGCATAATAATGAAATCATGTATCAATGTTGACGGTATGAATCTAATAGACTCATGTTATGATGCTTTGTCAACTACCATATGTATCTCGTAAGAATCACCAGAATCCATGATATATATGCATGATGGTAAATCCTACTCTGCTCTAACATGTTATGCTTTTAGAAAATACTTACTGAAAATCCTTCTGAAAGCTCTTTGCTGAAAACTTTATCTCACTCTTTCTTTTTTGAAAAAGCTCTTTCGGAAAACTATAACTGGAAACTGAAAATGGTGTTTGAAACTGTAATATGTATTTGAAAACTGAAACCGTATCTCAAAACTGTAAACTATATCTGAAAACTGTAACTGAAACTTTCTCTGAGTTCTGTATCTCTGAAAACTATTTTCTGAAAAATCTGATATTTCAAAACTTCTTTCTGAAAACTAGTATCTGAGTGTCTGTAGAAAAACTGACGCATGGAGGCGTTACGTCTCGCCGTCCCCCCATACGCCCTAGAGTCAGATATGCAAACCCATGACATTGAGGCGTTACGTATCGCCGTCCCCCAAAGCATGCTATACCTGCCCTGAAACTAGTGGTCTTGGGGCGTTACGTCTCACCGTCCCCCAAGCCACAAACTGGAGGTGGGGGTGCGGATCTATGCTACCACCCAAGCTCAAACTGGAGTCTAGGGGCGTTACGTCTCGCCGTCCCCCTAGCCCATCTGGAGGATCTGAGAGCGTCCCCCCAGTCCTCGACATGTGCACATGTCTCTGAATCCGTCAATTCCAACAATGTACAACTGGCATGGGTCAAATCCCAAATCCTGAATCCGAGGTATCCGTCAAATCCAAACTGTGTCTCAAGTTACATACTGGGGTGAGTTTTTACCTCATACCCCGAAACCATAAAATCATGATCTGTGTCTTAAAACCGTAAAGAAATATTTCTGAAATACATTTCTTTCAAAAGAGATTACTTAAAACTTTTCTTTTAAAAAGTATCTGAAATTCTTCTTTAAAACACTTGAATCTTGAATCTCAAGGTCATGCTTACATTATAATGCGTGCATATGCATATGTTCATGTACTTCTATAAACTAATGGTATATGTTTCTATCCCTTATATGTTGGTTCATCATGCACAAGCTCAATGCATAAGCCACTAAAATTACATCAATCCACACTACACACATACATCTACTACTATACTAAAGCTTTATCAAACACACGCACAATATTCTCGTCTTCTATTCAACTAACCTGTATTACATCAAAACTTATAGTTTTCATCTTTGCAAACCACATTTTACTCACGCTCTCTTATTAACAATAACTCAATTATAACAGATACATAATCTTATATATCTACATGTACATGCAAACTCCATACCCACACAAAACTATCTTGATAGTCATACATATTAATACTTACGTCGAGATACTTTTACCCCAAAACCCACACCTACCATATGCTAATTTACTTAGGTCTCCATGCATGCTTACCCGCTTTTATGCTTATAAGGTTACTTCTTTACAATTTTTTTTTCTTGTAACTTTAATCCTATACCCTAGGGTGTAGTTTTCTACAACCCCCAAACCCAGGTTTCACTAAATATTATTCATAAGCATAAGATCATTCATATGTTCTATCTATCTATATAAATACATATACTTATTTACATCTAGACATGCGTCTCTTTACTTCTACATACTCATGCTTATCTCTTGCTTATATGCATGCTTATAATTTCTTATTCTTGTCTATATGTGTATCTAATTACAACTGCTTCTTTCTTCCACACACCCAACTTTAAATGTGAAGCATATACCTGTTTCATGCATAAACCATACATAACTTTACTACACAACTACTTTTGAACATTACTAATTCTTTTAAGTATTAGAAGCATGAGTTATTTACCTGGCTAAGCGAATGTTCGCGATCCGGGTCCGATCTGCCAAAACAAATCACATCATCTGTCAGAACCGCTATTTGCGGAACTTTCTTCACATCTACAATTAAACTACGGATCTTCTCGGAATACTCAAATCCTCACCGACTCTACGGTCTAAGTTCCATTACTCTAATATGTCTTTCTATATCATTCAGAGCTAACCAGATACCTTAGATTCTCACTTTACGCGTTTGCGGTAAAACTTGCGGAAAAGTTTCCGCAAACGCTACGGAAGGGTCTCGAACCCCCCGAACTAATCAGAATTACCTAATTACCCTCGCAATATCATTTTAATACTGTTTTCATGATTACGATCAACTACGCTCGGTTGCGCGAGAAACTCCGTTTTACCGGAAACTCGCTAATTCTTCCAGATTGATCAAATCTCATCCGATTCTCCCCGGATTCTACCACATTTATCGTTTTAACATATTATAACACATTCAATTTAGTTCATGCAAATTTGTTACACTACGGAATAATTTGAAGCATCTGAAACTAAATCGATACACTTTAAAACATGAAATTCTAAACGGAGAGTCATACCGAAATTCCGAGGCAATATCCGGACTCCCAACGGCCATACGAACGCGCTGGTGTCGACAGAATTTTGATCGGAGCTACTGTTCGTCATGGGTTTACTATTCACCGTGGTTTTCTTCCTCGTTTCGCGTGCAATCGGCCGTTGTTCGGCGAAAACGACTCCGTACACTCGTAGTACTCGTCGAGAGCTTCGATTTGGTAGGTGGCTCGGGCCGTGAAACGAACCGAAGAGCCGGATCCTCCATACCCATTTCGCGCCACTTTCCCTTCGTTTTTCTGTCGTTCCCCGGCGATCCAGAGTCGTCGCCGGCCACCCACTGACGCAAGGTGGCCGGGAAGAGGCCGGCGCGAGCAAGGGTGAATTTGGGGGGAAGATGGGTCAGGTGGAGGAAACAATAAACTTTTGCCAATTCTGCCATTTCTAAAACTTTAAGGCCTTATATACTAAGCTGGAAAATATCATTTCAGTCCCCGTGAAAATTACAAATCAGCCCCTATTCCGGAACCTTCTGAAATATCGCAATTTCGGAGCCCTTCTGATGCGATTCTCGAAAAGTGTTCAACATAAAAATTGTTCGTCTTGGAAAAAAGAGTCTGATGGTTCCAAAATCAACTCGATCGGAGTTCGTTTGCTCTCTATGTGACTAAAACCGCAAATTTTACGCGTTTTACGAATATCGCGTAACTGACTTTTGATCCTCCGCATTTTCCGATGCGACGAAAATTCATAATCTAATATTCCAACCCATAAGACATCACTTGAACTCTTATTCTCCATCATCATTATGCTCCGAGACTAAATCATTCGTTCGGGAATCTTCTAGAACAATCCCAAAAATCTGGGATGTTACACATTGCCAATAAAAATGGAACTAACAATATCTCATTATCATTTTTTCTCTTTAAACTTAACTAATCCATACAATCATATTATCACTACCTAATGTGTTTCTTTATCCCTAAAATCATATTATCATTTTTAAAAGTTTTGAACTAAATTGCATATTGACATGATTATAAGTGTAAATTTGTGAATTTTGAATTTTATAGGTTAATATGTAATATTTGAGAATTTAAAGACTATTTAGACATAGTAGAAAATTTATGGGATTAAATTGGAGATTTAGAAAGTTTGGGGTAAAATCATAATTTTAGCAAAATTGAATGACCTTATCATAATTTTACATTTTTCAGAACTTAGCGAGAATATAGAAATATAGAGGACTTTTGCGTGAATTGAGGTAAGTACAACGCACGATGATTCTTTTAATATAATTGTTTGTTAATTGATATTTGCTGTGAGAGTCTATATATATATATATATATATATATTGTATAAATATAGATATTTGTGTGTATATTTATATGCATATATTGAGCTATTTATTGAGTTATTGAAATCATGAGAAATATAATTCGTCATTTTTGAGATGAGATTGATGGATTGAATATAAGATTTGATTATATTGGATGATGTATGTTGTTATGTTTTGATGTCAGGTTTTGTATAATAGTGGTCGGAGATGAGATGAGATGTGATACGAGGTTATGCGATGTTATGCAAATTAAGGGATGAGTGTTTTCCAGTCCCTCCGTTTTGTACATTTATGGAAGGTGATATGGTGGGAAACCTTGAGAGTTGTGATAAGTTACTCTCTCATTGGTTTTAATCCTGGACCTGGATTAGCAACCATGTTTGCTGGATATTTGTATTGTTGTGAGAATGGTTGCTTGTGATAGTGCTTATTATGGTGTATGTTATTTTCAATTAGTATTTTCAATTATTATTATTATTATTATTATTATTATTATTATTATTATTACTATTATTATTATTATTATTATTATTATTATTATTATTATTATTACATATACATATACATATTTATCCATATTTTATTGGTGAGGTCTTGTTGAGAGTATGTGTACTTTACTTACTGAACTCTTTCAGCTCACCCCCTCTTTTTCCCAAACATCTCAGGTAGTTCACCAGCACAACAGTAGCAGTACCAGGATTTGATTCACATGTCACAGTCACTCTTCGAGTTGGTCCATACATTTAGGACATTATTTTCATATTTTTAAGACTTGTACTGTAAACCTTAATATTAGAGACTTTATTCAGATATTTTCTAAATTGTAACTTAATAAGTGTTTTCTTTGTATATATGTTTGAATTGCATGACATGTTGAATGATCGAGGTAAAGAGGTTCGCGGACCCTATTTTTATGGTTGGTCCTGCTATAGGGAGGGGATCATGATCATTTGTATCTTTATCTACCACGTATGTTTTAATAACAATATGTGTTAATACAAATCTCGGTTTATCACTCAATTCAAATGTTGTTACAAGAAACAACATCCATCATCATGCATGTGCCACGAGTCTAAGATTTTTTTTTTGGAAATATTGAAAATCCTGCCGTCAAATCACTTGATCCAAACTTAAATGGAGCAAGTAAAATCCACGATTTCCCCAAGCTCTTACAATAAAAGCATCTCAAGTATTCGAACATAGGACTTGAATAATCAAATCCTAACCTTATACTACTAAACCACATCCCTCGAGGATGGTACAAGATACAAAACCATCAATATTTTTTAAGAGCCATAATCTTGTGAAATTTCTCGACTTCTTTATAAACACTAGGTGTTTATCTTCCGTACAAATATAATATATACTCTTGGATCATCACCATTGTAGTATTACACACACAATTAAAAAACTCAAATTGCAACGAGAGTTAAATTAATAATTATTAAACTTACAAAATATATGTTTGGTTAGCTTCTATCGGAAAGAATGGCATTGCTACCACAAGTGCTTTGGATCTCGCATCCAAAAATAGCATTAAAGTTGAACATAGTTAAAGAAATGGCATCGGTGGCTGAGGGAATCTAAACAAAACACCATTTGATTTTCAATTCTCAACATTTGTTGGAGCAATCGAACAGCTCACAACAAAAAATAACAACATTCACTATAAGAAAATGAACTTTTAGCGTCCAAAATTTTAGCGTCGATATCAAATTCGACGCTAAAAATCACTTTTACCGTCGAAAATAATATTCGACACTAACTGTCAAGATTTTAGCGACGAGCATCATATTCAACGCCAAATTTGATACTTTTAACGTCGAAAATGAAAAACGACGCTAAAAGTTTAACATTTAGCATCAAAAATATTTCGACGCTAAAGGTTTTAATCTATTCCCATACTCTTTGGCGTCGATATAAATTACGACGCTAAATGTTAAACTTTTAGCGTCGAATATTTTATTTGACGCTGAAAATGTTGCATTTAGTATCGAATATCTTGCGTCGCTAAAGGTTTATGACGATACCACCGATAATCCGTTAATCTTTAGAGTCCAGATTTAATTTCGACGCTGAAAATCAGACATTTAGCATCAAAATAAGGGATACGATGCTAAAAATAGATTAAAATGTAGAATGCCACCAACCCTTCTTCCCTCTCTTCTTTTTCTCTCATCCTCTTGAATCTCATCTTCTGCAATCTAAGACTCTCTCATCTGCAACCTCACAACTCTCCTACAAATTTTAAATAAAATTGTAATTAATTTTCCAAAAGGTAAATCTTCTTTCATATATCTTTATTATTTTTCTTTATATTTGCAAAGAATAATTATATATCTCACTTAAATATTTCAGTTTAATCTTTGTAAGAAATTATGGTTTTCATTTTTTATGATTATGTTTATTATATACTTTGTGTTAGTGGTTTATGATTCATATATGAAGATTAGTTAATTGACTAAATATATTTTATTCTGTAAATTAATTAATTAAACAACTAAATATATATGTGTATGCTTAAATAAATAATTAATGAATTGGTAATGTTGATGAGTGTAATATGATGTTTAATAATTATATTTTTATATTTAGGTATTTGGCTGAAATGGATAGAAATTGGATGAGCTCGGTGGATAGATTAAGTGTTGAATACCGTAATGGAGTGTATGAGTTCATGGAATCGGCAAAGCAACACATTGATGCAGAAGGTCGTGTTCGGTGTCCATGTACAAATTTTTTGAATATGAAAAGGAAATAGTTAGATGAAATTTATAATCATTTATACATGCCGGGAATATCACCAACTTACCGTACGTGGATTTATCACGGTGAGCAGTATAATTCTCAATCACGGTTTATTGATTCCGGTGAAGGGAGCAATAGTTACAATCAACCTGCAAACGATGAGATAACCGATGATTTGCATGACTTACAAGGTTCACAACTTGGTCATAGTGTTAGTGGTGACATACCAGTGTTAAGTGGAAATGATCAAAAATAATTTAGTGAACTAATTGATGAGGCAAAAAAAAATTCATTTGAAGGTGCTGGAATGTCGATCTTGAATTTCTTTGTGAAATTATTACACATTAAAGTGATCAACGTAATGACCAACAAAAGTATTGATATGATGCTAGAGTTACTGGGGCAAATGTTACCGGTTGGAAGACAATTACATAAGTCGTATTATGAGGCAAAGAAAATGTTGCGTGATCTGGGAATGGGGTATGAATCCATTCATGCTTGTAAATATGAATGTGTATTATTTCGTGCCGAGTGTGAATCACTTGAATATTGTCCGATATGTGGTGAAAATCGGTACAAAATTCGTGGTATAGGGAAGAAAGTGCCTCAAAAGATATTACAATATTTCCTATTAATGCCCAGGCTACAGAGATTGTTCATGTCACGACACACAGCGATTGACATGATGTGGCATCATGAAAAGAGGATCGGTGTGGTAGGCATACTTAGACATCCTGCGGATGGAACCGAGTGGAAGGAATTTGATGACATGTCCTATGTTTCGCTGAGGACCCTCGTAATGTCAGGTTAAGTCTTGTCTCTGATGGTTTTAACCCGTTTGGGAATATGTATAACTCTTACAGCATGTGGCCCGTTATTGTTATTCCATATAACTTACCTCCATGGAAATGTATGAAAGATCCGTTCATGTTTATGTCATTGTTTATCCCTAGTCCACGTTCCTCTGGTAAAGATATGAATATTTACTTGAGACCATTGATCGAGGAGTTACAAACATTATAGAATGTGGGTGTGCATACCTATGATGCAGCTTCCGAGCAATATTTTCAAATTCATGCCGCATTATTATGGACCATTAATGATTTTCCAGCTTATGGTTTATTATTTGGATGAAACACTAAGGGATACATGGCATGTCCAGTTTGTGCGGGTCAAACACCTTCGTAACGAATACGGAATAAAATAAGATACACAGGGCACATGAGATTACTTGAGTTGAGTCATTTTTGGCGGAGGAGTAAATTATTCAACGGTCAAAAAGAACCTCAGAGTATGCCCAGTCTATTGTCTGGATTCGACATACTTTGCCAACGTCAACATCTCAGAGACAGCACACCAGGGAAACATCCTAATAATAGAGATAAAAATCGAAAATGTCAACCTGAAGAGTTGAATTGGACAAGAAAGAGTATTTTCTTTGAGTTAGAATATTGGGGGACTCTGAGTTTGCGACATAATTTGGATGTAATGCATTCTTAAATTTTTTGTGTGCATTAAATTTATTATTAATGCAAACTTGTTGTCATATTTGCAGGGCTTTAGGACATTACAGATAATATGTGAAAAACAAGGCGCGACTTGAAGGGTCAATAGCAGAGGCTGTTGTAATAAGTGAAGAAATAACATATTGTTCGATGTACTTGCTAAATATTGAAACTCATTTTAATTGTCGGCCACGAATCTATGATGGAGATGCAAGTAATAAGTAAGATATCACAGTGTTCTGTCAAAATTGCAGACCGTTTGGAGCAGTAGGTGTCAAATTACTAACATTTGAGGAAGCTCAACGTGCACACTGGTTTATATTGAGTAATTTCGATGAAGTGCAACCGTATTTAACATAAGTCTTTTTGGTGCATATCTATATTTTTATTGTCTTACAATAATGTAACTCATTTTTTGTAGGCAACATATTACCATGCTACAATGTGGTGGTGACCACAACGTTGATGGAAGACACAAAAAAGAATTTCCTAAATGGTTTGAGACAACTATAAAAGCCCTAACATTGTCTATTTATTTTTATCCTAACTGTAAATATTTCAGTTTATTATATTAACACATAAATATTATCATGTGTTAGATAAACAACCAAGTGCAAAATGGTCAACTGGACTCGTCCTATTCGTTGGTTTCCTTGGCATATGGGCCTCAAAAGAAGGCTTATGAATACAATGGATGAATTGTGAACGGAGTTAGATTTCATACCGAGCAGCGAGATATTTCACATGTCACTCAGAATTATGGAATTATTGTCCCAGGAGAACACGGCTCAGATATTATTGACTTCTACGTAGTGTTGCAATCAGTCATTGAGTTGATATACAGACCCAGACGATATATTATGTTATTCGAATACATGTGGTTTGACACAAATTCCAGAAATAGGAGAATTCATGTTACTAATCATCTAACGTCAATTAATGTTCAACGTTATTGGTACAAGAATGATCCATACATTTTTTATACCCAAGCATGGTCTGTGATATATATATCTGATCCAAAGCAATGAAATGGATGGATGGTGGTAGAAAAGTTACAACATAGGGTAATTTGGGACACGCAGGAGAAAGATAGTGTTGAAATATCAGATGAAGAACAAGAAGTCTCTGACAACTTTGAAGTTCCTGAACATATATTTCATTTACCAAATGTCACCGTTCCTGAAAATATCACGTTAACTTGAGAAAATACAGACGTTGAGATAATTCATCATTCTCAAGTTAGCGTGGAAGCATCAACTGAAGAAGAATTTGACACTGAAGATGACTTCGAGTCCAGTCATGAGTCCTCAAATACCAAAGATAATAGTGACTAATCTAGTTAGTATATGATGTGATGGATGAATAATTTTATTATTATAATGGATGGATGGTTGTTGTTGGTGTTTTGAATTATTATCATTATCGATGAATGGTTGTTTTTTTTTTTATTAAGATTATTATTATCCTATTATTATTATTATTAACTCTAACATTTAGCGTCGAAATAAGCTAATCGACACTAAGAGTCTATCATTTAGCGTCGAAATAAGCTAATCGATGCTAAAAGTCTATCATTTAGCATCGAAATAAGATAATCGACGCTAAGAGTCTATCATTTAGCGTCGAAATAAGATAATCGACCCTAAAATTATACCATTTAGCGTAGAAATAATATAATCGACGCTAAATGATAAAATTTTAGCGTTGATTTAGTTTTCGACGCTAAATGTAAAAATTAAATTTCCCTCAAAACAATTACCCTAATTTTTTGTTTGCCGACAAAGTTTTAGCGTCGAAATAGTCGACGCTAAAACTAAAAAATTTTGACTCTAAAAGTTTATTAAAATTCCTAATTCGGTTTCCCCTCGTTCTTCTCTGCTTCCCCTCATTCTTCTCTACTACACGAAAAAGAATTCAATCTTCTCTTAGGGATATCACTGCATATATTTGCTTTCTGGGTAAGTTTATTTGGTTTTATGGCCATTTTTTTTAATTAAATATAATTCGTTCCTGAAAATTTGGTTTTATTTATTTTTTCTGGGTATGTTTTCTTTTCCTTTTCTGGGATATTTGTTTGCCATTGTATGAGAGGGAGCAACAATTTGGTAGGTTGGAGTCATTGTCGAATACATTATGCATGAGGGCTTTAATTTTGAATTTGAAGATTTCGATAATGACATGAATCATGTGTAGAGAGAAAGAGTGAGAATGTTTTAATTATGTTGATAAATATGGCATGCTAAGGACTTGATGTGGCTTGGCCGATTATGGGAGGGAAAAAAAGGGAGTTGAATTTGTTTTCTATTGATAATGGTGGAATCATATAAACTTGTGATTAATACTTATTTTGGTTGAGGTGATTGAAGGAAAGGCTTATACCATACATATATTGATGTGAAGATGTATAGTTGTTGAAGTTAGATTAGGAGTTAGATTATATGTAGATAAGAATGTTAATTAAAGTGTTGATGATGGAGATGGAATATAGATAAGGATAATATGTAGAATATTTTTCATGTAATTAAGTGCAAGGACATAACTGAGGGTGGCTTAATTAGTAATTATGGATAGTCAAGACTTGTACTTGTTGTTCGTGTTTAAAGGGCCGAGTACTTTCACAATGTTAGATGTAACCCTAAGTTTAGTTACGTAATGCAATTACTGAATAGATGAGAACATGGTTAGCAATTTGCTGTTTTTCCTTGAGATCCATACATTTTTTATTGCCAATGTTAGATGACTTTGTTTCCCATTTTATGAGATAGAGGAGCTCAAATTTTGAGCCCAGAACAGTAGGAATTGCTGCTGTTTTGGTCCCATAACAGCAACAAATTGGTGATAATGGTGACGGTTGCATTACGTAATTCTTGAGTTCAAGTCATTTTCAAGTGAAAATTGCATTAATACACATACATTGATCATTAGACATTGAGAAGGACAATAGTAAGTAGTTTTATTGCTCATTATTTAATAGTAATACTAATAGATTCAGTACCAATAATACATTTAATAAAATCGATTTTACGGTATAGATGCTAGAACATACTGTTGCATCGGATGCTAGGGCAGTTTTAAATGTATATTGTTGCATGTAATGAATATGAAGTGTAGTTTGACCATATGATGAATGAAAAAACAAAGCATGTTGTTTTTGTCACTTCTAATTGTTGGGTTTCTAGATTAGTCCCAAGATCAATTCAAGCATTGAAACATGTGTGAATACTCTAAAGAAGTATGGCGGAATCATACTTACAATGATCGGATTTTACGATGCGAGGAAAAATAAAATCTTCAAGCTTTTCCTCCATGAAGCTCACGGTTTTTTGCCTACATTTTGTGCTCTATTTGCTCGGCCAAGCTCCAAGCTTGGGTGTGCATTCCATGCCCACGGGTGGGTTTCCCTATCACCTTCGTAAGACTCATAATGTGTGCTAGCACTCGGAAAAATTTGCCGTAAATTTTTCCCATGGCTTCTTCCAACTCTCGGCATTGAAGGAGAAAGAAGGAAGAAAATTGGCCCAAGGCCGAGAAAGTGAGGGAGAGGAAGAGAGAAATTGTGTTGGTTGTTGGTTGGTTTGATTTCAAAAATCAAAATATCTAATAAACTTTCCAAAAATTGTACAAGGCAATAAAACCATCCAACCACCACCATCAATCATGAATAGTGATTAGTTGTCAATCACTCAAAGTGACAAGACATCCATCACTTGATTGACTAGTGATTTGATGCATGATGTGACTTGCGGGCCGCACTTGAATTCGAAATACGAGTGGGCCTGCAAACACTCCCTGGCTCGGGTTCTTTAATTCTGAATTAACGAATTTTCCGTTGTGACGTAATTAAATAAAATTTAATTAAATAATTGTGCCTAGCAAAATTACTATTCACGTCGCTAGCGAATTAATTCTAAATTAACTCGTTCCCCCAAATTAAAATTTAATTTTAATTCCGCGTCGAAATCTAATTTCGTATAATATATCGAATATATTATTTTATCGATTAATTCCAAATTAATCGTTCTCTCTCTTTTAATATTATTTTATCCCAGATAAAATATACCCGCAATTAATCCCAGATTAATTTTCTCTCTCATCTAATTAATCCCAGGTTATAAAATGTGAGTCATACGTCATCGGTGAATCTTCGGGAAGCGACCCATGAGATCCCCGGATATGTTGGCAATAAATTCGGTCGTCGGACTATCCGAACACGTACGTACCTAATACTACATTTTTACCGATTTACAAGACACGGTTGGCTTCTAGCAAAGCACCGTGCCTACCCAATTCTTCAGAAATATTCTTAAGGGAATATGTGATCTATATCAGGAGTATTATACATAGTATTGCTTATTACGATCCAGTATCGGATGTCACGTGCAAGGCCTGGGGCTGGAATTGTGTCTGCCCCGTACGAAGCACATATCAGATCTCTGGTAACTAGTCTCTATAATCGGATAAACATGACCTAGTCATAATATCCTGATAGCTGCAGCATAAAAGAGAACCAATTCTGTATCATACGTGATCATCATCTCCACTATGACTGGAGTGATACTTCCGTCTTGAAATCACACCCAATACATTACGATTCTCAATATACCCAGAAGAGGCGTACACAGAACCTGTTAAAGCCCTGGACGACCAAAACCAAAGTATATTGATTGTCGCAAGTATTAGCGGTGCAAGTCTCAGGTTAAGACCAAATACACCTACCCTGATTCGGACTTCCATAGACAGATAGTCATACTACCAATGGAATTCCGAGGGGTCTATCCAAAGCGAAGCTGTTCCCGTACCATCGGTAAATACAACCTCCTATTACACTTGCATGAGTAACCAATACCCAAATATATGAGAACTATGCCGTTATGCTCCCACAACGCGCACAAGTGTAATACTAGTCTTTTACGCATTATCGATGTCCAATCTCGATAATACTCTGACTAGGGATATTTAATGATTAAACCTTTGTGGATTGATACTGTCTCATATCATCTCAATCCGGAACTAATCATATGGACCTTTTATCATTTATACATCTAGGTAATCCAATTACAAATGATAAAAGGGCAATTTCCTTTGTCACATATTTAATTTGTACAACAACACCATGATCTATACAAATAGTGATGCTATGGGTCATAATTGTCCAACAATCTCCCACTTGGCCTATAGCCAATCACTCAAGTGTCCGACACCCAAACTATATACGGTTCGCTCAAACTTCTGCTGAGAAAAGGCTTTCGTCTGCGGATTTGCGGTGTAATCATCTGATGCGATTTATTCGATCATCACATCGCCACGATGTATGATCCGAACGAATCAGATGAATATTTGAAGTATATATGTGGATCGTTGATGAGACCATTAATTCTTTAGCCTGTGATGAAGCCTAGCTCAGCTGCTAACAGAACTAATCCTAATATAATTAGGATTATTATTGATCCAAAAAGCTTCTATTGCTGCCTCAGCTGCAACAATAATCCACTTTTGTTGTTTATGTGGTAACAGTATCTTGCATGGAAGATTTCCAGCTCACTGTTCCGTAATTCAAACTTTATAGTACTTTTGCTACGACTAATAGTCGTTTTTATCGGTTAGGAAACTTGCAACAATGAACCTAGTCACTTCAAGTTCTCCTTCTCCATAGTATAAGAAAGCATCCTTAGTTCATCTAAGATACTAAAGGATGTTCTTAACATCAATCCAGTGACTATCACTTGGATTGGCCTGATTGTGACTCCATATGCTCAAAGCATATGAGACACCAGGTCGCGTACATTTTTCAATGTACGAGTTCTCAGAGAGTAGCAACAACTTTTAGATCTATCCCAGTAGATCTTTATTCCTAGAATAAAGGTTGTCTCTCCCAAGAATCCTACGGAGAATTTTCATGAAAGCCAAGCTTTCACCGATTGTTTTATGGGAATATCATTTCCAAGAAATGATATATCATCATTATTTGGGACATTCATTTTCATTGCGCTCCCACTAACCTCCTTATATACACAATGATCATTTTCGTTTTGAATTAAATCATACACCATTATGATTACATCAAAATGACAATTCCAAGAACATAATGCTTGCTTCAATCCTTGAATAGATCGAATTAACTTGCAAACATTGTTTGCTCGTTTTGGTACGACAAAACCGTCAGGATGTTATAAACATCCTCCAAAAGGTTTCCGTTTAAGGAAAGCGATTTTGACGTTCAGCTGACATATTTCATAAATGAAATATGCAGCGCTAGCAAGCATTATCCAAATGGATTTAACCATGGCAACAAGTAAAAGGTTTCGTCGTAATCGACACAATGTTGATAACGATACATTTTCACTATAAGCCCAGCTTAGTACGTTGGTTTGTTGCCTTCCATGTATGCCTTCCTTGAAGACTTATATAGTACCAATAGGCACAATGTCTTCCGGTACAACAACTAGTATCTAAAATTAGTTGATATACATGGAATCCATTTCGGATTATGGCACTTTGTCATAATAGGGAGTCGATACCTTGTATCACTTCCTTATACATAGTCAGTTTGTATTCCTCAATAAGGTTGACATCTTTATGAGGTGAGATCAGAAACCCATACCCCAAGTTGTTTTCTTACTCTCTCCGACTAGCGCGGTTCTTGTGTATTCGAAGATTATGGTATAGTTTCATCCTTGATGAACTATTTGTGTTCCAGTAAGGAATCGGTGCCTGGAATAGTATTACTCTGATTTTCATTGAGTTTTACTTTCCTCCCAATTACCACTGCATATAGGTATTCCTCTTAGGAAAACCGCATGGTGAGCAATAATTACATTGTTCTCTTGTGATTTGTATAAGTACTATACTTTGGTTTCCCTATGATAACCTACAACTAGGCACTTATCTGATTTGGGTTCTGGTTTGGTATCATCCAAACTTATGCCCAGCATACCCAAATCTTCAGGATTGAGAAAACCCAGTTTATTTCCTGTTTATATCTAATATGAAGTCTGTCTAACTGATTTTTATGGAACCTTATTCAAAATAAGTTTTGCACTGTTCATGCGTATCCCTTGAAGGAAATGGTAGCTAAGAGCGACTCATGATTAACCTTATCATGTCCAACAAAATTTGGTTTCTCCGTTCGGACACACCGTCAATTGACGTGTTCCGGGAGGAGTCCTCATTGAAAGAATACTATACTCTCACAAGTATTTGAGAAATTTATTGCTTAAGTATTTTCATCATGGTCCAATCATGGTGTTTAATAATTTAGCCGATCCATTTGTCTACTTCGTGTCGAAACTCTTTGAATTCATCAAAAGTTACTGATATGTGTTTCACAAGAAACACATAACCATAATGCGATGCCACATCCGTAAATGTCACGAAACATTCATATCCACATCTAGCCTAGCTAGATATGGGCCCACTTACATCACTATGAACGAGGGCTAACAGATCGGTGGCACTTGCACTTTTACCAAGTAAAAGGTGTTTTAGGCACTTTACCTAATAAACTATATTCGTAGACATTATTTGAATAGAATCAAATCCATCCTAGTATCCACTCTTCAAAAGTGTGGATATACGAGTCTTGTTTAATGTATCACTGACAACAATGCCACAAATAAGTCTCAACTGATTAATTCAGTTTGAGCTATTTGTTTGTCATGTAATATGTTCGAAATTTATTTATATTCAAAATATAAATACTATTGTTCACATCTAATGTGTTTATCTCATTATCATCTTTATAAAATAAAACACTTTAGTGTTCTAGAATATAAGGGTATACCCGCAACGGGTTAAACCTTGATATAGAGATAATGTTTCTAGTCAAACTAGTTACATTGTAACAGTTTCCTAATTTAAGTACACACCCGAAGGGTAGTTCCCAAACTTAGGTTTCTACGGTTAAAACAGCGACTCTTGTCCAGTTTTCAATTCGCAGATAGATCTCAACTGAAGTCAGTATCCTACTTATCAGCAGATTATGCATACCAGTACGTATTTATGTACCACATCTAGTATCTAAAATCCAATTTTAATACTAGTAGTGAACATGTTTATGACAAACATGGTTGAAGCCGGAGCCTTACCCCTCTTCACTTCCTTCATGTCTGTCTTGTCTATACGGCAGTCACGCTTCCAGTGACCCCGTTTGCCAAAGTTTAGGTAGACATTTTGGGGTATGTCCTATGTCTGCCCAGAAGATTATAATGATTTTGTCTTTGCCCATTTTTCACACCCCAAAAGCCTTTGGTCAAGCCTTGACCTTCTGGGATGTCGAAGTAAGATGCGTCTTGCGCTTCTTGCCCTATTGCAAACTCTGGCTTTGTCTCATTGAGTATAGCCATTAACTCTCCAAGATTTTTCTATTGCAATTTGTACTTCTAAGATCTAAGGATAGATTTATGAAGATCCTTCAATTTCAATATCATACTATAATGATCTAATCCTTAGTTCTGACTAAGAAATTAAGGAGTCTTTGCGGCAAGCATAATGGATTAAGCACTAAAGTTATCATCACATGAATATTCCAAATATCATGTTCTATTATTTGCTCAACTCCGGGCTTAGGCTCGAGACGTCACTATATCAAATAAAGTAACTTCTCGGTTTCCAAGACTATCCTGAAATTTTATTCCCAATTTGAAAATTAAAGCTGTTTAATAAACATTTTCATCCATGATTATGTTTTAAACACTAATCTTTCAGTTATCTTGATTGCTATATTCCAACTATCCAATCAACGATTTTAGGTACTATTTATTATAATGATTACTATAGTCTAACTATATAATCAACTTATAATTTAAATAGGTTAATTCAAATATATTGATTATTATAATCCAATTATATAATCAACTATAATTGAAGTAGTTTGAATACAGTCCAACTGTTTAATTTAAAACAACATTAAATATTAGTCCAACTAATATATAATTACGTATTGACGAAAAATTGAAATGTGCGCGTATGGCAAGTAACTAAATGAATATTACAAATTTAATACTTGCCTCCTACTATTTTTCGGTGAGCCTCTAACCCTCTGTGGAGTACTCGGGAAACCTTGTTTCCTAGTGGGCTAGGATCCCGTTAATAACACACAAGCTTGACTTTGGCCAACAAATTGTATGATAATTAACTAAGTAGATCTCTAAGATCAATTGGATCTCATCCAATTCCTAAATCCAGTAGGTGGACATCCAAGTCCGAAACATATATCTTATATATGCCAATATATCCAATATATTCCCTAACCTTTTTCCTCTGAATCAATTAAGCCTTGGCTTTGGCACAACAAACTTAATGATCCCACTTAAGCGGAACCCATTGACTTTGGAAAGCTTCGTAATCGAATGGACAAAAAGTGATCTTGACTTTGGCCAACAAATCACAACTTGGACAAGACACCGATATGGAACAAAGCCTTCATGATTCAAACACATCCGCGACGGACAAAGGTCTTGACTTTGGCCAACAAACCATTGTCAATCTTGGATCTTGAGTAAGAATCACTCAATGGAAGGAAAAACGCTTAATATGTGTTGAAGGTTTTTCGCGTAATTGGCAACCAATTAATTATCTTTGTTAAGGTCTCATCATCATACACCCTTAAGCATGCATTCTAAAAGCATAATAAGGCACGTATAAATAAAATAATAATGATATGCGGATGGATATTTAACACATTGTTCCTAGAACAAATCTCTCCATTTCCTCTCTCCCGCTAGCACAAGTATTACTTCTACCCGATTACATAACACTTCTAAAGAAACCTCATTTACATTGAGGGGAATAGGTGAGAAGAGAAATACAAAGTGTCAAGAGGTAATAGGCTGGACACGCAGGTCCAATTTAATAAATTCTAAATTTATTACAATAATTTCCAAAATTTCCCTCACTCATCTAATATCCATCCGATATACATTATTCATACATCGCATCCATGTATTCACACAAAGCGTGTTATCAATCAATCTAATCCAATTAATTAATCTTAAATTAATGACCATCCAATGTTCAAACAACAATTTGATTTTGCGCGAGTCCAACTTGTTTTACGAATAAGTACTCAAAGTACGAATTCTTGAATTATATTAAACTACAACATTAAATCCAATTTAATTTATATTTAATACTAATTCCATTTAATTATATTTGGACTTTATGGATATGGTTTTGGGCCCAATTGGATCCAACCAATTAGCCTAAACCAAACTTGGCCCAACCAAGCCCATTAAGCCCAAATACAACTTTACAAGCCCAGTTCCAAATTTGACCCAATTAATTAAATTACCAAAATTCCAAATTTCATAATTTAATTAACCTAAAGTGTATGCCATAATTAATTAACCAAATTAATATTTCCAAAACATCAATTTACACAATTAATTATGCTTATCATCATCAAAACATGTCCAACACATTTGAATAAAAAATCAATCATTTTCCATGCATAGTGGTCACGGCAATTTGGGGATTTCTTTGTCCGATTCGGTTTCAATCCAATTAAATCCTCAATCAACATTTCCCAAGTATTTCAAACTCATCCAATGATTCAAAAAAAAATCACCATGAATTTAGGGTAGCATTGCATTCGGCCAAGCCTTAGTTTTGGGGAAAAATTGATCCAATCCATTTTTCAAAAATTTGATCACAAACAACTCCAAGTCATCCATATACAAGCATGCTCAAACAAGTAATTTAGTCAAAACATGCTCAAATCCAATTTACCCAAATTTTACCCTAAGTATATTTCATGCTCAAAATGGCTCTGATACCATTGTTGGGTTTCTAGATTAGTCCCAAGATCAATTCAAGCATTGAAACATGTGTGAATACTGTAAAGAAGTATGGCGGAATCATACTTACAATGATCGGATTTTACGATGCGAGGAAAAATAAAATCTTCAAGCTTTTCCTCCATGAAGCTCACGGTTTTTTGCCTACATTTTGTGCTCTATTTGCTCGGCCAAGCTCCAAGCTTGGGTGTGCATTCCATGCCCACGGTTGGGTTTTCCTATCACCTTCGTAAGACTCATAATGTGTGCTAGCACTCGGAAAAATTTGCCTCAAATTTTTCCCATGGCTTCTTCCAACTCTCGGCATTGAAGGAGAAAGAATGAAGAAAATTGGCCCAAGGCCGAGAGAGTGAGGGAGAGGAAGAGAGAAATTGTGTTGGTTGTTGGTTGGTTTGATTTCAAAAATCAAAATATCTAATACACTTTCCAAAAATTGTACAAGGCAATAAAGCCATCCAACCACCACCATCAATCATGAATAGTGACTAGTTGTCAATCACTCAAAGTGACAAGACATACATCACTTGATTGACTAGTGATTTGACGCTTGATGTGACTTTTGGGCCGCACTTGAATTCGAAATGCGAGTGGGCCCGCAAACACTTCCGGGCTCGGGTTCGTTAATTCTGAATTAACGAATTTTCTGTTGCGACGTCATTAAATAAAATTTAATTAAATAATTGTGCCTAACAAAATTACTATTCACGTCGCTAGCGAATTAATTCTAAATTAACTCGTTCCCCCGAATTAAAATCTAATTCTAATTTCGCGTCGAAATCTAATTTCGTATAATATATCGAATATATTATTTTATCGATTAATTTCAACTTAATCGTTCTCTTTCTTTTAATAATATTTTATCCCAGATAAAATATCTCCGCAATTAATCCCATATTAATTTTCCCTCTCATCTAATTAATCCCAGATTAATAAAGTGCGAGTCATACATCATCGGTGAATCTTCGGGAAGCGACCATGAGATCCCCGGATATGTTGGCAGTAAATTCGGTCATCGGACTATCCGAACACGTACGTACATAGTACTATGTTTTTACCGATTTACAAGACATGGTTGGCTTCTAGCAAAGCACCGTGCATACCCAATTCTCCAGAAATATTCTTAAAGGAATATGTGATCTATATCAGGAGTAGTATACATAGTATTGCGTATTACGATCCAGTATCGGATGTCACGTGCAAGGCCTGGGGCTGAAATTGTGTCTGCCCCGTACGAAGCACATATCGGATCTCTGGTAACTAGTCTCTATAATCAGATAAACATGACCTAGTCATAAATCCCGATAGCTGCAGCATAAAAGAGAACCAGTTCCGTATCCTACGTGATCATCATCTCCACTATGACTGGAGTGATACTTCCGTCTTGACATCACACCCAATACACTACGATTCTCAATATACCCAGAAGAGGCGTACACAGAACCTGTTAAAGCCCTGGACGACCAAAACCAAAGTATATTGATTGTCGCAAGTATTAGCGGTGCAAGTCTTAGGTTAAGACCAAATACACCTACCCTGATTCGGACTTCCATAGACACATAGTCATACTACCAACTGATTCCGAGGGGTCTATCCAGAGCGAAGCTGTTCCCGTACCATCGGTAAACACAACCTCCTATTACACTTGCATGAGTATCCAATACCCAAATATATGAGAACTATGTTGTTATGTTTCCACAACGCGCACAAGTGTAATACTAGTCTTTTACGCATTATCGATGTTCAATCTCGATAATACTCTGACTATGGATATTTAATGATTAAACCTTTGTGGATTGATATTGTCTCATATCATCTCAATCTGGAACTAATCATATGGACCTTTTATCATTTATACATCTAGGTAATCCAATTACAAACGATAAAAGGCAATTTCTTTTGTCACATAGTTAATTTGTACAACAACATCATGATATGTACAAATAGTGATGCTATGGGTCATAATTGCCCAACACTAATTACAAAGCATTGTTATTTTACAGATGGCACCTGACAATCACAGACGGGCTAATGCGACTCCATCTACATCTGCAAGGACAGATGCCCATGTTGGAGTCTCTACTAGCACAGGTGACTCGAGTACAGCGAAGGGTCGAGGACGCACCCGTGGCCTGGGGTTGGTTAAGCACGTTAAGGCTCATGGCCATATCCGGATTGAGATATCAGATGATGGACAAAGACAAGTCGGATAACATAATTCAGCGTTTACTACAGCCATAGGTGCTACAGCTCGGTTTGAAGCTCCCCAAAACTATGTTTCTTGGAGAAAGATATCGTGGGAGACGAAAATCAACCAGCTCTTCCCTTCGCTACTTGTGAGTTTCCTTACGATATTAAGTTTTCGATATTGTTTGTTAGTTAAAATTTTTATTTTATACACATTTTTACTCGGTTGCTATTCTTGTAGGAGTGGTTCGACTTCGATCTTACAAAAGTTAATGTCCAATAGTATATTGACTACTACATGGGGAAAAGTTATAAGGATTATAGGATAAAAGTCCTGAAACCAATATTCGACGAAGATGGACTTTCGAATGCTCCACAACATAAGCCTTATTTTATAGAGGAGCAAGACTGGACATTCTTGTGTGAGCTTTGGTCTAGCGAGAAACACGAGGTAAATTTTAAAATAAACATAAATTTATAATTCTCTTTGTTTTTGGTACTTACAGTGTTGTTAAATGCAGAATAAATGTCACGCAAATGCGGAGAATCGAAGTCACTTGCGTTTTAACCACCGTGGAGGTTCCAAGCCATTTATCCAACATCATGCCGAACATTCTGAGGTAAATATATCATAACGTGAAATTTAACTGTTCATCATTTTTACTAATGTGGAATAATAGTACATGTATTTTCTCTTTTTAGCAGAGTAGCACAGGTGAGGTGCAATCATTTCCAGATTTTTTCCAAGTGACGCATTACAATGAGAATAACAAATGGATAAATGTAGAAGTCGAACGCTGCTATGTAAGTTTCAGTTTTTAAAATAAAATAATTATTATTTTAAATTTAATTTTTTTCTTTTCAAATTCTAACATTAACTTAATTTTTTTTAAACAGAACAAAATGGTGGATCTCCAACATAAAACTCATGAGACAGGTTCCGACCCGATACTAGATGAGTAGTTGTCGCAATTGGTTTTCAAGAACCAGACAGCTTACAACGTCGGTTTTGGCACTCGTAAGAAGCCGACATCATCTGCAAGCACTACTGTTTATTCAGACAATGACTCGTGTCTTCGAGACCAGCTAGCCACCACCCAAGACTAGCTAACCACCACCCAAGACCAGATATCCATTACCCAAGACGAGCTGAAGAAGACTAAGGAGGAGCTACAACAGGTCAAGGTGGACCACGAGAAGAAGTTAGAGCAGTTCGACCAGCAGATACGGGCTTTCTAAGAGATGTTGGAGGCCTCACTCGGTCAGGGTGCATTGGGCTCGAGCGCCCCCATCACAATAGCAATAAATTTTATTTTCATTTGTATAAACATTCTGAACATATAGTTTTAATATAATATGTATTTTTTAAAAAAAAAATTCATTATAATAATAAAATAATTATTAGAATATTTCTTAATTGTGTTATTAATTATGAATTTTTTTCAAATAATAATATTTTTTAAAATATTAAATTAATTATTTTAGAGCAAAATTATGTAAATTAATATTTTTTAAAAAAACACATTTTTTAAACTATTTTCGTCGAATTATTCAACGCTAAATGTGTTTTTGGCGTCGAATATTTCGACGCTAAAAGTTTAAAAATCACCGTTGTAATTATACAAATATTATTTTTTTAATTTACTTTAGCGTCGAATAGAAACGACGCTAAAAGTCTAATTTTTAGCATCGAATTGTTTCATCGCAATACATGAACTATAGCGTCGGGAATTTTTATTTAGCGTTGAAATAAATTGGACGCAAACTTACAGTTTTTAGCGTCGAAAATCTCTATTTCGACGCTAAATATCGTTCTCGTCCACATTTTGGCGTCCAAGTTTGGCGTCTAAATTGTTTGACGTTATTTTTCGTTTGCGTCGAACATGTGACTTTTGGCGTCGATTATTTTCGACGCTAAAGGACATATTTTTTTTAGTGATTATTTTGATTACTAATAATTATATTTAATAATTGTAGATGGGTGATTGTTTTGTCGAATGGTTTGTTAATTACAGGATCGAGATTCAATGGAGAAAGAAGACAAGAGATTCAAGGGCCACTGATCGCGATTTTCACACGTTACGCAAGCGCACGTATCGCTCAAGTAATATAAAAATTTATCGATCCCACAAGGACTTATCACCTACTTTACTAATTATTAAGACTAATTACCTGCGAGTATATAATTAAAATTAAATATGATTTTAATTTAAGTTTGAACTAAGCCTAATGCAAATAAATATAAACTGGAAGTTTATAGAGATAATCACAGAGAGAAAACATACATGGTTGAGAATCCACCAAATAATATTCTGAAGATGAATTGGTTATCCTATATTTGTGTAATATATTGGTTTATTAACCTGGAACACTAAGATATCCACAAGCCTCTTTCGATGGTCGAATTGGTTATCATATTGGTGATCGGGCAACATGAAGTATTAAGCATAAGATTCAATAAATAAACCAAAACATATATAAGAAAATCAATTTATAAGTTCATAAATACGGGTTTCATCACAACCCCAGATTAGAGGTTTAGTTACTACACATGCTCGGAAACTCTAAATAATTAAACAAAGATAAACAAAACATTAAGGAAGTAAAGGAAAGAAGAAACTATGTCGAGATCGTCAGTCATTCGCTTCTTCCTGTTGAGGTCCTATGATGTGCTCATTTGATGTGTTCCTGGCTTTTCCCTCAGAAAATCTCTTTGGAGGCTGTAATTTTAGGTTATGAAAACTATCATCTCATAGTTTCGTCACATGTATCCTTTTATAATATCTCAACCCTAATGGCTTAAAATAAATTCTCAATATTTTAGGATTCTTCACTTTTTAACTCTTCTAATTTAATATGTTTACAAATTAAATTATTTCTTCAATTATCTTCCTTGTCGCATGAGAATTTCTCAATTAACAGCTTTTATTATCCTCTTTCACTACTTATTTCCAAAACCTATTTAAATTCACAGAATAAAATAAATTAAGACAGAATAAATAAAATAAATTATAAACTAACTTAAAATTAAATAAAAAGATAATGAAATAATAAATAAAATATAAACGCATCAGCCACACCATCAGAAACTGTTTCAAATTAAGCAATAATGATAAGCAGAACATCATTTTTTGGGCTTACCAACTTCGTAATTAATTAGGCCGTAGGCTGTGGCTGGGGTCTGTAAGTCGTATTATATTCCATAATTCAAGTAAATTTAATGACGATTCTATTTTGCCGAAAGCGAAATCTAAAACTAATTTTTTTCCTTTTTCTATTTTCATTGTAATCGAAGCCAGCAATTCATGAATGTAAATACAAATTCCTTGTTGATGTGCAAGCAATGTCAAATAGTTTAAAATATTTCAAAGCCGGCTCTTGTGCATAACTCGAACATAAGCGGTTTAATTCTCCTGTCTCTTCCATGGGGTTTTACTATAAATAGATGAGGGTTTAATGATTTCAAAACACAGATCACACAGATAGTTTCTATTGAGCAAGATAAAGAAAATATAGAAAGAAATGGCAAGCAACAACATGTTTCGAAATTTGGCTTTGGTCCTTGCACTTCTCCTCGTTGTCTCTGTGGCTGAAAGCCGCACATTTGCAAGTAATAAGACCTGCAAAATCGTTACAGCATTTGATGTTACATTTATGATTTTATAAATTTATAAAACATATATATATATATATATTGGCAATGTGCTTATTGTAATTTTGTTTAAAATGAAATGTGCAGGTGGGTTCGTAGATTCTCCCCCATCTTGCGATGCAGTGTATGGAGTTCAACAAGGAGATACTTGCTCTCAAGTTGCAAATGGCTTCAACTTGAGCACTGAGTTCTTTGGTGCCATCAACCCTAATCTCAACTGTGATGCACTCTTCGTTGGTCAATGGCTTTGTGTTGCCGGTTCTGCTTAAACAACTAATCAGAATGCCTACCAAATTTGAATTTCAGAAACTTTATTTCGTAGTCTTTTTTCTTTGGTGATGTTATCAAGCATGTGTTTTGCTTCTAGTGCCAAGCACTGCAGGTTCAAATAAAGTCGGTTTGCTTTGAAATTGAAAACAAAATGTGCACTCCTTGCATTGTGTTTGCTTCTTATATATTTTTTATGTTTCAAGTAATAACCTTTAACCTTTTTGAAAAAAACAATGGTCTTCACCGTTTTGTCTGCCATGATAATCATGTCAATCTCTTAAGATATTCGTGCAAGTTAGTTCACACCGTCATAAATTGATTCTTTACTCCAAGAATAAGAGTATCGAAATGATAAAAAATTCGATAAATTTGGGATCGATCCATATAAAATAGATTTAGTTAAATAAAAAAATAATTCAAGAAATAAATAAAGCAATGAATTAATTGAAATGATCGACAATATTAAATTGAACCGCGGTAATAAAATAAAATAGTAGGCTATGAGGTCCACTCTTTATATTTCAAATATATAGAATTCTTATATTTTATACCGTATAAATTGTCATTATTGTCCAGTTAATTTATTTCATAATTCTATTATGACAAAACATATAAAATCATCCATAAATGTGATGATAACTATTCCAAATAGGCACTCAATTATGCCAGAATATATAAAATCATTCATAAATGTGGTGATATGATTTTCTCTATAATTAGCCCAGATTTAAATTACTCTTTGTATAATATGGGGGTAAAGTATTAATTGTGTCAACCAAGATAAGATAATTTATACCGAATCAAGACACCCATAAATACAATAGAAGATTAAATATTAGTATTCATATTACAATTTATATATCATAACATAAATATGATTACTTTATATTATCATATCAAGAGTTTCACCATTTATCCTAACAGAATATAATTAGCTACTCATGATTTGAATAAAAACACGCATAATTTTATTAAATAAAAAAATAGATATTACAACAAATGAAATGCAAATGCAACACACAAGACATTTTCTACAAAATTCTCAAAAATTTGAAGAAAGTATGAGTTGAAAAGGTGATGAGCACCTCTATTAATATAAGGTGCTCAGCACCTCTTCAAACTTCAAAATACCATTTGTAAATTACATTATTATGCAATTTGCAAATCAAACAAAAACAACATGCTCATCCACTTTCGGTGGATGGCCTTTTCTTTTATTTTTATTATTTTTTTAATATATAATAAAATCTACGCGTGTTTGCAGACATGACAAAAGGATGTCGAAACACATTGGTGATGAAGAGCAAATGGATGTGAGCGCCTTATTTAAGATAATCTTATGTAGTCTTAGCCTAGGGCTCTCATTATAAATGAGTTATTGATTTAAGTCTCTAAGCTCATTGAAAATATGCACATTCATATAAATGCATTAGGGTCATATGCAAAATGATTTTAACTATCAAATCCTGATATTTTAGCACTAAGATCGACATACTAGTCCCCACACCAACATATTGGTGCCCTACTCTGTTTTGAGTAGTTTTGCATCGCCTGTGGAACCGAACTACTCCATACTGGTCACTCTGGAGTTTACATAGTTATTGGAAACAGTCTAGAGCATATCGATATTTATACCAGTTAACATTCGTATTTTGCATGCTCTCGGAAATCGACATGATCCATACCGATCTCCATACCGGTAAACAAACTGGCATACGGGACACCATTCCACTCAGTAATTCGGTATTGCAATTGAATCTTCAAACGGTAATATTGCTGTTATATTTGTCAGAGTGGCATACAGACGACATAATAGTTGGGGCAGTTTTCTCTTTCACTATTTATTGAGCCCCAAATTCATTTTTGCCAAGCTTCTTGCACCTTCATGCAATTTTTTCTATGGCAAAAATAGGGAGTTTACAAAACCTTCTTTATCATACACTCTCATACAAAAGCTCACTACATAAATCTTCATATCATTTAGAGAGCTTAGATTTCTTGGGTTAGCAACTCGCAGTAAATCTTCTTTATCATTGTGAGTGACCAAGTTTTACTTCAAATTTCAAATATTTGAACACTTGTGGTTGAGAAGATCCTTATTGAGTGGGTATACTCAAAATGATAATTTGTAAGAGGTTGTGAGTGGGCCTATGAATAAAACTCATTGTGAGGATTTAAGAGTGAGCCATAGGAAAATCACCGGTGTCCATTTCTATATCCCTAAACTCTTTACTTATTGCAAGTTTTATTTTATATATGTGTATTGTTTAGAAACTTGCATTTATGCGATATATTGTAATTGAGAAAATTGACTTAAGTTTAATTGGTAAAGCTACTAGCTTAGTTGCGTGAAATTGGTAAATTTTTTATTTCCGTATTTTTAGGTCATTACCCAATTCATCCCCCCTGGGTATAGAGAGTTTGTTTGTTTTGCGCTTGTAGGTAATTTCATAAAGAAATCATATTATATATTTAAAATTAAAATTTGAATAGATTCGAAATACTATTTTTAGAGCTCATCCAATTGTCCACATAATCATCTTTATGGATCCAGTTGGTGTTTGGCACACATTTAAAAACCATCTCGAATGTCCCCGACTAGGGTCTAGCTCAAGAAGGCTATTATTTTCCCAAAGAGTGCATCGAGATGAATCGATTGGATATAAAATCATTATTTATGCTAATTATTTGTATTTTCTCTACCTTTAAACGAATAATTTGATATCAATTTTATTTTTACTTCTCCATAATTAACTAGAGCCCGCCACAAGTTGTCTGAATGTCGATTATGCATTAACCTGACAATGGGCAAGGAAACTAGTTGAGGTACATTTGCTTCATCATCATCTTATCATCATTCTAGGAAATTTGTATAATATCTCATTATCATTTTTTCTCTTTAAACTTAACTAATCCCCACAATCATATTATCACTACCTAATGTATTTCTTTGTCCCCAAAATCAAACAAAACAACCACTCATCCTTTATCCTACCAATTCCACAAATTTCCATTATTAATCAAACCAACCTTAACATTTTGGGAGTTTTTTTATATGAGATTAGGGGAGAGGGTGAGTAGTATATGTTGAAGATACTTTCAGAGAGTTTTGAGAGCATTTTCAGGGAGCATTTAGTGAGAAAAACGAAACCGGTGAGAGAGAAACAGCTAGAGAAAAAGTGTGTCTACACAGAGAAAGTGTCTCGTTCGACATCGTCCGACCATTATTTACGATGAGTGACCATATCTAGAGAATCCTCTCAACGAGATGAATTCAACAGCACTGGTCCGCTAGCTGCCGAGACTCCGCTAGACGCGCCCACACACACACCCACACGTCGCCGCGTGTCACGGGCCAAACTTTGGTGTCACCAAGTTGGGTCCGTGCGGCATTTGTTAGCGTTGCGCCTAACAAGTCAGCCTAGAATCGACCCTACAAGGTCGTACCCATGGTTAGCCATTTATAGAATGGAACATTATTGGGCAACAAAGTAAAGCATACATCCATAAGCATACATCCACAAGGCATAAGATAATGAAACACATTCAAGCAACACATTCGGACATAGCAAGTGGAAATCAAAAGGAAACATGTTTCATTAAGCAAGCCAACTAAGGGCGAGGGAGTACACAGCTAAAGCCCCTAGTATGCTGGTGGCCAAGGCCCTTCTAAGGTGCTCGGGTCACCCCCCCTAAAGAGGTTTTAAAGACATTGCACAAGTGCCACTGGGAAACACACATGATGCTTGAGTTGTCACACCCCCTAAAATAGAAAATAAAATAAAATAAGAATAAATACAAAGTGCACACTAGAACCACACACACAAGCGGCCATGGGCACGTCATTGGCCCTGGACAAGCTTGGAGAGTGTAGGTGCGTTACATCCTCCCCCACTTAATCTGTCGACGTCCTCGTTGACACATCTGAACTGCTCCTCCTCTGCTCTTCACCTCGGTGCTGGTAGGCTTGAAACTCTTCACTCTGCTGCTTCAGTTGGTGCAGGTCTTCGGCTCTCTTGTTTTGACGCTGAAGGGTTGTAAAGTCTTCAATCTTCTGTGAAAACTGCTGCAGGTCTTCGACTCTCTCCCAACTTGTCTCTTCATCTCCCAGGTCTCTCCACCTCACTAGGAACTCTTTTCCCTGTCGCTGGTCTCCGGTCGCCTCCCTTTCTGCCAAAATCTCTTCAGCTTCCTTCGTTGTTCTCTTCTTAGTTGGTTCTTCAATCTCTGGTCTTCGTAGTTGGTTGCGAGTTGCATCCTTATTGTCTGCATGAAAAGGTCTCAACCTGCTGACATGAAAAACTGGGTGCATCTTCATCCACGCTGGAGTCTCGACTTTGTATGAAGCTTTTCCCACCTTCTTAAGAACGGGAACTGGCCCTTCATATTTCCTCACCAATCTCTTGTCTATGTTCCCTCTGAATCGTATTTGTTCTGGATTTAACTTGATCAACACCAAATCTCCAGGTTGGAATTCTAAAGGTCTTCTATGCTGATCTGCCCACTTCTTCATCCTCGCGGAAGCCTTCTCTAGATAAGCTCGAGCAATTTCTGTATTGGTTCTCCATTCCTTAGTGAAGTTGAAAGCTCGTGGGCTCTTCCCGGAATACTCTGTCACTGTGTGGGGGAGTAGAGGCTGCTGACCCATCATAATTTCAAAAGGTGTTTTGTTGGTGGCGGAGCTCTTTTGAGAGTTGAAGCAAAATTGGGCAACATCAAGAAGTTGTACCCAATTTCTCTGGTTGGCATTAACGAAGTGGCGTAAGTACTCCTCCAGCATTCCATTGAATCTCTCTGTCTGTCCATCAGTCTCGGGGTGGTAACTTGTTGACATGTTTAGTTGAGAACCCAGTAGTTTGAAGAGTTCGGACCAGAAAGTTCCCGCAAATCTCTGATCTCGATCACTCTCAATTTGTCTAGGCACGCCCCAATACTTTACCACGTGCTTGAAGAATAATTTAGCAGTGTCTTCCGCCTTGCAGTACTTAGGTGCTGGTATGAATGTTGCATATTTGGAGAACCTATCAACAATTACCAGTATGTTGGTTAGTTCACCAATTTTTGGAAGGTTGGTTATGAAGTCAAGGGAGATGCTCTCCCATAGCCTGTTGGGGACGTTCAACGGTTCCAATAATCCAGGGGTCTTCAACTTCTCCACTTTATCCTGCTGACAAATGAGGCATGTCTTGGTGTACTCTGTCACATCATCCCGCATCTGAGGCCAATAGTATCCTTGTTTCAATAATGCATGAGTTCTCTGCCAACCCGATGGCCGGCCCATAAAGTATCATGACATTCCTTTATGAGAATCCTCCGGAGGTTTTCTGACTTGGGAACATACAGACGGTTTCCCTTAGTCCACAAAAGTCCGTCTTCCAACCAGAAACGACGAGCCTTACCTTCCCTTACTAACTTCAAAATTGCCTGAGAGACATGGTCCTTCTCTAAGTTGTTTCGGATGAGTTCTCTGATAGGTGTATGGATGGTGCTGAAAGACATGTTAGCCAACGCCTTTAAATGACTAAGTTCTGACTTTCGACTCAAAGCATCTGCCACCTGATTCAAACATCATGCTTTATGCTCAAAGTGAAAGTCGAATTCTGCTAAAAACTCCTGCCATCGAGCCTGTTTCGAAGTAAGCTTTGGTTGAGTGAGGAAATAGCTGACTGCGGAGTTATCTGTCTTCACCACAAATCTCGACCCGAGAAGGTAATGTCTCCATACCCGCAGACAATGTATCACTGCTAATAGTTCATTTTCTTGTGCTGTATACCGTTGTTCTGTTTCGGAAAGCTTACGACTCTCATAGGCAATAGGGTGACCTTCCTGAAGCAACACCCCTCCAAGTGCAAAGTCTGAAGCATCCGTCTGAACTTCAAATGATTTGGCCATCTCCGGGAGAATGAGAACTGGGTCTCCTATCATCACTTCCTTTAAGCTTTCAAAGGCTTCTCTGCACGCATCAGTCCATTCCCATGTCACCTCCTTCTTTAATAGTTCTGTCAAGGGTATCGCCTTCTTGGAGTATCCTCTTACGAATCTCCGGTAGTAGTTGGTAAGCCCAAGGAAAGACCGCAATTCTTTGACATTGGCTGGGGCGCTCCACTCGCGTATTTCTCGTACTTTCTCCATGTCCATCCGTATGTGACCCTGCCCTATGATATGGCCGAGGAATTTGATGCGTTCCTCGGCGAATGAGCATTTTTCTTTCTTCACAAACAGCCTATTATCTTTCAACTTCTGGAATACCATGGCAAGATGTCTCTTGTGTTCCTCCAATGTAGTGCTATAAACCACAATGTCATCTAGGTAAACCACTACAAATTTGTCAAGGTATTCATGGAAGACTTCATTCATTAGGGTACAAAATGTTGCGGGAGCATTAGTTAGCCCAAACGGCATCACCAAGAACTCAAATGCTCCATATCGGGTGACACAAGTCGTCTTCGGTTCATCCCCTTCGGCAATTCTCATCTGATAGTATCCCGAACGTAATCCAGCTTCGAAAAGTATCTTGCTCCACTCAGTTGGTCGAACAAATCTGCTATCAGGGGAATGGGGTAGGTGTTTCGCACTGTCAACTTGTTCAAAGCCCTATAGTCGATGCACAATCTCAAACTTCCATCTTGTTTCTTTTGGAATAAGACAGGGGCTTCATATGGGGCCTTCGAAGGCCTGATGAAGCCTGCTTCCAACAGATCATCTAGTTGCTTACGAAGTTCAGCTAATTCTGGTGGAGCCATCCTATAAGGTGCTCTTGCCGGCGGTTTAGCTGAATGAACTAACTCGATTTGGTGATCAACGGACCTCCTCGGAGGTAAGACTTTGGGGAGTTGATCAGGCATCACTTCATTAAACTCTTCTAAAACCCTGTTGATCTCAGGCACCGGGGTTTCCTCTCTCCCTTCTCCAACTACTGTAGGGATAGCAATGAATGTCGGCTCCCGCCTCTTGATCCCCTTCTTAAACTGGATGGCGGATAATAGTCTTCCTTCTGTGGGAGGTTTTACCTTTGCTGGCACTACTGCAGGTTTCTCCCCCATAATCAACAGCTCCCTGAAGCTGGGACAGGGATGGCCCCCTTGTCAAGTAGGAATTCCATTCCTAGAACAATATCGAAGTCATCCATCTGGACCGCCACAAGGTCAGTTCGACCTTCCCACGTGCCGATCTTCACTCTTACTTGTCTCGCTAGCCCACTCGTGGGTAGCGCTTGTGAATTAACCGCTTTCATACGACCCGCGTCCCGCTCTAACTTGAGCCCCAGACGCTTCGCTTCGGCGGTAGAAACAAAGTTATGGGTGGCCCCGTGTCCACCATAACGCTTTTTGCCGCAACTCCATTAATCAATGCATCAACAAACATGAGGCCCTTCCCGAGACCTTCTGAGTTTCTGGTTGTTTGTTAAGGGCATTGAGCATCCTCAAGGCCACCATTCGGCCAGATTCTTCCCTTTCTGGGCCCTTCTCAATCGGGCGTCGTCGTTCTTCCTCTTCTTCTTGTGCTAAGAGGGCCGCCATTCTTGATTTCTTAGGGCATTCCATAGCTCGATGTGGCCCATCACAAATAAAACAACTTAAGGGCTTCTTCCCATTTGGAGGACCGTTCTGAGGTGCCGGCCATTTGAAGTTCGAGGAACTTGACTCAATTCTCTTCTCCGCTCCCCCACTTCTATCGTTGTTCCAGTTCCTAGGCCTCTTATTCCCACTATCATTATTCGTAGGAGCCGGCGTAGATCTCTTTGATGGAGGTCCCTCGAGGGAATAGTCCGTTAATTGTTCCGCCGCAGCTTGTGTTGAAGGCAAGTCTTTCACTCGTTGCCTCTGTAACTCTGTTCTAGCCCAAGGCTTCAACCCCTCTATAAAATAGAAGAGTTTGTCTTGTTCGGACATATCTCGGATATCCAACATCAATCCGGAGAACTTCCTCACATATTCCCGGACGGAACCTATATGTTTCAGGTCTCTTAGTTGTCGTCGAGCTATGTAAGCTACATTTCCTGGTAGGAATTGAGTTTTTAGCTCGCGCTTCAAATCCTCCCAATTGTCAACGGCGCATCGGCCTTCCTGGATTTCAATGTGTTTTGCCCTCCACCAAGACTTCGCATCTCCAGACAAATACATCAAGGTTATTGAGACCTTGTCCCCCTCTTCTTCTATCCGTGAAGCTTTAAAGTACTGCTCCATGTCAAAGAGGAAGTTTTCGAGGGCTTGTGCGTCTCTGACACCATCGTATACTCTAGGCTCTGGGATTTTGGATCTCTTCTGTTCTATGTTCTGAGCAGTCGTGGGCAAGTTTGAGACAGCGAGGGCGGTGAGATTCACCCTCACGCTCAACTCTGCCAACTGCTCTTTCAAGGAGCTCACGGCATCTTGCCAATTATTGGCATCTCCCCCTTCTCGTGGGGCACTAGTGCTAGCACCTGTTGCTTGAGTCTCTAGGGCGCTTACCCTGGTTGTAAGGGCCTCGAGTACCTTGATAGTTTGCCTGAGGTTTTCGACATCTGAAGTCTTGTTCGTGAGTGTTGAGACGAGGCTATCAATATCCACTAGTTTTTTCTCGACAGCATCCAAGCGCGCTTTTGTGGAGGACTTCGTAGCCATTTTGCAACACAACCTTGAACCACGCTCTGATACCAACTGTCACGGGCCAAACTTTGGTGTCACCAAGTTGGGTCCGTGCGGCACTTGTTAGCGTTGCGCCTAACAAGTCAGCCTAGAATCGACCCTGCAAGGTCGTACCCATGGTTAGCCATTTATAGAATGGAACATTATTGGGCAACAAAGTAAAGCATACATCCATAAGCATACATCCACAAGGCATAAGATAATGAAACACATTCAAGCAACACATTCGGACATAGCAAGTGGAAATCAAAAGGAAACATGTTTCATTAAGCAAGCCAACTAAGGGCGAGGGAGTACACAGCTAAAGCCCCTAGTATGCTGGTGGCCAAGGCCCTTCTAAGGTGCCCGGGCCACCCCCCCCCTAAAGAGGTTTTAAAGACATTGCACAAGTGCCACTAGGAAACACACATGATGCTTGAGTTGTCACACCCCCTAAAATAGAAAATAAAATAAAATAAGAATAAATACAAAGTGCACACTAGCACCACACACACAAGCGGCCATGGGCACGTCATTGGCCCTGGACAAGCTTGGAGAGTGTAGGTGCGTTACACCGCGCATGATCCTCACCTCTCAGACCAGAATATTTCCCTCATCGAGGTACACAGTGTGGACACTTTGTTTGTTTAAATCTGACCTTCAGTTGTTGAGAAACGAGCCAAAATAGTAATTACTGTCATTTATCCGTTCGTCAGTAACCATTGTGTATCAGCCAGTAGGAACCACTTTCCTAGCACAGCGGAAACACGTTAGGCTCCCGCGATCGGACTAGAAAAAATTTTCTTCCATTCTCTCATTAAGGTCGAATCTGACCAGCTCCACTACTAAAATTTTGCTTCTTTTTTCAAAAAAATTTCATCCCCCGGACAGTAGTAAAAGTTTGGACTGTTTTGGACTCGAAATATGCCCAGCTCACTGTCCAAATCAGCCCATGTTTACATCAATTTTCACTGAGTTTCACTGTGGCATTTGGTTAGACTTAAGAGTGTATGTTCTTAGTCATAAAAATATTCATCTAGGACTTGTCTTAATTAATGTAGTTAAATTTTAATTTCCGTAAATTTACACATATTCTCTCATAGGTGTACAAGAGTCAGAATCATATCGATTTTCATATAACTTCGTAATTCGTATTGACAACCTTGATCCACTATGTAGGATAGGTGGGAGGCGGTGAGTTTGATTCTTCAATTGATTCATCAGATAATAGGCTTTACGTTAGAAATGATGATAAACAGAGCCAGACAAATCAAACTGAAGATTCCAGAGAATAATGTAGCCGCTGAATACCCAAGATTATTCACTAAACTATATGAGGCAGAAAGCGAAATCTAAAATTAATTTCCCATTTTTATTTTCATTGTAACCGAAGCCAGCATTTCATGAATGTAAATACAAATCCCTTGTTTATATGAAAGCAATGTCAAATGGTATAAAATATTTCAAAGTCGGCTTTTTAACTGTGCATAATTCGAACATAAACGGTTTCTTATGTTTCTTCCATTGAGCTTTTACTATAAATAGATGAGGGTTTATGGATTTCAAAACACAGAGAGTTTCTATTAAGCGAGATAAAGAAAATACGGAAAGAAAATGGCCAGCAACATGTTTCGCATTTTGGCTTTGGTCCTTGCAATTCTCCTCATCGTCTCTGTGGCTGAAAGCCGGACATTTGCAAGTAATAAGACCTGCAAAATCATTACAGCATTTGATGTTACGTACATTTATGATTTTATAAATTTATAAAACAGAGATATTTTGGCAATGTGTTTATTATAATTTTGTTTAAAATGAAATGTGCAGCTGGATTCGTAAAGGCTCCCCCATCTTGTGATGCAGTGTATGGAGTTCAACAAGGAGATACTTGCTCTCAAGTTGCAAATAGCTTCAACTTGAGCGCTGATCTCTTTGGTGCCATCAACCCCAATCTCAACTGTGATGCACTCTTCGTTGGTCAATGGCTTTGTGTTGCCGGCTCTGCTTAAACTACCTATCAAATGCCTTCCAAATTTGAATTTCAGAAACTTCATTTCGTAGTCTTTTTTTCTTTTGTGATGTTATCAAGCATGTGTTTTGCTTCTAGTGCCAAGCACTGCAGGTTCAAATAAAGTCAGTTTGCTTTGAAATTGAAAACAAAATGTGCACTCCTTGCATTGTGTTTGCTTCTTATTATTTTTTATGTTTTAAGAAATAACGTTTAACTTTTTTGAAAAAATGTTGTGATATTTTATATCGTACCGCAAGTGTACTGTGTCAAATTTTAGTAAAGATGAATGAAGAGCGTCGAATCCACATGAATTGTGTGCAACTCACACTAAGTATTATAATTAGTAAACCCAACTTTATTTAGAAAAATAATTATTTAAGATTAAACTAAATAAATAAGATATGAAAATATTTAAGTAGGAGAAACCAATACGAGAAAGATTCTAGAGTCTGATTTCACCTAGCTATCCCCTATGTATTTGTCATACAATTCAATTCTTATTCAGTTGCATTGTTTATAAGTCAAGAATCCTAAAATATTCCACTCCCTCTCCCAGCAATACAATAGTAGAAATATTATCAATTACATACTTCGATATCCCTATAAAAATCCAGTAATTAATAATTCATCACGTACGTTCTGTGATTCTTTATTAACGACTTCAAATGAACTATAAATTCTCCCGAACTCTATAAAACTCTTAGGTTATATTCTCTAAATTCTATTCAAAATCTCTATCTCCCGAGCGATAGATTCTAAACATGCATCATCTCAATTTGTGGCCAACAAACAAGAAGCATTAAACGCAAAAGAATACAAATAAACTTAAATAAAACTTTATATAAATCAAATTAGCAAACAACACAGAGGTTCAAGCATTCGTTACATCATTCTCTAGAATAATGGAGTTAGTTCATGACTAAAGATAAAAACAATGACAATAGGGTCATGGACATCATTAGAGTTTAAAGAAGAAAACTAGATGATAAAACCCGAATTGAATCTCTTCCTCTTCGGACGTCACCGCTTTCGTCTCCTCTTGTCGCTCTTCAATAATCCTCCATGGATCTCTCTAAAAATATGTCTTTTTGAGTCTTTTCTGTGTATTAGCCTTCCCGTTAGGGTTTTGGACGAGTTTATGTATTTATAAGAAAGTCTCGGAGTCCTTGTGCATGTAAAACCCTAAATATTGGTGTTTTTTGGAGTCTGCGCAGCGCCGTGGGGCCGGAAAGTGACGTCGCGGCGCCAAACTCACGGGAAATTATATGGTAAGATTTTGAAGCAGCGTCGCAACGCCAGAGCAATTTTCAGGAAGTTGTGTTCTGCGTTTTCCGCTCTTCTAGTGTGCTTCCGATGCGTCCGTAAGGTCCCAGAATACGTACAAATGCTCTAAGATTCATGTCCTAATGCTTCCTACAAATAAAACATAAAAGAAACTACAAAATACATTAAATGCCACGAAACTTAACAAAATAGTAAGCTAAGAATGCAGGAATAAATGGATATAAACTGCATTTATCAAAAAATAATAACCTTCGTCTGTCATAATAATCATGTCAATCTCTTAAGACATTATTGCTAGTTAGTTTAACTAATAAAATCTCTTGGTGTAGGGTAAAGATTTGAGTCGCCTCTAATGAATGTAGTTGAAATTGAATCACCACGAAACTATTTAAAAAAAAAGAATTTTAAAAGAAATTAAACAGTACATTATTCCGTCGAAAAGAAATGAAACCAAGTTCTTTAGGGACATGAAGAAAGAGAAAGAGAAAGAGAGAGAGAGGAGGTGGAAAAAGTAAGTAACCAATAACAAATTCAACTTATTTGTCCTAAAGAGGCGTGGTTTAGTAGTGTATGACTCAGGATCTCATGTAAAGATCATGAGTTCGAATTTAGGGAGTACGTTTTTTGTAAGAGCATGAGATAGTCGGAGGTTTTACATACTCTGCTTAAGTCCAGAAAATGTGATTTAACGGCGGGATTTCCAACGATTTCAAAAAAAAAAAAAAAAAAACATCCATTTCTATGAGAAAAAAGTTCCCGGATATAATTAATGAATAGTCATGCGATTCTTCTTTTGATTCATTGCAAATTTGTGAATAATTTGATAAGCTATCACCCTTTTTAGTCCCCTAAAGATTTGGCTGTGTATTCACCCTTACACTTGTCCCCAAAAAGAGTCTTGCAATCTCACTGTTATGAAGCATAAAGAAAATGCTGCACAAACATCATGTGACACTTGATTCCCGGCTTGCAATAAAGTTGTGGATTTTGGATGTGCTCTTTTTTCTTTTCAATGGATAATTGGAGATATATTTCCACATAAGCTATCAACCAAGTGATTATATCTTTAATGAATGACAGCATCCATTTACAATAATAACCTATCAATATTTGGATTAAAGATATTGTTTGATTTTTAACTAAACATTTTAATTTGAAATCGATAATAAATCGTTTCAAATGTGATTTGTACTAAAGATTGATCATAAATTAAAAGATTATACACTTATAAAGTTGAGAGATGATGAACCTCTCTAAAGTAGGAGAAAATGAGTGGGAAAAAAAAGAAGATATGGGTCTTTCATAAATCGGACCATTTTGAAAAATTTGATATTAGTGGTTAATCGCTTCTACCAAGAGTTGTCCATTCTCGACGGCCAACTAAATCATTAGTTCTTTACATAACCGGAGTGATCCGGCGTCGATTAGCTGAAACTACATATATTCTTAAAATTTAATGCTTGGAATAGATTTTAATTTATTGTTACATCTAATAAACGAAGTTAACACTGCAATTAACAGAAAACAGGCAAATCGCATAGCTTGAAAATAACACAAATTTTTTGTGCTGTGTAAATTGCATTAACAAGCTGCCGATAGATTTAACATAGAACACTTCTGCATTAAGATGATAATTAGGAACTAATGTTCAAAACCTTGACAATAAAACCCAATAATATTTACTGATACAAAAACAGAAAGTAAATAAAAGTCTGGATTTGAGATCACACATTCTTCGTAGCATTGCTTCCTTTCTGCATCTCCATGCCTCCATAGGAGACGAAATCATCCGCACCAACATAACGGGACCAGAACCAATGACTCTTCCACACTCGACCCATTTCTTCTATTGGAATTCCCTTTGTCTCAGGCAAGAAAAAGTAGATAAAAATGGACATAACGAACACGAAGAATGCAAAGAAAATGAACAAGCCGAACTTGAGATGGCAAAGCATGTTCAAAAAGACTTGTGCAATTAAGAATGTGAATAACATGTTGACAGAAACATTCACACTCTGTGCTGCTGATCGTATTTCTAATGGGAAAATTTCACTAGGCACTAACCATCCAAGAGGACCCCAAGACCAGGCAAATCCGGCAACGTATATGCAGATGAAAAGCACAACAACAATTGCATACCACTTGGGCAAATCTCCCGGACTCCCATCAATTCCAAATTTAGCACCAATGCAAGCAGCAACAACAGCCTTCGCAAACCCAAACAGAAATCATGTTAGTGTGACATTAACCAAAGCTTGCGAGTTACTAACAAATGACTAGATTGCTACAAAGGAAATTCAAGTACCTGACAGACCAACATTTGAGCACCACCCTGAAGGAAAAGAAATCTTCTTCCCCATTTATCAACACCATAAATTGATACTAATGTTGCAACAACATTGACAATACCGGTGATCACAGCAGACATGAGTGAAGCATCATCACCAAAACCAATTGTGTTGAACAAAACAGGAGCGTAAAACATAATCACATTGATGCCAGTGAACTGCTGGAAAAAGGGAATTAAAATGGCCACAGTAAGGTGAGGCCTATATTTCCTTTGTAACAAATTCTTCCAGGGATGTTCAACTTGTTTAGATGTTTCACTAGCTGCAACAAGGTCATTAAATTCTTCATCAACATCATTAACACCGCGAACTTTCCTGAGTTTCTCTCTGGCTTCATCATGCTGGCCACGTTCAATCATTGAATTTGGTGTGTCCGGAAGGACTAATGAACCCACAGTGATGATAAGGGCAGGGACCATAGCGCCACCTAAACTCAAACGCCATCCCCAACCACCCTTGATCTTAGCAAAGAAGTAGTTCAACACATTCGCCACAAGAATTCCAACTGTGATTGACAATTGAAACCCAATGTTCAAGGCTCCTCTGTATTTGTATGGAGCCATCTCAGAGAGGTAGAGTGGCACAGACTGTAATTACAAACAAAATCATATAATTGAACTTTTAGATTAATAATTTTTAATCAACTAATTGTCAGCTTGTCTATGTATTTTACAGTAAAGGCCGAGCTTATTTTTTAACAAGGAAACCAAACCCAGAACCCAGATAAAAACAAAGCATAAGAATACAATTTGATATAATAGTAATAATAAAGCCGCTATCAACTGTTAATTTTCTATTCAACGCCGTTGCAGTATGGAGTAAACATTTAACGGAGAAAGAGTGCACAGCAGGTCATTAACAAAGAAAAAATGGCCATGTTAATGAATTGACTTATAAAAAGTAACCATTTTTCAAACTTGTAATCAATCACTCTCTCTCTCTCTCTCCCTCCTTTTATTTTCCTACGTTTTCTCATCAACCAAACAGATCAATACAGAATCAAAGATGGTTAAAGCTACAACTCAAAAATAATAACTATAATAATAATAATAATAACACAAAGAGACTTATTAAAGGACAAACACATATAAACCAGGGAATAATAAAGATTATTATCGTGTTCAGACAGCTCACATATGCAATACTTTCTTGTTCCGTACGTTCAGATAACTTGTGATTTGTGAACAATAATAACCAACCCAAACCATTAAATTGAAAATCAAGATCAGTAAATGTTACCTGATTAGCAAAACCGATACCGAAACCAAGCAAAAGACGGCCAACAATAAGCATGGAAACATTTTTAGCGAGGCCATTGATCAAGGCACCAGTAAGAAACAGGAGGCCACCAAATAACATAGACAATTTTCTTCCGAATTGTCTCGTCACCCTCGAAGCTACAAGTGATGATAATAAAGCAGCCAAGTATAAAGACGACGTGAACATAGTCAACGTCTCACTGTCATACTGACAGTACTGATTCGTTGACGAGTTCGCCTTCTTCTTCCTGTACACCGACGGGAAAAACTTCTCCAAAAACGGATCCATTGAAGTCACACCACCTAAAAACCACCATTAAAATCATTGTATATTAATATTAGCCATCAACAACATAATAAAAATTTACCCTTTTGAAAGCAAAATAAGTAAATAATTACCAGAAATCCCAATATCATAACCAAAGATGAGGCCACCCATGGAAGCAACAATACAAGTTACCAAAACATACGGGGTGAGGTTCCCAGGGTACTCTTTCCCATTACCCTTGTCAAATCCTCCAACAGCGGGCATTTTTTTTCCAGCCTTGTTTAACAAAACAGAACGATGAAATGAAAGAAGACGATTTTGGATAAGCAGGCTTAATGGAAGTAGATACAGAGCTTTTAGACCAGCATAGGCAAGTGTTTAAATAGATAAAAATAATTATTAGAATTAAAAAACTAAACTTTTCGGTTGTATGTTTTAATAACAATGAGCGGTTGAACTGAGTTATATTTATATACAAATCATAATTTTTTTTTTTAAAAAAAAATCAATACAAAAATCAATTTAATATCATAAACTTTAACACAACTCAACATTTATCAAAATTTCAATATCAACTATTAATTATTAATTATCTTAATTAACAACTGAATATATAATTGTCTTTGTCCCCTCAGGGATAGCAAAACGAATTGACGAATCGAATTTGTATCGAATTCTAAACGAATCGAATCAAAATGTGATGAATTTGTATTCTATTCGTTTATTAAACGAATCATAATATCGGAATTCGTATTCGATTCGTTTATAAAACGAATCGAATAACATAAACTACCATAATTTATTTACATTAATTCTTCATAAATATATACATATGAAATATGTAATTAATATATTTACTAAAAATAGCTCACCAAATATCAATAATATTATTTTGTTCTATGATAATTAGCCATAATTTCTCGAATCTTAATTGAAAAATAACAATAACCAAAAAAAGAAAATAATAAAACGAATTATAAACGAATAAATGAATTAATGAGCTTAAATTTGTATTTCATTCGTTTAATAAACGAATCGAATCGAATTGACTCATTTATTAAACGAATCCATTTTTTCAAACTCATATTCGCTTTAAAGCGAATCGAATCGAATCGAACGAATAAACGAATCTTAATCCAAATTGCAACCCCAGCCCCATATACTTTTCTACCGTTGGATGGTCCCACAAATTCGACTTGAAAATTTAGTTTCCATTCGGACCGTGGGGACACTAGGATTAGAAATAAAGTAACTGGAACCAATTAATTTTTTTTTTTTTCCAAAATTAAGAACTAGAAAAACAAAACATCATTAGTATTGCAGAAGTTAACCAGTTAGGATAACTAATTCTTGGTTAGAATTAAATTTACACGTCAGATATGACTCAACCTCACCTAATTTAATTTTTTTTTTTTTTTGCTTTATCTAAAATTGGATAACGTTGATTTTGTAGGTTTGAAGTTTTTTTATAACGTGAACTCAAAGTTCTTTACAGCAAAGTTATCTCACGTGATAGTTGATACCAAGTATAAAAGACTCAGATAGGATCGTATAAAGTTTTTTCCCTTATAATTTAGACGTATTGATGCCAATTATTGTGGAAAGTGGAAACAGATACGAAAAATATTATTAGATTAGTAAATGAGTAAAAAAAAAATAAAAAAATATTGGGTGATCAATAATATCTAATACTTAATCAAGTCTTTGGAAAAGATTATTTTTTTTATTCCGAAAGTTTATAATGTCGAAATTCATGGATTAGCTAAAATAACCGTTAGCGAATATAGCTGTATTGTTTGGATAGAAGATATTCCAAAAGATATAAAAGCTTTCCTTATAATTGATTAATGAAGCTTTCTCTTTAAAATAAATGGCCCCCAATTCAATAAAAATAAAAAAATAATCAATTTTAGGATTCGAATTGTATACTTGTTGAGACATGAGAGGCACTTCCGCGATTTATTTGAAAATTGAGGGGTGTTTTTTTGAATGGATTGATATGACGACGTATTAGAAAAGCTTTGGCTGGGTTTCAGTTCCTGAACTTGCGGGATTCTGGCTTACTTTTTTCCTGACAATTTTACTGTTGTATGTACTAATCCTGTGTGAATATTATTATTATTATTTATTTAGTTATTTTTATTATTTTAACGTGATAATATATTAATAAATTGTTATTATAATAATAATTACTTTCGTGATTTAATTTGCTTTCTTTTTGAAGAAAATAACTTCTGCCCATATCAGTAGAATAGATTCGTAATAACGGGAGAATTACAGAAGTATGTTCTCTTAAAATATATTATTTTGTGTTTCATTTTCCAAGAAAAAAATCTGGAATTATTTAATGAAGTAATATTGAATATTGGGTTTAAGAGAATGTTTAGTCCAAAAATCTTATGTTAATATGGAAAATATTCCTGGAACAGCTTTGTTACTATAACTTGTACGAATAATAATTAATGACACTCAATAAGTGATTGCTAACTTCTACGATGCTTCGATGTGGCCATTTATATTGCTTTACAAAAGTTAAAAGTTAAAATTTACTTCAAAACAACCTCTAACAAGTTTTGTTTTGTTTTTTTTTTTAAAAAGGGAATTCGAACTCTATAAAGTAAAAGAGAATATAAACAAAAGGGAGGGGAAAAAAGGAAGAAGAAGATGAAATGGGAATGATTGCAATGACATATTCCACCAATATTTATCAATAAATTTTAATAACAATTGTTACAAATTTATTGTTAGAATTTATCATTAAAAACCTTCTTTTAAGAATATATTATGGGTTTATAATACTTATATCATAGTCAATATTATGTCTTGCAATAATGTGGTGCAGCGGATGATACTGATATTGTAGTGTTCAGTCAGAACTAATTAAACTAGTATAAAATCTAACATGTATGTGTCAGGATTGCAAGCATGGTGAAATATTGCGGTCTTTTTGTACGACATTGGCAAAGTATGGGATTGACCGTTGTTTTATAAGTTCATGAGCTCACTCTCCTTAATCGATTTTTAAGAATGTGTGTCTATTCATATGTTTGTAATAATTATATCTGTTCTCGAAAGTATTTTCTAGTGTTTAGATGTCGCATGAAAATATTTTTCGAAAAGAGCTTTCAAATATTTGTCGTGTCTAATTTTTTGGAAAATATTTTTCGGTGATTAGAAATGAGGAAAAAAAATATTTTCCATAAAACGTCATAAAATGAAGAAAAAAAATATCTTCCGATAAACTTTTTATGGTGAAATAAAAATAACGAGAACTAAATTAAATTTGAGTAATTCAAACTACAAAATGTCAGAATTAAACTTTCATCATCATGAGAGCGACTTAATGTTAGTAAATTTATTCTGTCCAAATTATTTATTTTGATTTCCAATCCAGTTGAGCAAAAATCTGCACAGATATTTTCAGGAACAAATTTGTTTTGTTCCAATTATTGGGCCATGACAATTTAAAAACCATCAAAGCCATGAAACCAAGAATCCCACTCAAACACGGCTAATATTTAAAATCTATGGCATTAGAAGATAGAACTTTAAACAAAATCGTTAAAGATTTTTCTTCTTCGGCTTTATTCTACGTCCAATTGTATCATATCATGACCCACAACTCCTCCAAAGCTACACGAACTATTAGAGCAATTTTCACATACTTACGTAATTACTTAACATTAATTAATTTTTAGTACCTACCAAGTTACCATAATAGTGAATTCGGTAATTATGAGATTTGTTTTTAACTTGTTGATATAATATTGGGTGGTATAAGGTTCAGAATCTGACTTCCAGATCCTGGATTCGAATCCAAAATGTGTGTTTCTTATAAAACCTTAAGATATCAGATGATTTTACATGTTCTACTTAAAATATGAGTCTGATGGTTTGACTACGGCGTTTCCAACGTTTCCAAAAAAAAAAAAAAAATTGTTCACACAGATGACAAGGCTGCCGGCTTGACCATATAATATCATTTCAATGGAGAAATTGACAAAAAAGAAAAAAAAATGTTGCTTGACTTTACTAAGTCAAGCAACATGATAATTAAGGGTCCCAACACTTGCTTATGTTATCGTTTAGTTACTGTAAAAGACTTTGAATTTTTCGATTAAACTTGACACTGTTCACACGTACTTCAAAATTGATTAGTCTCATTCACATTTTTCCTTTGCATGATTTATACGTATAAATATTGCATATTGGATATGAAAATCACTACGTCTTTACTTGCTGTCGTCAAGCCCACGTCATAATTTTGGCATGAGACGACTTGTTAATGTTAAATATATAGTTTTATCATTATGTATTTATAAGGTCACCATAAACTTAATTTAAAAATAATAATAATAAGTGGTGTGGCCCTACTAATAGGTGAAAGTTCTAATGTTTAGATCATAGTATACCTATGGGAATATGGGTAATTCTACGGAATTAAAAATCATCTGTAATATTTTAAAATAAATCATATGATATTGTCTCTAAAGACTATTAATGTACACCATTTAACTATCACAATCAAACCCACAAATGTTTTGGTAACGAAGTGGAGAATTCTTGAAGAACTTTCTCAAGAGAAACGTTAATATAGGTAATAGTTAACACCTGAAATTCACTAGTAAAGAAGACTTATATCTTGGGCAAGCATTGCAACTCTACTATCCTTGACTATAATTACTCGAAAAAACTCTTCAAACTAGCACCAAATAATCTTTTTCGGAACTGCGAAGCTTCTTTACTCGAGCTCTACTAAGCGGAGCATCATTAATTGTTTTTAATTTTTATACATTGATGTGTGTGGAACTAAAAACCTAACCATAAGACTCCAACCAACAAGACTAATAATGCTTAAGGTTAATTAATTAATTATGTTAGTTTATCTAATAAAAGCCTCAATAATATATAATTATAACTAAACTCACATTTTCCAACTTCTATATACACACATAGTCTCAAAGGGACTTGGTTTGGTGATGTAGAATTCGGGATCTTACCTTAACGTCCTGAATTCGAATCCAGATTGTGCGTTTTTTGTAAGAGCCTGGGACAGGTGGGGATTTTAGCTACTCCGCTTAAACCCGTAAGGAGTGGTTTGACGGTGAGATTTTCCAAAAATATATATATACACACACGTATTTTCAACGTACGTCATCAATTTGTTAACTTAGGGTCAGGTGTATGCATTGCTGGAGTTGAAAATGCAAATGTATTGGATAAATATGATATGCACACACATATATCAATGTATAAAAACAATTAATGATGTTCATTCATTTCACGAAACATGAATGTGCATATTTTCCAAGGCCAGAAAGTTTGGCAAACTCGGTGTGAAATGCTGTAAATTAATTAATGTATCAGTTTTGGATAAAGATGAAATTATGTAGAAGAAATGGAAGATTGAACAGCTGTTGCTGTAAAGGGTTCAGTCAGCTGCCATTTAAGCAATACAATGGTGGCAAATGGCAATTCTTCCCTGAGGTTTCTTTTTTATTTACTGCTTGCTCGCAGTCCCAATTGTGAACAAATTTAAGTTATAGTCAAAGCAAAACCAAACGGTGCAAAATCTCTCTCTTCCTTTATTATGAAAGCGGATAATAAATAATAGATATGTGAGGATACTCTCCTAGGAGAGCCTTGTCCAAATAATAGACGATCCACGAAGAACACTCCTATTTCAAAAGCGATGCGCTCAATCGACAGGAGGATCCTCCAAGTATTTGGCATCAATTGAGAATGAGCGATCTGAAAATGATCCAAAACTTCCCAAACTAGTATCGGTATGGGAAATTTAAGCCCGTCTGCAAAAGGTCGTTCATAGAACCCAATCCACCCTGGGACTTTGTAATCTATTCTTTCACTCGGCAAGGGTAATCTTAGTTCTAATGAGTTTGGAAACCTATACTTGCACCTGATTTCCCTCAGTGATTTCTCTATCACTCGACTGGCAGGGTTTTTGGTTAACAGGTTTGTTGGTTCACTAGTGCTGGGAATCTCACTCGACTCTCCAATTACTAGCAAAGTCCTAAGTGGTATAGCCTCAGTAGGAACCTCCTGAGATAAATCCGCTACCATTATTAATCTTGCCTCAATTAAATCCTCATACGACCAATCCCTATATGTTTCTTCCTCTCTCGACTCACTAGAAGATGATTCAACAAATCTATCAATCTCAGCACCTAAACTACCTAAGGATTCTTCACTCGACATTCTCCAACGACAAGCATACGAACATAAGATTTCTTAAAAATCTATTCCCTAAAGATCAAACTCTACTCCAATCCTTAAACACAATTTCAACAATAAATCTACGATTCCAAAAATCAAACAGCCTATATTGACTAAGAACAGCTTGAATCTACACTATGAATATTTAAAGATATTGAAGAATAGGAGATGAGTTTTTGAAGAATACCTTGAAGGACTTGAGACTTCTCCATACTTGATGACTGAAGTGAGATTTTGCGAATGAGGCAAATGAGCACTCAAAGCTCTCTTTTATACCATCCTCCTTGGTGCCTCGAATTCCCGCCAAAAGTACCTCGAAACTTGCGCTAGGGTTGCATTTAATGAGTGGAGAAAAGCCTAGAAGAAATCAAGGCCCATCATGTAATTGGGGAATCTTTCAATAAAGTTGACTGAAAGAAATTATGATTAAAGATTCCTCACGTAAAGACTCAACATGACATTATATGAAGGCTTGGTATGAGGGATGATGCCATTCGACACTACCCCACGAGCAGACTTATTACAAAGTATGATTCCATTCGACACGACATCGTTCGAAGGCTTAACAGGATATGAGGAATCATGTGACACTACATCAAATGAAGATTTGGACTTCTCTCAGTCCAGACGATAATGTCGTATGAATTGACTCCTGAACCTTCATCTGGTTCAGTCGACCGGGGACATCCCCCATAGACTCATGTCGAGTCAAATGAAGACTTGGACTTCTCTCAGTCCAGACGATAATGTCGTATGAATGGACTCTTGAACCTTCATCTAGTTTAGTCGACCGGGGACATCCCCCATGGACTCATGTCGAGTCAAATGAAGACTTGGACTTCCCTCAGTCCAGACGACAATGTCGTATGAATTGACTCTTGAACCTTCATCTGGTTCAGTCGACTGGGGACATCCTGTTGGGGTTTTGGCGTGGGCGCAGCGGAAGCTCGCGGTTCGGGTGAAATCGTAATTTTAAAACTTTTAAATTACCGAATAAATTATTCAATATCCAATATGAATAATTTATTCATATTTCACCTAAACATATTTATTCGATATCAAATAACGACATAAATAGCTAAGGAACATCGCGAAACTTTTACGAAAATATTTTTCCGTAAAATGGCATAAAACACGTTTTTGTCCGAACCGACTAACCAACACACATTGGGGCTGCCCAGGTCAGCTCCAATAGTTCTTGGGAAGTTCATGGGCTGCCCAAACAGTGGCCAATTCACTGCTTGGACAACAGATACCCGGTAAGCCTGAAACTCACCCGGTAACGCCGTTTTTCACCGTTTTCGCATATTTCAACTCCGAAATAATTTCCGGCAATTGTTCCAATGCCCAAAACACATCCAATATATTTATAAAACATACTTTTCATCACCAAAACCCAGAATTTCCAGACCTGATTTTGTAATAAAAATATCATTTTTCATGCTTTAAATCCAATTTTCTCAATATTAATCATATTAATACTAACACCAACCAAAGCCACCACCTATGAAGAACTCAAGAACAATTATAGGAGTTACAAGAGTGGTAATAATACTCTAGAATGGAAACAAGTCATCAAATGATAAAATTGAACTAATATTATAATAATATTATCCAATCTAACTTCACACATGCATCTAGCCTCCAAATTCATCCTCCAAATCAAAAAACCCCCACAAACTAAGAAAAGAAAAACCCTAGAACTATTATAGATATTCAAGAACAAGAAACAAACTTTCTAAGTTTAAGATTATTGGAGATTACCTCTAAATCTTGCAATTTCCTCAAACTTTTTCTTGATTTTCTTCACTTTCTTCCTTGACTCTTCAAGAAATTTTTTGGTGCTTTTATGGAGTTGGATTTCGGCCATGGCTTCTTATTATTGAAGAAAACAAAATTTTCAAACTTTAAATAGTGAGCCAAACCGACTTTAGGGGTAGGAATAAGGGCATTTTGGTCATTTGGTCATTTTTAATCAAATTAAATAATAATAAGCCTTAAGTTGACAAATCCAATTTGTAAACTTTAAGCTTAATAAAATCATGCCACATGTAACTAATAATAATCAAACATATTGCATAATATTTATGTAATAATGATATAATTTAATTATCTAGATATTTAACATTTAAACATCTAAATAATTAATTAATGTGATTATTATTATATATGTATTTTTATTTACATTAAATAACAAATACATATATTAATGGCATGTGTCAAAATCTCATTTGACAAATAATTAATATGTATCAAATCAAATTTTGTATAAAATATAAATACACATTAATTATCAATTGACTGAAATGCCCTTAATGCATGTATTTTCGTTTAACGGTTTAAACGACTCGAATTAACTCATTTAATCGGCTGAAGTATTACGAATAATCTAAATTATTCATAACGCGTTGCCCAAGTGCTCAACGAGTACACTTCATATTGTGGGACTCTCTAAGTTTAGGTTTATCCGTCACGGAATCTAATTTCGTGTCCATAATTCACCAACTTGTAAATTATGACCACCACAGATAATCTCGCTAAACTATGCAAGTCAAAGTCATTGCATACGTATAATCCCTCCGTCACAGGTTATCCATATTATACCTGGGATATAGATAAGAACGTCAAATCCCTATGGTCTAATATAGTCGACTTTTAAATTTATGATCTCTAAATAACAATCGGAACTCGCTTCCAGAGTTATACAATAACCATGGATTTACTAGATCGCAAACACGTGTATGATACATATGCCCTGTACACAGGACTGACAGATTCTATCTTGATACGCACTGGATATTCTGAGCATCAGTCCACACCCAACGAACAGGCGAATGTCTGATCTAAATAGATCGGTGACGTGACTGTCATCAAAGTGTGGAGGATAACTCATACATCCACTGTGGTATCTCAAGTCGAATGACCACTATGCTCGCTCAACTCGATAAGATTCCTATTGATGTTAGTGTACCATAAATTAGGAAATCTTCAGTAAGTCGTTCAGTGTTTATCAAATAAACACATACATGTCTATACGAGTCTCCTAAGACTCATGGTTCATTGGGATAAACCATCGGACCAAGTCACGATATATGACATGTACTGGTCTCAACGGATTTTACTAACCGACCCGTGTTAGTAAATCTTGACCATAAACTTTATTTAAGGATATAAAACTTATAGTGACGCTTCCCAATGTCAATTACAAACTAAATTATAATTGCGCACTACATTGTTAATCTTAGGGTCTTTGTATAATATACACGTATCACTAAATCAGATTTAGTTTCAATCTAATCATAATTAGATATCTAATCGTAATTAGATCGAATATGTATATAAAAGACAAGAGGTTCTACCATTAAATATGTAATATTATGGAAAAATGGATTGCTCGTATTCATGAATCGGACATAAATACGATCCAGATTGGCACTCCGAGCACCAACCCTAACACATCCATCATGGACTCATGTCGAGTCAAATGAAGACTTGGACTTCCCTCAGTTCAGATGACAATATCGTATGAATTGATCCATGAACCTTCATCTGGTTCAGTCGATCGAGGACATCCCTCATAGATCATGTCGAGTCAAATGAAGATTTGGACTTCCCTCAGTCCATACGACTATGTCGTATGAACTGATTCATGAACCGTCATCTGGTTCAGTCGAGCGGGGACATCCCCCATGGACTCATGTCAAGTCAAATGAAGACTTGGACTTCCCTCAGTCCAGACGATAATGTCATATGAATTGACTCATGAACCTTCATCTGGTTCAGTCGACCGGGGACATTCCCATGGACTCATGTCGAGTCAAATGAAGACCTGAATTACTCTCCTTCCAGACGAAAATGGCGTATGAATTAACACCTAAATCTTCGTCAGGTTCAGTCGGCATGGGACATTCCCCAGAGACTCATGTCGAGTCAAGTCGAAGACTGAGATTACTTAACATTCAAACGATTCACGTCGTATGAACTATACCATGAATTTTTGTCTTATTCAGTCGGCTGGGGACATTTCCTATGGCTCATGTCAAGTCTAGTTCATAAACATGGATTGTAGTTTAACCAGAAGGAGCACTCAAAAAAAAATTGCTATGCCCTTCTGTTCTAACGTATGACCCATCCATTAACCCAAACGACGAAGGTTTGTGCTTAGAGATGTACATTCTTAACAAGTACTCTTACATCATGTTTCATACGACATGCACTGAAATACTCTCCAAGTCAAGGACTTCTTGACTTAGAGAGTATGGGACAAACTGTATGGGCCAAATTTAGTCCAGATGCATTTTTGGCTTTTCGCTTCAGGCCTTACACCAGTGGTAGCCCAATCCCTCCAAACATTTGGAATAGACTTGGGCCAAGAACCCAATTACCTTCTCAGGTCCACGCACAAAGAAAGGCCTACCAAGCAAACATTTGGCTTATCAGTTACCCAAACCTAAAACGCCTAAATCAAGGTTGGTAACTCCCCCACGTAGTTAGCCGTTTCAGACACACAACTTACCAGCAATTGATAGAGGAAATTAAAGCTTACTCGAATGAGTCTATAAAAGGGAGAGATGATTCACTGATCGAGGCAGGTTTTTAGCTCCCATACTTGAAACTCTTTAATATTCTTACTCTCTAAACATCTATCACCGCCCTCACGGCAGTCAATAGAAGTCAAGGTAACATCAAGTCTTGCTCTTCCCATATTTACAGCTCATCTTCGCCACTGACTTGAGCGTCGGAGAGCCCACGGCTTCCACCACACTGGTGGGCAGTACTCCCCGTTCATTCTACCTTTGTTTTGTAGGTTCGCTAGCGCCCTCATACTTCAGATTCTCGATTGTGGACCTTGGGCAAAAACCAGCATCCACAATTAGTATACATGTTATTTTCGTTTAAATGACACCTATTTGACAACAATCTTAAGAAATTATTAAACTTTAAGTGTTGTTAGATGAAAATTTGCATGTGTTAATAGACATTTTTCCGGAAAATGTATTCTGTACATGAAAAATACGCATGGGCGTTCGAACGCCCGACGAACGCATAGGCAAAAATTCCATTTTTTGTAGTCTCGTTCAAACGCGTATTCAAACGCAACTCGAACGCCAGTTTACTGCCAAAGAATATTCGAACGCGTTTACAAACACAACACGAACATGAACTCTCTGGAAAACTTCGTTCGAACGCGTTTACGAATGCTACACGAATGGGAACTCACTGGAAATTTTCGTTCGAACAAATCAAAGAATGTGACACTAACGAAATTAATCCTGGAATTATTTTAGATTCAAAAATAATAACATAGACATAGATTAATTTATATTACCATGTATGACATAATGTTAGCTTAGTAGAATCATATATTGTATTACCATAAACTTGGAAGTATAGGTTTAAGTTAATATTAAGATGTTCAATTATCACAAGCATACACATAGTGATAAAGTTGAAAATTAATCGTGTGTTGCATACTTGGTTGAGAATTAAAAGTGTAATCTTACACGAGTAATTCCGTCCAAGCTTGATTGATTTATACACATATACACATACAAACCTACACATATTTATTATTGTGTTGTGAATTGAAGTGTAACTAAGTTTGAATGTCTAAGATATTCTATTAAAAAAGTGTTTAAAGGATATTCTGTCAAAAAGGCGATAAAAGCCTAAGTGGGTAGAGATTTAAGTGGTTACTCTGGACCTCTCTGGTCCTCTGGGAATATTCTTTTATTCATTTATCATAAGAAACCTTAGTCGTAAATTCAAGGACTTATGTTATTTGGTTCTACTATCCAATATAACAACGAGTGGATTCTTAGTATATCATTTAAACAAGATCATTTGTTTGATCGTTCTACAATTTGTCTTTTGTAGACTTATTGATTACTGTTGGTTTTTCCAGTTACACATGGCTAGCGAAAATATCGCAATACCAGTCGCTCATGGAGAAAAACTGAAAAAGTTTGGTGGAGCAAACTTTAAACAGTGGCATAGCAAAATATTGTTCTACCTGATAACACTAAAGTTGGCTAAGTACCTCAAAGATCCTCTGGGTCCTGTGGAGGGAGAAATGGAAACATCCAAACAACTGCGAGAAGAGACATGGTCGTCATGAGACTTCTTGTGCAAGAATTACCTCTTGGGAGGACTTGATAATGTCATGTACAATGTGTACCAAGGTATGACTTCTGCAAAGATTCTCTGGGAATCTCTTGAGAAGAAATACAAAACTGAGGATATCGGACAGAAGAAATTTATCGTGGGTAGGTTCCTAGACTAGAAGATGGTAGATTCAATGACGGTGATGTCTTAGTTTGGTGAACTTCAGTTAATCATTCATGAAATATTGGATGAAGGAATGAAACTTTACAAGACATTTCAAGTTGCCACAATCATTGAAAAGTTGCCTTCATCATGGAATGACTTCAGGAGTTATCTAAAACACAAAAAGAAACATATGAGACTTGAAGATCTTGGAGTTCAATTGAGGATCGAATAGGACAACATGAAGTCTGAGAAGGCCAGCTACAAGAATATGGAGTCTAAGGCCAACATCGTTGAGGGTGGAAAGAGTAGCAAAAAGAAAAATAGCAGTGGAAATGATTCTTCCCAAGCAAATAGAAAGTTCAAGGGGAAATGCTACACCTGTAGAAAAACGGTCATATGTCAAAGGACTACAGAAATAAGAAGTCTCAAGAAAAATGCAAGAAAAAGAAAAATGAGGCCCATGTCACTGAGGATGAGCAGTTAACTGATGAAATCTCAATAGTTGTAACAGAATCCAACTTAGTTGGAAATCCGAGAGAATGATGGGTAGACAATGGGGCTACTCATCATATCTGTGTTGATATCAAGATGTTTTCCCAGTATCAGAAGGTCGATGGTGGCGATCATCTGACAATGAAAAATTCTTCTACCTCTAGAGTGGTTGGAGAAGACACGGTGGTTCTGAAGATGACATCTAGGAAAGAGCTTACATTGAAGAATGTCTTGCATGTTTCTGATATTCGGAAGAACTTGGTTTCAGATTCACTCCTTAGCAAGAATGGTTTTAAGCTTGTATTTATTTTTGATAAATTTGTATTGACCAAGAATGATTTCTATGTAGGAAAATGATATCTCACTGAGGGCCTTTTCAAGTTCAATGTAATGAATGTCAATCGACATAGTGCTAATAATAAAGCTACATCTTTCTCTTATATTATGGAGTCACAAAATGTATGGCATGGGAGGTTAGGACATGTTAATTATGATACAATGCATAAATTAATTAATATGGACCTTATACCTAAATTTACAATTGATAACCAACATAAATGTGAGGTATGTGTTGAAGCAAAAATGCATATAGCATCTGTTGATAGGGAAAAATAGCACATAAGAAACAAAAAACATAAGAAGGGAATTTCCTGTTTATAAGGTGTCAGTACGAAACCATCAGGTCGGCGTGAATAAAGTTCGGCTCGGTATAATGAGAGACAGATTTACAGGCCGATCAAGTAGGCATAATAGATAAATTGGCCGAGCTATTCTTCACCGACAGAAGGCTACAGAGAAAGTAAATATCATGACACCTCAAGATACGTGTCGAAACTCGAAGAAGCTCTTCAGACCATTATTTATGACAAGAGCATGCGGGAAGTAGTGAAAGTCAAAGAGAAGTGATGGATGTCAGACGGTCAGAGCGCTTTCGGTGATGGCAGACATTGGAAAAAAGGGTTTACTCAATGCATGGAGTTCACGTGGAAGAAATCTACAAAAGGTAGGGAACAGTGACCGACTCTGGATTAGTATAAAATAGAAGAAAAGAAAGGAGAGGAGATGGGGATTTTAAAAAAGAAGAAGAAAGAAGAGAGTATTTTCTTTGTAATTAATAAGTATGAGAGAGGAAAGAGAAGAAGAAAACCCTTTGTAAAGCATGAACAAAGTGCTCGGCTTAGCCCTGACCGACCACATTCCGGTCAACCGAGCACCCATTTTTCTAATAAAATATCGCCTGTTTTGTGCCCGTGGACGTAGGCTGGATCACATCCGCCGAACCACGTTAGCTGCCTGTGTAGATCTGCATGCTTTTCCATTTTTCATCAAGTTTTTCTTTGGTTTTCCCCATAACCAAACAAATTCACTGTTGGTGGAGGATCGTCGCGGGGTGAAATTCCCAGATAACCCTGGGACGAAAATCAGCCGCCAACAGTTGGCATCGTCTGTGGGGACCTGGGCAAAAATTAGTTCGCGTTGCAGGACGATGGTGGGGAATGGTAGTTGTGGTTTGCGTAGGAAGCTCAACAACAGAATAGGTGGAAAGAGAAAGGCGAGGGAAAAAGTTAAAAGGATTTGGGAAGAAAGGGTCTGTATAACGAGGGATCTTTTCTTGTTGAATTGCGGAATGAAATGCAAAAGAGAAAGTCAGCGGATGCCCATCGACAGTGAATTGTCGAATGAAATGCAACGACGGGAATGGATTTCATCCGCTGATGACAGCTGGCCAGGGGCCTCGGTAGGAAGGAACTTCCCCATCTGCCTCGTTAGCCACCAATTTTGCAAGTTATTTATGCTGGAGGGCTGATCAGGGAGCAGGCCAGCTTTGGGCGAGGGGTAAGCTAGAGTGGCGGTCTTCCCGTTGTTGGGGAAATGATGTAGAATCCTTCCAGGAAGCCGCCTGAAGTGGCAACTTTAGACCTCGCCCAGACATCCAGGGATGCTCTCAACGAGCCAGAAACCGGGAAGATGCATTTCCAAAGAGTACCGATGGCGCTCCCGGTCCAGCAGACCCTGTGATCCAGCTCTGGAAACCCTGGGATCAGGTTTAGATCGAAGGATTCCCAGAAGCGCCTGATGCAGGAGCTAGCTTGAATAAGGTCTACAATTCTGGCATACGCATCAGGAGTATCCAGAGCTTGGATCGGAAGATGCGGCCAGGCCGTGAAGAGGAAGCAAGGAGCAGCAGGATCGAAAGAAGCAGAGGAACCGCTTGTACAAGAGCCTCTTTTAAAATGTCCCACAAAGAGTTGTAAGAAGGGCAGTATGTCCATTGAAATATGAATAAAATTCTCTTTCTTATTTTTAAACTTGCACATCGCTCGTTTATCAATTGAAAAATGAGAGTTCTTTTCAATATTTGTTTGGTTATGCTCGATGTGAAGGTAGTGGTTTGAGATCGGAACGGGCATACCGCTCGTGGCACACTGAGCTCTGGTATTCTTATCAAACTCACGAGTGGGATGCGCCGACCAGGTTCTTATCACTTAAAAAAAACATAATATGTCAAAACTAAAACGATGAAGTATGCGAGGGAGCGCGTGAACCCCTCAAGGCAAGGGTTAACCTCTCGAGGCTGGAGCGTAACTACCCCACTACTGGCATTTTGCGATGTTGGCTCGGGGATGGATTCGTTCATCCGAGGCCCATGTTGGTATTATTCGGCTCGGGGCTGGATTCGTTCCGCTGAGGCCTATGTTGGTATTATTTGGCTCGGGGCTGGATTCGTTCCACCGAGGCCCATGTTGGTATTATTCGGCTCGGGGCTATATTTGTTCCGCCGAGGCCCATATTTTTATTATTCGGCTCGGGGCTGGATTCATTCCGCCGAGGCCTATGTTGATTATTCGGCTCGGGGCTGGATGCGTTCCGCCGAGGTTTCGTGGCTTAGAATTGGGGCTGTGACTTTATAGGGTCACCCCACTGTTAAAGGATCTGTGGGCAGCATAGCCCGGGGAGAGATGAGTCCCCGTGGCGATTGTTTGCTCCAGTGGTATCGAACTTAAGGAAGAACATGCCCTTAATGCTTCAAACACTCTTTGATCCCTAAATTCTCTGATCATAAAGGATCTGTGGGCAGTATAGCACGGGGAGAGATGAGTCCACGTGGTGATTGTTTGCTCCAGTGGTATCGAACTTAAGGAGGAACATGCCCTTAATGCTTCGAACACTCTTTGATCCCTAAATTCTCTGATCATAAAGGATCTGTGGGCAGCATAGCACGGGGAGAGATGAGTCCCCGTGGCGATTGTTTGCTCCAGTGGTATCGAACTTAAGGAGGAACATGCCCTTAATGCTTCGAACACTCTTTGATCCTTAGATCGTTCGGATGCGTGAGAGACACAGCACGAGGAGGGGTAATGCCTTCGTAGCGTGTGTCTGCTCCAGCGTTGTGAGGAGGAGCCCTCGGGAAGTACTCGGGCTCCACGGAGTCTCGATGTATAGAGGAAGTGCCCTTACCATTTAGAATGCTCATTGATCCAAATCCTGGTTCACCGGGACTCTGAACTGAAAGATTCAGGATTGTGTTTTGGAGACCTCAGACAGGACGCTGTTCTGGGAGATCCGTGCTGCTATCTTTACTTATGAAATATTTTTGTTTTGGGACAAGTGCCAAGTCACCCCCGCTTTCTGTTTTAATTTTATTTCCCAGGGTTTCGTTTTTGATTTTCGCTGGCCTAGCAAGGGGACACATGCGCTAGATCAGTATAGGGCTTCAAAGGTTGATTTGTTTCCCTTCAGTATAAGTCCCAGATGATTATTCAGCTCGGGGTTGGATTCGTTCCACCGAGGCCTGTGTGGTACTATTCGGCTCGGGGTTGGATTCTTTCCACCGAGGCTTGCGTGGTGTTATTCGGCTCCGGGTTGGATTCGTTCCATCGAGGCCTGTGTGGTATTATTCGGCTCGGGGTTGGATTCGTTCCACCGAGGCCTGTGTGGTATTATTTGGCTCGGGGTTGGATTCGTTCCACCGAGGCCAGCGTGGTATTATTCGGCTCGGGGTTGGATTCGTTCCACCGAGGCCTGTGTGATAGTATTCGGCTCGGGGTTGGATTCGTTCCACCGAGGCCTGCGTGGTATTTTTCGGCTCGGGGTTGGATTCGTTCCACCAAGGCCTGTGTGGTATTATTCGGCTCGGGGTTGGGGTTCGATTCGTTCCACCGAGGCCTGTGTGGTATTATTCGGCTCGGGTTTGGATATGTTCCACCGAGGCCTGTGATCGAAAGATATACTCGGGGCTGGATTCGTTCCGCTGAGGCAGAGGCTTATGTTGGTTGAAACTCGGGTTTGGATATGTTCCACCGAGGCTTGTGATCGTGTCGTTAAGCTCGAGGATGGCTAGCTTCTCAGCAAGTGTTTGACAGCTTCTCAACAAGTGATTTGCCAGCTTATCAGCAAGTGTTTCACAGTTTCTCAGCAAGTGTTTGACAGCTTCTCAGCAAGTGGTTTGACAGCTTCTCAGCTAGTGTTTGACAGCTTCTCAGCAAGTGTTTTGCCAACTTCTTAGCAAAGTGTTTCATCCGCTCAGAGTTGGGTTGTGTCATACTAAATCAGTCTCGGCGATCAGATAAAAGGAAAGGGCAGATAGAAAAGAAAGTAAAATGACATGAGTCCGATACAGATGTAATGGAAGTAATGGAAATCTTCGGGGGTATCGCCCAGGAGAAGATATCTCAAATTTGTTATAGTTCTCGGCACCAACTCGCAAAACTAGTTAATACCAAGAACTCGGGGCTGGATGTTGATAGGGAAAAATAGCACATAAGAAACAAAAAACACAAGAACGTAATTTCCTGTTTATAAGGTGTCAGTACGAAACCATCAGGTCGGCATGAATAAAGTTCGGCTCGGTATAATAGGAGACAGATTTACAGGCCGATCAAGTAGGCATAATAGATAAATTGGCCGAGCTATTCTTCACCGACAGAAGGCTACAAAGAAAGTAAATATCATGACACCTCAAGATACGTGTCGAAACCCGAAGAAGCTCGTTAGACCATTATTTATGACAAGAGCATGCAGAAAGTAGTGAAAGTCAAAGAGAAGTGATGGATGTCAGACGGTCAGAGCGCTTTCGGTGATGACAGACATTGGAAAAAGGGTTTACTCAATACATGGAGTTCACGTGGAAGAAATCTACAAAAGGTAGGGAACAGTGACCGACTCTGGATTAGTATAAAATAGAAGAAAAGAAAGGAGATGAGAGGGGGATTTTAAAAAAGAAGAAGAAAGAAGAGAGTATTTTCTTTGTAATTAATAAGTAGGAGAGAGGAAAGAGAAGAAGAAAACCCTTTGTAAAGCATGAACAAAGTGCTCGGCTTCGCCCTGACCGACCACATTCCGGTCAACCGAGCACCCGTTTTTCTAATAAAATACCACATGTTTTATGCCCGTGGATGTAGGCTGGATCACATCCACCGAACCACGTTAGCTGCCTGTGTAGATCTGCATGTTTTTCCATTTTTCATCTAGTTTGTCTTTGGTTTTCCCCATAACCAAAAAAATTCACTGTTGGTGGAGGATCGTCGCGGGGTGAAATTCCCAGATAACCCTGGGACGAAAATCAGCCACCAACAACATTATTTCATTCCATAGAATGAAGTTCTGAACCCTTGGAACTTATACACTCCGATGTGTGTGATATGAATATTATGTAAATAAGAGGCAGTAAACAATACTTTGTCACTTTTATCGATGATAACACAAGATTATGTTATGTGTATTTGCTGAAGAGCAAAGATTAAGCTATTGAGGGCTTTATACACTATAAGAACGGAGTTGAAAATCAACTTGGCAAGAAAATAAAAAGAATTAGGAGTGATAGAGGTGGTGAATATATGTCACCATTTGGTGAATATTGTTCCAATCATGGAATTATTCACGAAAATACTGCTCTTTATTCGCCTCAACAAAATGGGATTGCTGAGCATAAAAACCGAACGTTGAAGGAAATGATGAACACCATGTTGACAAGCTCTGGTTTACCCCATAATTTATGGGGGGAAGCCTTACTTTCCGCCAATTACGTTCTGAACAATTTACCTCACAGAAGATTGGACAAGACACCATATGAATTATGGAAATGTCACGTACCTTCCTACAAATATCTGAAAGTGTGGGGGTGTCTCGCCAAATTAATGGTTCCTAAACCTAAGAAGGTTAGAATAAGACCCCAAGACTATTGATTGTATATTCATTGGATATGCTCACAACAGTAGTGTGTATCGATTCTTGGTACATAAGTTTGAAATTCTTGACATCAATCCAAATATGATAATTGAGTCAAAGAATGCGACATTCCTTGAAGAGACATTTCCTTGTCAGGAAATAAAAATAACAGAGTCTCTCAAAAGAACTATTGATATTGTTAAAGGTAGTGATCAAGTTGATCGAGAATCAGATCAACATAAAAATATTGAGGAAATTGAACTTAGACGTAGCAAAATAGCTAGAACATCTAAGTCATTTGGACCCGATTTTTCGACATACTTGTTAGAAAATGAGCCTCAAAGCTATAAAGAAGAAATTTATTCGTCGGAGGTACTTTTGTGGAAAGAGGCTATTGTGGAAGCTGGATTTTGCCCGAGGTCCACAATCAGAATTTATAGGTTGGGGGCACTAGTGATCCTGCAAGACAAAGGTAAAGTGAGCGGGAGTATACTGCCCACCGGTGTGGTGGGTGCCGGGGACACTTCAACGCTCAAGTTAGTAATGTGAATAAGTCGGTTGTACGGAGAATAAGGCTTGAAGTTACCTCAATCATCTTTTATTTGCCGTGAGGGCAGTGTATTATGATTTCTCTAATGACAATGAGTAGTGTTGTGTCCTCTCCCCCCCTTTATGCCTTGGCTCTTCTCTTTTATAAGCCCTCATTACGATGGGTCATCTAAATCTCTTCTACCCATTGGATGTGTTAATGATAGGGTTTATGACTGTAACTGCCGATTTAATGGAATTCATTACTGAAGGCGTTTTCCCAATCTAATTACTCATGAATCTGTTGACATTTCTGAACTGTTAAATTTGTGATGGTGGGCTCTGGGCTGGTATGGCCTCTCGGTCCAAAGCTGATTTCTCAAACTAGATCTAAAGGTGGGCTTCGGGGCTTTGGTTTCTTGATTGGCCCAAATGTGGAATGACAGTTATGTCATTGGGCTCAAATTTGGCCCGTACAGCTATCAATGGTGAGATTGAATTCATCCTACAAAACCATACTTGGGAGTTAGTTCCAGATTGTACGCCACTGGGCTATAAATGGATATTCAAACGGAAGACGAAACCGGATGGATCAATAGATAAGTACAAGACAAGACTTGTCATACAAGTTTATAGATAAAAAGAAGGTCTTGATTACTTTGATACTTATTCACCCGTGACTCGTATCATAGCAATAAGAATGCTCATAGCCATAGCAGATATATTTGGTCTTGAAATACATCAAATGGATGTAAAGACGACATTCCTAAATGGAGAACTAGATAAAGAGATTTATATGGAACAACTAGAAGGTTTCAATGTTCTTGGACAATAATAGAAGGTGTGCAAACTTTTAAAATCATTATACGGATGAAAACAATCACCTAAATAATAGCATGAAAAATTTGACAAAGATATGTTGTCAAGTGGGTTCAAAATCAATGAGTGTGATAAGTGTGTATACACCAAATCAACTCAAAAAGGATATGTCATTGTGTGTCTATACGTAGACGATATACTGATAATTGGTAGTAATCATGAGATGATTTAGTCTACCAAGAAAGTATTGACCAGCAAATTTGATATGAAAAATTTGGGAGTAGCTGATGTGATCTTAAGAATTAAGATTTCCAGAACATCAAAGAGGTATATATTATCTCATACTCATTATGTTGAAAAGATACTTGAGAAATAAAATAAAGGAGATCTAAATGTGGCTAGAACTCATGTAGACCTAACTCTTCATTTATCAAAGAATACTGGCTCAAGTGTATCACAACTAGAGTATTCGAGAATCATCGGAAGTCTGATGTATCTCATAAATTGCACACGACCTGATATCGCTCAAGCTGTAAATAGGCTTAACAGATATACGAGCAATCCATGACACAACCACTGGAAAGCCATAGTAAGAGTTTTGAGGTATCTAAAAGAAACTTCAAAATATGGTCTGCATTATACGAGATATTCTGCTGTTCTAGAGGGATACAGTGATGCTAACTGGATATTTGATATAATGGATTCTGGATCTACGAGTGGATTTGTTTTCACACTTTATGGTGTATTCGTGTCATGGAAATCCTCGAGGCAAACATGTATTGCCCGGTCTGCTATGGAATCAGAGTTCATAGCATTAGATAAAACAACGGAAGAAGCGGGTTGGTTTCAAAATTTCTTAGAGGATATTCCAAATTGGCCCAAACCAGTGCCAGCGATAAGCATACATTGTGATAGTCAATTGATTATTGGGAGATCCCAAAATATAATATATAATGGTAAGTCTCGACACATACATTGCAGACATAATACCATACGACAACTGCTCTTAAGTGGCATAATTTTGATAGATTATGTCAAATCAAAGGAAAACATAGCATATCCACTTACTAAAGGTTTACCTAGAGAGCAAGTTGAGAAGTCATCGAGGGAAATGGACTTGAAGCTTATAAATTAAGAATTGTCACTGTGGAAACCCAACCTTGCTGATTGGAGATCCCAAGATCTAGGTTCAAAATGGACAACTGAAACTTTGTGCAATTCAAAATAAGCATTGTAGAGTTTTATACTCTTTCTCATTCCTGTAATGACGCAGAGTGCTTTCTGTCAAGGTTAGGATAAGCCAAGGCTTTTAATGATCACTATATTAGGAGAAGAGTCTTAATGAGGGTTAAGGTAGATTACCTCTTTGTAGTAGATCACCTATTTCAAGTAAGAAGTGGGGCCGCTTCCATGAGATTTTTGAAGGCTGAATTCCCTAAAGTAATTGATGAATCCAGGACCAATGTTCATGCCGAAAAGAACACAACCGTAGAACAGAAAATGGTTGAAATAAAGTTGTGTGTTGGCAATTATATTGGTTTACACCAACGGCAGAACAGTTCAAGACTATGGGTCAATGGTTTGCCAAGTAAATCTGATTTTCATTCACTAGGAAAGGTTCAAGGCAAAAACTACCTATTTCGATGCAGTTTTATTTCCCGAAAACTCTCTTAAGTGTCTGCATGAATATTTAGATCATTGTGGGGGATTGTTATAAATTCTCTAAATATATAGTATGAATGAAGGAGGGTCATGTCCCTTGAGTAGTGCTCTATGGGAAATGCACAAACATGTAGGGACATGTCCTCTAAAATTGGAAGAACACACCTCTAGGCTCTAAAAGGTATTAGGAATGGGTATGACCCTTAGGAGGGTTACACCCCAAACCAAATGGTGCCCTCAAATGCATCATTTCATGCCTATATAAATGAGTCTTATGTTATTTCTTAAATGATCCAAAAAATTACAAGTTTCATACATTGTCTTAGAGAGTCTTTTAAGGGAAAAAAAAAAGAGTTTCCAATATTTGTCTTTGTTCAAGATCTTGTGAAAGGAGTCACTGGGCTCTTGGCCCAGTGGTGGGCTTGTGCTTTCCCAAATGGGAGAGCACAAGTTCGACTCACTGCAATGGCAGGGAGTCAAAATCTCTCAATTTTGAGAGTAGAAAATTCTCTCCAAAGTGGGAATATAATTCTCCCCATATTTGAGTGGGAGTAGATATTTCGTCTCTAGTAGACGTAGAATTTTGGATGTACTATCATGTTTGTATTCAATATTCCAGTAGATTTCATATTATATATCTGTAAATTAGTATTGTAATAAAAAAATTATCTGGTGAAATGAGTGCCCCTTTGTAGGACACAGAAATCGGCGACGCTGTTCTAGGCTCGCGGCCTAATTGGGAGTACATAATAGCTCCCGGGGAACTAAACCGGAGAAATAACATGGAGTCGCCACTCGGTGTGAACCGGGACAAAGATTTAAGGCCGTACTCACCCCTCGCAAGGGAAGACCTCAAACATGTTGGGTTCGGAATGGTCCCTTACTTATGCCACTTGTAATGATGTGATTTGTGCAATATCTTAACCGAATCTACGCAACATGCTCAAGAACAACCTATATCTAGTTCATGTTCATAAAGATAAATCCTAGGTCTAAGTTTGCATGCTTGAAAAGTAAGTTATCACCACAGCAAACACACAATAACACACGGCAATCCCATGAACATGCTTCAATCATATAATGCGGAAAACAAATGACAACATAAACATAATGAAATTCCAAACGCAAAATAAATAACTAATCATGCTTAAAAATAAACAACTAAATCATGCTTAAAGATAAATAACATACTAAACTAAATCATGCTTACATACATGGTTGGATGAAACGAGATACGTGTGTCTCTCAAGTGGTACGTGGCGTTGTATCCCGAGTGCAAACCGCACTACCGTCCATTCGGATTCGGCTACGGAATTTACGTCCGGGTTTCCATCCGATATACCACAAAAGAGAACACGCATTCCGTTCATCCGGAATTCACATCATGCCTCAACAAACGACTCTCATGCAATAATATATTAAAATAAATAAAGAAACGAAAGATAATAAGTAAAAAGGGTGCCCTCAGGTCTAACCTCTTTTGTCGTCTCTCGAAACCGTGTTACACGGCCGTCAGAAGGGAGAATGCTCTGCAACTTTTCTGGTTCACTAATCCAACATTTTTCCTCATTTTTTCGCTGTCTGGGCTGCTGTTTTCACTCCGTTTCACTGCTGTTTTTGTTATATTTTCTGGTCACTGTTTTTTGGTAATTAAGGGACTGTTTTGGTGCAGTTTTAAAGGGTTTGAGCTGCGGTTTTTTTGGTGATTTCTGGGGGAATTCTGGACTGTTTTGGGCAGTTTTTTAGGGTGCAGTTTTGTGGCACTGGTTACTTGCTATTGTATGGCATTCGGTCAGGGGTGAGAGAGAGCTGTGTTGTCGGTTGGTGGGGTGAGAGAGGGTTGTGTGCGTCTTTTGGTGTAGGTGCCGTGTGTGCAGCTGTAAGAAGGACGTGTATATGTATGTGTTAGTTAAAGGGTATAAGGCTCATGCGTTTGTTGCTCTCGTGAGAGGTTTATGTGTTGACGTGTGGGGGGTTGCATGGCTCCATGTGGCTATTTTGTCTTCACGTTGATTTGTTTAGTGGTTTATTGTTTATATGCTTTTTTGATGGCTGCTGAGTGTCGCAGTGGAATTGAGGGTTTGAGTGAGGGTTAGGCGTGAGTGCTTTGTGTTGATGGTGAAGGGGCAGTGGCTTACGTGGGTGAGTAGCTTTTGGCGTCTTTGTTTGTGCTTTGGGCGTGACTTCACTAGGTTTATTTTCTCTGTGTTTCAAGGGTGAATATGCGTGAATGAGCCAGGGTTGGTAAGGGTGGTGAATGGTTTTTTTTTATAGGCAAAGGGATGGGGGCTATCCTTGTTTGAGAAGGAAAAGAATTTGTACAATTATGGGGGATATTTTTAATTAGTGTGTGATGAGGAAATCTTTTAATTAGGGAAGTGATTTGATTTAATTTGATTTCTTCTCTTTTGATTAGGGAAGGTGATTTAATTTAATTAGGAATGTGATTTATGAGATTTGATTTGATTTATTTAATTTAGGAATGAGATTTGTTTTGATTTAATTGGATTTGATTTAATTTAATTTGATTTAATTTAATTTTTGACATGTGTTTTAAATGTTTTAATTATTATTGGATGTGATTTAATGGGCTTGGGCTAGGTGGGCGTGTGGCTTTGGTTTTGGGCTAAGGATGTGTTTTGAAACGGAGGTCCAACAAGCGAACCTGAAGCTAATCCAGCGAATTAAATCCAACAATGTGTCAATTCTTGACTTTTTCCTTCCGACGTTTGTTTCCCGCGGCTTCCACAATTAAAGAGGTAGTGTCTCCATACGAGACTCATCATCGGGACTTACATGCAAAAATGCAGTGTCTACACCCTTATACAAGAAGAATCCAAGTAATCATGTAAGAACATTAGCCACAAAACAATCCGTAGACCACTGAGGCGGGACTAATAAGTTCTTAAGGACAGAGGTAACTCAACTTGGACCAAGTTTTCATCATCTTCTATACTTTTCAGGTTTTTCTTACTATGTTTATCGTTTATGTTTAATTTGGATTGATTAAGATCAGTATACATATTATTTTCGTTTAAATAACCCATATTTGACAACAATTATGGCTCATTCTAGACCTAGAACGGGGACCATACAACTAATTACATTATGATATATGTGACGTTGAACATATACTGGATATAGCATAGATAATTTTCAGTTTAATAAATGAATATTCAAAATAAGAGGGATTGAAAATAGGTTAACATAATAACCTTTTTTGAAGGGTAAGGGTTAAACATGCACATGGTTGCGGTTTCAAATCGTAATTGGACCGCAATCGAACCGTTGACCAATCAATCGATGATTGAACCAAATTTATGATTCAACCAAAATGAATCCGGTTCAATCGTAAAAATATCCGGCTCAACTAGATTTTTTTTAAATTTTTATAACATTTTTTTTAAAAATAAAATTGAACAAAAATATGATTCAACCATAACTGAATCGTAACCGTACTGTTTGGTTCGGTTCGGTTACAATTAAGGTTTACGATTTCGACTTTGATCAAACCGTAACCGAACGGTATTTTTATGGTTCGGTTACGATTCGACTAAAACCGAATCGTAAATTGTACGATTCGATTATAATTTACAACCATAATCGAATCGTGTATATATCTAACAAGGGTCATACAGACTTTGCTTTCATTGTTTTTTTTTTCACATGATAAGTACTAAAATAATTTGAACACTTACGTTGTTCATGGTTTTCTTGGCCTGTATATTCATTTCATGGCCATGAATTTTCGAAATAATTAAGGTGGTGATGCTTTCCCTAGCCAATTGAACTCGATACAACGTGACATCTTGTTGCATTCAATTCATTATATCCATATTTATACATAGGAGTGCCGATTTAATGTTTGCTAGTTGACAAATTGCCTTATCCAAAACTTAAAATGCACAAAATTAATTATTGTTGTAGATGTGTAATTTCTCCTTCGGCCTACGATCGAGAATTTATATGTTGGGGGTGTTAGTTATATTTTTATTGGCAATGTCCGTGACAAAACAAGTTCAATTGAGTTGTAATAAGTCTTGAAGAATTTAGAGCAATTGGATTGGTTTTTTACAAAGCTGGAGCATTTTCGTTAGTGCTGTGTTCGTTGCAGCGTTCAAATGTGTGGCTTTAGTGCCACGTTCTCCATTGGGTTCGAACAAAATATTCCAGAGAGCAAACGTTTGTGGTACGTTCGAGTAAGCGTTCGAACGAAATATTCCAGAGAGCCAGCGTTCGTGGTGCGTTCAAGTAGCGTTCGAACGAGTCTTTCCAGTGGACATGCGTTCGTGGTGCGTTCGAGTAATCGTTCGAACGCGACTGCGATCTGACCGCATTTTTTAGCCTTTTCACTTTGAAAAATCATAAATCTTCACCCTACCTATAAATAGAACAAGTAGCCACCATCCCCAAATGTTGAAACAAAAATCCTTTGAGCCAAAATCCTTCAAAGCTTTCAACCTTATTTGATTCCACCATTGAAGACTTCTTTCATCTTATTGTCTTCTTTGTTAATGGTGAGAATATTTCTTTGATAAACCTTCAACACAACCTAACCCAAAATTTCTAATCCTTCAAAGTTCTTTAGGAGGAAGTTTGGTAGTCGGAGTTCCGGTGCTTAGAGTTGCAGAGACAATCCGCTTAGAGACTTCATAGGTTCTAAATAAAACCATGGGTTACGGGCTTGAGAAGCTTCTTGAGTTCTTGCAGTCTAGAGGTACTTGAGTCGGTGGAGTCGTCACCATAGGTCTTGACCATCGTTATAAGTTTTTCTCTATATAGTGGATTGGGCTGGTAGCTGAGATACTCGGAGTGGTTTTTTACTCGCACGAGTTTTCCACTTCGTTACTAAAATTATTGTGTTGATTTTGTGTGATTGATTTATTTTCCGCAATATATTTTAATTGTTAGATATTGTGGTTTCTTTTTGAAATTCCATAGTTACATTAATTAAGACTTGTCTTGATTATTATGTGTAATTCTGCATAGGATCAGAACCTAGGGTAATCACGAACTTTCAGGGGGTTTTAACGATCCTGCAAAACAAAGATAAACGGAGAGTAGAGTAGCTACCCACCGGTGTGGTGGACACCGTAGGTACTCTGACGCTCAAGTCAGTGATGGTGATGATCGAAAAGATGGAAGAACAAGGCTAAGAGTTACCTTGGTCTTCGTAGTTTGATTGCGGTGAGGGTGGTGGGCCTGTGTTTAGGGAGAACTCAAGGGTGTAAGAGCCAAAGCTCGAGTTGTTAAATCAGAACTTGAGTCCTAAAGACTGAATCATGAGTGCTTCAATCCTTTGGATCGCTTCTCCTTCTATAGACTGTGAAATAGCCTACTAGTCGGCTTAGGATTCCTTGAAATAGTTGAATTTCAACCTTTGAGAAAAGGGTAGTGGAGTTGAAATTGAATTATGAGTACCTAAATATCATGGGATTAGGTGTAATCTCATTTGTATTTGGATTAGTCCAAATACTTTAGTTTCTTTGTTGGAAGACGATTAGTGCTAGCAATGTCTACTGGGACACCGCATAACATGGTCTGTGATTCTTAGAGGTCTTTCAGGTCGTATGGGCCTTTTACCCTTGTGGGTATACTGGCTCATGGGCCCAACGTGTGAGTAATGTACAGACTCATCTTTTAGTAACTAGATTTCGTGTGGATTGGGCCTCGGTGACATCCCATAACGCCATTTTAGGTCAGATGAAGGTCATAGTCATGTTTTGATACAAATCTGATACGTGAGTCTGATACATAATGACATTTGGATCTCTATTCCAAATTTAACCAATATAGTTGTATAGCAGTCAGTTTTCTAATACATGGTTTCGCAACCAGAGATAAAAATTAAGGGAAATCAAATCATAAAAATAATAAAATCGAATATTAAAAATAAAAGATAAAAAATAAATGTGAAAATTGATAAAATCTAAATTTTACTGGACTTGACTCTTTTGGCATTGGAAGCACTCCGCCCTTCCGCATTCCTATCATTTTATGATGACAACCTGTCAATGATTCTTTTATATCTCTATAATTGGCTTTATTAGTGATATATTAAGAGAAAATTCTTATTGATTTTGGCATTAACCTACTTGTTTTTGTTAATTATAAGATACTGAACGTGCAAAGGCGTTTAATACTGAAATGATTATTAATTTATTTCTCTCTCTCTCTCTCTCTCTCAACATTTTCAAACAAATGGAGTTAAAAATATGAGTGATATGTAGGGTGAAGTTGACAGCTTTGAAACCCTAGTTTTAATGGAGAACAAAAAACAACATATGAGTTAGGTTTTATGAACTTCGTCGGATCTTAAAGTTTTATAAATTTATGTACTAGGTGGCCACAACCAAAACTACAACAAAGAAAATACAAACTTTAACTTTCACGAGATTCATTTATAATATTTATTTATGATCTTCACTCCTCAGCATAAAGATTGCAAAAAATATGTTTCTCTAAAAACCGGACAGATAATTGAATCGTAGATCTAAAAAGTTCAAAGGTTTATTGAACGGCAGAACCAACTGATATCATAAATAATTTTAATTAATAAAATTATAAAAAATTATATAATACATATTAAAAAAATAGAATCATTAATTCTAACATTAAAACAAAATAATTTTGCTAAAAACATGATTTGGACTTTGCACACCCTCTTATTAAAAAAAACCAAAATTGAGTCGGTTCAACGATTTTAGTAGATTTTGATCAGTTTTTTAAACAGTCGATTTTAAGGGGATTTTCGAAAGAGGCTCATGATTAGATCTCGATTTGACAAGTTCAACCGGTCGGTCCTGTCTAGTTTTAAAAACACGTGTATAATTTATAAATGTTTGGCCCATTGTTAAGGACATTTATTTTTTTTAAAATACATATATAATTTATAAATATTTTTGTTCTGATGCCCATAAGATAGAAATTAGAATGAATATTATTAAAAGCAAACCTTTCTGTTGTAAATTACGAATTTGAGCTGTTTATCATAAACAAAAACAAACAAAAAAACAAAAAACAAAAAAAAAGTTATAAAAGATTTTTATTTTAAAAAAAAAAAACGAATTTTTCTAGTTCCTTTTTTATTTTGTCTTTATCCAGTATGGTTCGATTTTTTTTTTTTTTTTTTTGCTTTAATAGATAGTTATACTGAATAACTCACATTTGTATTTAAAAAATTATGGACGTCAGCTGATAAAGACAAAAGATGATGAGCCAAGATAGTTGTTTCTCACATTATGGATTCTGGGACAGAATTATATACAAATATTTTTTATTTTTTATTTTTTAAAAAATATTGGAAATCCCGGCACCAAACCATCGGGCTTAAAGGCCCAACACCCAGGGGTGACCCTAGGAGTGTGCATTAATCGGTTTTAACCGATTAATCGAACCGTTCCGACCAATTTTTTAATAATGGTTCGATTATTGTGATTAAATCGATTTTTTCGATTAAAATTTTTAATTTTTTCGGTTTTTTGGTTCGGTTAAGGTTATGATATTTGTATAACCGAACCGGCCAATTAACCGATTACAAACCATAATTTGACTTTATATATATTTTTAATTAAAATGAAATTAAAATTTTTGCCCTCTACTTCTACTGAGTGTAGCTGTAGTCTGGTTTTTGATGAATTTAAATTTATTTTCTGTTGTTAAACACATATATGTTTGTCTTTTTGATGAGTTAAATTAGTATTAATGTGTTAATGTGAATTATTATTTATGGATATTATGGAATAGTTAATAACCAAATTAACCAAAACTGATCGAAAAATAATGGTTAGGTTGGTTAATGGTCATGTGCCATCATATGGTTAAATCGGTTGAATATTTACTTAACCAAATAATTCCAGTTCGGTTAGAAAATCAATGATTAACCGACCGATGCACACCCCTAGGTGACCCTAGGACTGAGCCCTAAGGCCAACCTATGGATGAATACTATACACCCCGAACACACAGTGTGTATAACGGTTAAGTCAAGAACGCAACTGCTAGGATTCGAACTCACACTCAAACCTCAGATACGATTCATCTGCGACTTGAAGACTCATCCTAGGACCAACTGCGCTGGCCCTTGAGGTTAGAGAAGCTTCTCTAAACCACCGGGCTTAGAGAACCTTAACTTACAGCAAGTGAGACACCGACTATAATAAGTGAATTCTGCTAAGATCTATATAGTATTAGTCATTAAGCGTTGGACATATAAAAATGGACAAATATTATACATTTAAGTGTTGTTGGACATATAAAAATTGAACAATGAATCAAACAAAAGGCCTCCCATGAGTAATTCTTTGATACAAATGAGGTATTAATAAATGATATGTATGATTTAATATTAAATTTTTTTAATATTTTAGCACGTCTGATAATTGATTATTGGATTGTTACACAAATGACGTGGTATATCTGTTGTATTGTAGATTTTCTCCTCATACATAAGACATTTTCATTTGTTGACTAATTATGGTCCATCTCTTTATTAATTGAACCCCATATCTGGGAATTTTCTTTGATCGTCTCCTTCTCCCTCACAATTACCCGGCCACAGTTTCGGTTCGGAACCGAAATCGAATCGGAACAGAATCCTATGAAACTGTAAGTTTACAGTTCCAAAATCAAAACCTAACCGAAATCTATTTCGATTCGGTTAAGGTTTTAAATAATTTGAAACTGTAACCTTAAGGTTCGGTCCGGTTCCGCTTCGATTTGGTTCGAAACTGGAACCAAACCAACTTTTTTATTTCTCCCCTAAAAAAAAAGAACCGAACCTATTTTTTCCGGTTCGGTCCAGTTTTACGGTTCCAACTTCCTGAAATCGTAGAACCGAACCGTGACCGGATCTACTCACAACATGATATTCAATTTGACACATCAATTCGACAAGTAGGTCCTCTACTTTTTCTTTAAAAAAAAAAAAGAAAAAAAATACATGTCATAAACAAAATCAGGAAACTTAATAATACATAATCAATAATAACACAATTATAAGATCGAGATTCAGTTCGAAAATTATTTAGGAAAACTTGAGGCTCAAATTTAGTTAGAACAAAAACTAAATAATTTAAAACAATCTATACGTGTTTCTAATAATCGACATGAAAACGAATACAAACCTAGAATCTATTGTGATAAAAAGAGGGCCTCTGCTTTTAAACATAAATCCTTACCGCCACTTGAACTGGCAACAACGGCGAAAACCACTTGCAAGCCCCAAAGTACTTGAAATATATTTTAATTCATTTTGTAGAATTAGATTAATTGTAAAAAATTTGTGAGATTGTCAATATTGGTCCCTTAGCAGTAGACCCGGCCACCGGTCCGGTTCGGTTCCGAATCAGAACCGGACATGTTAATTTCGGTTCGGTTCCGGTTCCATACTTAAGTGGAACCGGAACCGGAACCGAACCGTCCGGTTCCATTCGGTTCTTTTTTTAAAATAAAAAAATTGAGATTGAAAAATTAATTTAAAATTATGAATTTGAATTTATATAATAAACTTACATTAAATTATAAATAAAATTCTTGTCTAAAAAAATTAAAAATAAAATTATTAAATTAAAGAGCTTGAACTTAAATTTTTAAAAACTTAAATTGCCTACGTATCCTCTAGGGGTGAAATGAATCAAAGCTCACGTAGTTCCATTATAATTTTAAGATATTTCTTCATTGTAATTTTACAATTGTTTAATTATCAATCATCATTATCCGTGTCTGTTGATCCTTCAGCTCCAGTTCCGCTTGCACTTGCATATGCATTGTCGAACAAGTCTTCAAATTCATCAGAGACATCTTCTTGTTGCATCAGATTAGCTCGGGTCTAATCATCCACACATGCTATTGCTTCTAGAGTGCTTGGATGTAATGAAGACCGTCTAACTTCCAATATATTGTCTCTCATGTTGAAGGCTTGCTCAACTACAACGGTGGAAACAGGTGTTGCCAATATCTCTTTAGCAATAATTGATAATACAAGATATACATTTTGATGTCGGTTCCACCATTCAAGGATTTGAAAATTTTTACTAACTAAACTTTCAGTTGAAAACTCGAAATTTGTAGATAAATCATTGTCTAATTTCGGGTTATTAGTCGTGTTATCCCTATGTTTTTTATTTCGTTGTAATAACCAACGATCATCTGCGCTAAGTCTTGTTTGTATTACGAGTTCACTACTACTAGATTGTCCTGCTGATAGCAAGTTATATCTTCTAATATAATCATTAAATAACTCTATTAAATCAATTTTTATTTTAGCTATTATTCTTGTAATATCAATTTCATCTAATATTCCTAAATATAAATAGTTAGACCCGGCCGGCGGTTCGGTTCCGGTTCGGAACCGAACCGAATTGGCCGATTTTCGGTTCCACAAGTATGGAACCGGAACCTTGAACCGAACCGGAACCTTGAACCGAACCGGAACCGACCGATTCGGTTCCGGTTCGGTTTCGAACCTTTTTTTAAAAAAAAATTCGAAAATAAATAAAATTATTACATTGAAGAGCTTGAACTTAAATTTTTAAAAATTTAAGTTGCCTACATATCCTCCAGGGGTGAGAGGAATCAAAGCTCACGTAGTTCCATTACAATTTTAAGACATTTCCCCTTTGTAAATTTACAATTTTACAATTATCAATCATCATTATCAGTTGATCATTCAGCTCCGGTTCCGCTTGCACTTGTTGTTGCAGATGCATTATCGAACAAATCTTCAAAATCATCGGGGGCATCTTCTTGTTATCTCAGATCAGCTCGAGTCCAATCATCTGTAACGGTGGAAATAGGTGCTGCCAATATCTCTTTAGCAATAATTAATAAAACATGATATATATTTTGATGTCGGTTCCACCAGTCAATGATTTTAAAATTTTTACTAACTAAACTTTCAGTAGAAACTCGAAATTGTAGATAAATAATTATCTAATTCGGGGTTATTAGTTGTCGTATCCCTAGCTTTTTTATTTCGTTGCAAAAACCAACGATCCCCTGCGCTAAGTCTTGTTTGAATTATCAGGTCGCTACTACTAGATTCACCTAATGTTCCTAAGTTATATCTTACAATATAATCATTAAATAACTCAATTAAATCATTTCTTAATTTAGTCATTATTCTTGTAATATCAATTTTATATAATATTCATAAATAACCATAGTAAGCTTGTAAAGCACCATTCAAACCTTTTAATTTAAATCTATGATCAAAAACAGCAGCAATAAGATAAAGTAAAGGAACGTCTCTAAAATAATTCAACCATTTTACATTCATAACAGTTATGGCTTCTAACAAAACAATATCATTAGGATCGCTACTTTCAGCATGTTCATCGAGAGCACCAACAATATTCAAACTTTCAAGAAGAAATAAATGTGCTGTTGGATAATAAACACCGCTAAAAGTTAAAGTAGCTTCATTAAAAACTTTTAAAATATCTAAAACGTTTTCACAAATATCACATTGACGAGGATAAAGTGTGACATTTTGAACATGTTGAGAAAAAAAAAACTACATAATGCATCTTTGTATTGAAATGCTTGACATAAAAGAAAATAAGTTGAATTCCAACGTGTTGGAACATCTCTTGAAAATTTAATCGGTTTAATACCATTTATTTTACAAAACTTCGTCCATTCTCTCCTAACTTGAGAATATGACCAAATACAATTTAGTGCCGTTTTAATAGGATCAAGGAAATGTGATAATAATTTTAAACTGTCTTGAACACATAAGTTAAAGACATGACATGTACAACGAATATGAAAAAATCGACCCCCTAAATTTGGTTCACATAAGGATTTTAAATCATTGATGGATGCAGTATTTGCAGATGCATTATCAAATCCAATTGTTAAAATTTTGTGCAGTAAACCATATTCATCAAAAATTACCTTCATCATTCTATAAATATTTTGTGTAGTATGTTGGTCATCAAAAACTCTAAATGCAATAAGTCATTTTTGCATGGTAAATGATGTATCAATCTAATGACAAGTCACACCCATGTATGAGTGTGTTTGCCAATGGTCACTCCAAATATCAGAACATATAGAAATACTACATTTTATCTCTTTAAATATGTCATTTAAAATAATTTTACCATCTTTATATAATTTAAAATATGACGTTTTGTTGTGTTTCGAGTCATTCTACATGCAGAATTATTTAAAGCATTATGCACGTAATTAGTAAAATGAAGTCTTTAACCAAAGCTTAAAGAAAGATGTGCCATACAAGTTAATTTCGTAAATTTTTCTCTATTTTTTGCATTAGAATATTTAAATAAATCTACAGCACTCGTACCTCTACTAGATGATGCGTACCTGGCCATTTGAGTTTGTGTCGTATCAATTCCAAGTTCAACCGGATGATGTCTTTCTAGGTGATTGATCATATTGCCGTATCCACCAGAAAATTTGTAGGTAACCCCACAATAGTTGTAAATTGCTCGTTGTGTATTATCTTCTAGGCGTTCCAAATGAAAATGAATTTTGAAAACATCCGAGGAACGAGCCTTAACTTCTCTTCTCTGTGATTGTGCACCGACACTAGTAGGGCCGCTCTCTTGGGTTGGCATATTTGACATTATATTCTCAGATGAGCTTGTCATTTTTCGTTTGAGAAATTAGGAAGAAAAATAAGAAAATTGACTAATTGCGAATGATAATAACTAATTGAATTGAGATTGAGAATAAGAGAATTGTATGAATTGAGATTGAGAATAAGAGAATTGTAGGAAATGAGAGAGTTGAGAATTTGGTGTGTTGGAATAATGAAAAATGAATCCTATTTATAGAGTTTTAGAATTTTTTGGATACCAAAAATGCCCCAAAATATACCTGTTTTATTACCGTTATTAGGGATATATTAGTAATTTATATTTTTATTATTATTTAAAAAAACACTTTTTTTATATTAAGGGCAGAGAGCCAACGTCTGCCCCCACCGGCTAGTAGCCGTTGGGGATGTAGGGTTCCTGTTGGAACCCTACGGTTCCAACCGGAACCGTAGAACCGGTGGTTCGGATTGGGGTCGAACCCCAACCGAATCGGTCGGCCACGGTTCCGGTTTCGAACCGGAACCGTGGCCGGGGGGTTATAATAGTAAGCTTGTAAAACACTATTCAAATCTTCTCATTTAAATCTATGATCAAAAACAGCAGCAATAAGATAAAGAAATGTCTCTAAAATAATGCAACAATTTTACTTTCATAACATTAATAGCTTCAAACAAAACAATATCATTAGGATCATAACTTTCAACATGCTCATCGAGAGTACCAATAATATTCAAACTTTCAAGAATAAATAAATGTGTTGTAGGATAATAAACTCCTCTAAAAATATTTATAGCATCATTAAAAACTTTTAAAATATCTAAAACTTTATCACAAATTTCCCATTGACTAGGAAAAAGAGTGATATGTTGAACATGTTGAGAAAAAAAAAACTACATAATCATATCTCGTGAAAATTTTATCGGTTTAATATCATTTAATTTACAAAACTTGGCCCATTCTCTCATAACTTGAGCATATGACCAAATACAATTAAGTGCTTTCTTAATAGGATAAATGAAATGTGATAATTTTTCCAGACCATCTTGAACACATAAATTAAGGACATGACATGTGCAACGGATATGAAAAAATCGACCCCCAAAATTTGGTTCGCATATTTATATTAAATCAGTGATTGATAGGATAAATGAAATGTGATAATTTTTCCAAACCATCTTTAACACATAAATTAAGGACATGACACGTGCAACGGATATGAAAAAATCGACCCCCTAAATTTGGTTCGCATATTTCTATTAAATCAGTGATTGATGCATTATTTGTAGATGTATTATCAAATCCAATTGTTAAAATTTTACCTAATAAATCATATTCATCAAAAATTACTTTCATCACTCTATAAATATTTTGTGCAGTATGTTGTTCATCAAAAACTTTAAATGCAATAAGTCGTTTTTGCATGTTTCATGATGCATCAATCCAATAATAAGTCACACCCACTTATGAGTGTATTCAGTAATGGTCACTCCAAATATAAAAACAAATAGAAATACGACTTTTAATATCTTTAAATGTTTCATTTAAAATAATTTTACCATCTTTGTATAATTTAAAGATTTGACGTTTTGTTGTATTTCGAGTCATTCTACAAGCAGCATGATTTAAAGCATTTTGAACGTAATTAGTAAAAAATAAGTTTTTCACCAAAACTTAAAGAAAGATGTGTCATGCAAGTTAATTTAACAAATTTTTCTCTATTTTTAGCAACAGAATATTTAAATAAATCTAAAGAACTCGTACCTCTACAAGATGATGCGTACCTGACCATTTGAGTTTGTGTCGTATCAAGTCCAAGCTCAACGGCATGATGTCTTTCCAGGTGCTTGATCATATTGTCATATCCACCAATAAATTTGTAAGAAACCCCATGTTGTGATATTTTATATCGTACCGCAAGTGTACGGTGTCAAGTTTTAGTATAAATGAGTTTAGAGTGTCGAACCCACATGGATTGCGTTAACTCGCACTAAATACTACAATTTATAATCCTAACTTTATTTAGAAAACAAATAATAAAGATTTTAATAAAGAAATATAAAAATAATTATATATGAGAGACTAATACGATAGAGATTCTAGATCCTGATTTCACCTAGCTGTCGCCTATCATGCCAATTAATCCTTGTTCAGTTATATTGTTTATAAGTCAAGATTCCGAAAATATCCACTCCCTCTATCGAGCATCAGTGAAAATATCATCAACTATAGACTTCGATATCTCTATAAAAATATAGTAGTTAACAACTCATTACGCTTTGTGATTCTATATTAACGACTTCAAATGAACTTATATATTCTCTCGAACACATAAAACTTCTAAGTTATAGTCTCTAGATCTATTCAAAATCCCCTCTCTTGAGTGATAGATTCTAAACATGCATCATCTCAAATTGTGGCCAGCAATCAAGAAGCATTAAACTCAAAAGAATATAAATAACTCAATAAAACTTCATAACAAAAACGACAATTAAAATAAAAGTTCAAGCATCAGTTACATCATTCTCCAGAATTAAGGAGTTAGTTCATGACTAAAGATAAAAAAACAATGATAAACAATTCATGAATCTGATGAAAATCATTAGAGTTCTAAGAAAGAAACGAGAAGATAAAACCCGAATTGAATCTCACTTCTTCGGACGTCACCGCTTTCGTCTTCTCTTGTCGCTCTTCAATTATCCTCCTTGGATCTATCTAAAATATGTATTTTTGTATTTTGTGTTGTGTATTAGCCTCCTCTTTTGAGTTGTGGACGAACTAATGTATTTATAATAAAGTCTTGGAACCATTAAACATCTAAAAAACCCTAAAATCATGTTTCTGGTGCGCGTGGGGTGCCGCGGCACCTGGGCTTGGCGCCGTGGCTCCAAAGCCCTTGGATTTTGTATGTAACGCATAGATCTCTTTGAGTGGATGCAAATTGATATATTACGAGTCTCATAACTCTTTCTAGATTAAAAGTTATAGCCTTTTTTAAATTCAGTGCGCAGCTGATGCTGGTTTTGCCTATTCTTGAGTCTGATGCTTCCAATAGGTCCCGAAACACGCGTATTTGCTCCATTATTCATGTTCTAATGCTTCTTACAAACAAGATATAAAATGAACTATAAATGACATTAAATAACTCGATCTATAACAAAATAATAGGCTAAGGACGTCGGAATAAGTGAGTATAAACCGCACTTTTTAAACACCTTCAAACTTAATATTTTGCTAGTCTCGAGCAAAAGACTAAAAGTTATAGCCTTTTTAAATTCAGTGCGCAGCTGATGCTGGTTTTGCCTATTCTTAAATCTGATGCTTCCAACAGGTCCCGAAACATGCGTATTTGCTTCATTCTCCATGTTCTAATGCTTCCTACAAACAAGATATAAAATGAACTATAAATGACATTAAATGACTCGATCCATAACAAAATAATAGGCTAAGGACGTCGAAATAAGTAAGTATAAACTGCACTTATCAAACACCTCCAAACTTAATATTTTGCTAGTCTCGAGCAAAAGACAAAATAAAAACTAAATACAAATAAACAAATAAAAATAACTAAATTAACTAAGCCACTTTCGTAGGGATCACGATTGCATTTAGCGTATGCAACAAGCCTTTAACCATTAGGCGGTCCTAGTGGACGAGTTATAGTCTCGTGAGAGATTACAGCGACGATACACACAAACGTCATTCACACACAATCATGAAAAAATATAAAAGAAATAAGATAGCAACTAAATAATCCTGATAGTTATGCATAAATTTGTCCTCAAATAGTGCTTATCAATGAAATCAGAGACCCTTCAAAGTACGTACTTCAGCTCAGATCCAAGTTCCTGAATAATTCATCTAGACTAGACTCACTGTGTGTGTGTGTGTTAAAGGTTCATTCACAACTTGATCCTAAGTAAGCCAAATTAATGATTTCGTTTAAAAATTAGGATCGATGGGTCAAACCAACTTAGATATCTCAAGTATGCTCTGTAATTGCTTTATTTTGTGCTCAGTATGATGATGATTTTTCTTATTTTTATGTCTCTTTTGCACTTTTTTTTTAACTTTTTTTTTTCTTTTTTTTAACTCACCTACCATTTAAGGTAGCATTTCTCCTCATGGTAGACCCGGCGGTTCGGTTCCTGTTCGGAACCGAACCGAACCGGCCGGTTTCTGGTTCCACACTTAAGTGGAACCGAAACACCGAACCGAACCGGAACCGAACGGTTCGGTTCGGTTCAAAGATTTTTTTTTTTTTTTGAAAATTATTAAAAATAAATGATATTAATTTTATAAATAAAAAAATTTATTACATTGAAGAGCTTGAGCTTAAATTTTTAAAAATTTAAGTTCCCTACGTATCCTCCAAGGGTGAGAGGAATCAAAGCTCACGTAGTTCCATTACAAGTTTTAGACATATCCCCTTTGTAAATTATAATTTTACAATTATCAATCATCATTATCAGTTGATCCTTCGGCTCCGGTTCCGCTTGCACTTGTTGCAGAAGCATTATCGAACAAATCTTCAAAATCATCGGGGGTATCTTCTTGTTGTCTCAGATCAGCTCGAGTCCAATCATCCACACAAGATGTTGCTTCTAGAGTGCTTGGATGTAATGAAGATCGCCTAGCTTCCAATATATTACCTCCCAAGCTGAAGGCTTGCTCAACCGCAACGGTGGAAATAGGTGCTGCCAAGATCTCTTTAGCAATAATAGATAAAACAAGATATATATTTTGATGCCGGTTCCACAATTCAAGGATTTTAAAATTTTTAATGCATAAACTTTCATTAGAAAACTCAAAATTTGTAGATAAATAATTATCTAATTCAGGGTTATTAGTTGTTGTCGTATCCCGATTTTATTTCGTTGCAATAACCAATGATCCCCTGCGCTAAGTCTTGTTTGAATTACCGGTTCGCTACTACTAGATTGACCTAATGTTCCTAAGTTATATCTTACAATATAATCATTAAATAAAATAATTAAATCACTTCTTAATTTCGTCATTATGCTCGTAATATCAACATCATCTAATATTCCTAAATAACCATAGTAAGCTTGTAAACCACCATTTAAACTTCTAATTTAAATCTAGGATCAAAAACAGCAGCAATAATAAAGTAAAGTAAATGAATTTCTCTAAAATAATTCAACAATTTTACCTTCATAGCAGTAATGGCTTCGAGCAAAACAATATCATTAGGGTCGTCACTGTCAACATGTTCATCGAGAGTGCCAACAATATTCAAACTCTCAAGAAGAAATAAATGTGATGTAGGATAATAAACACCGCTAAAAACTAAAGTAGCATCATTAAAAACTCTTAAAATATCTAAAAAAATTTCACAAATATCTCATTGACTAGGATAAAGTGTGATATTTTGAACATGTTGAGAAAAAAAACTACATAATGCATCTTTGTATTGAAATGCTTGACATAAAAGAAAAAAGTTGAATTCCAACGTGTTGGAACATCTCTTGAAAATTTAATCGGTTTAATACCATTTATTTTACAAAACTTGGTCCATTCTCTCCTAACTTGAGAATATGACCAAATACAGTTAAGTGCCGTTTTAATTGGATCAAGGAAATGTGATAATAATTTTAGTCGTCTTGCACACATATGTTAAGGACATGACAATACAACGAATATGAAAAAATCGACCCCCTAAATTTGGTTCACATAAGGATTTTAAATCATGAATGGATGCAGTATTTGCAGATGCATTATCAAATCCAATTGTTAAATTTTTTTCTACAAAACCATATTCATCAAAAATTACCTTCATCATTCTATAAATATTATGTGCAGTATGTGGGTCATCAAAAACTCTAAATGCAATTAGTCTTTTTTGCATGGTAAATGACGCATCAATAAAATGACAAGTCACACCCATGTATGAGTGTGTTGCCAATGGTCACTCCAAATATCAGAACATATAGAAATACGACCTTTCATCTCTTTAAATATTTCATTAAAATAATTTTACCATCTTTATAATTTGAAAATATGACGTTTTGTTGTGTTCGAGTCATTCTACATGCAGTAGGGTTTAAAGCATTATGCACGTAATTAGTAAAATGAAGTTTTTCACCAAATCTTAAAGAAAGATGTGCCATACAAGTTAATTTAGCAAATTCTTCTCTATTTTTTGCATCATAATATTTAAATAAATCTACACTACTCGTACCTCTACTAGATGATGCGTACCTGGCCATTTGAGTCTGCGTCATATCAATGTCAAATTAAACCGGATGATGTTTTTCCATGTGCTTGATCATATTGCCGTATCCACCAGAAAATTTATAGATAACCCCACAATAGTTGCAAATTGCTCGTTGTGAACCATCTTCTAGGCGTTACAAAGTAAAATGAATTTTAAAAATATCCGAGGACCGAGCCTTAACTTCTCTTCTCCGTGATTGTGCACTGACACTAGAGCCGCTCTCTTGGGTTGGCATATTTGACATAATATTCTCAGATGAGCTTGCCATTTTTCGTTTGAGAAATTAGGAAGAAAAATAAGAAAATTGAATAATTGCGATGCGAACGATAACAATTAACAACTAAATGAATTGAGATTGAGAATAAGAATATAAGATTATAAGAGAATTGTATTGAAGTAAGATTGAGAATAAGAAATTATAGAAAATGAGAGAGTTGAGAATTTGGTGTGATGAAATTATGAAAAATGAATCATATTTATAGAATTTTAGAATTTTTTTGATACCAAAAATACCCCTAAATATAACCGTTTTATTACCGTTATTAGGGGTATATTAGTAATTAATTTTATATAATAAATATAATTTTTAATTTTTAATTTTTAATTTTTTTTAACCGTCCGAACCGTTGGAACCGTACGGTTCCACCGGTTCGGACCGGTTCAAGTTGGGGTGGAACCCCAACCGAACACGGTCCCCTTCCGTTCGGTTCCGAACCAGAACCTTGGCCGGGTCTACCTCATGGTGGTCCTAATACTCGTTCATGGATAGTTTCACGCTTATCGGTTATAAGTGGTTTATTTTCTTTCTTTAAGACTTTTTTTCTCTTATTTCTATCTATACCATATATCATAACACTAGCAAATCAAGATAGATATCTAAACAAACGGTCATTCATCGACATACAATTTCTTCAACTAGTCACCTTGTCAACTACTTAAGTTTTCACTGCTAAAAACCTATAATTGAGTGCTTACGAGTCAAACATAGATCAACTACACAAGCATGAGATAAAAGTAAATTAGGCACTTATCGTTTCTAAAATTTCACCCATAAACAAACAGTATCATCATAGGATTTATGCTTTACTATCAATGACTAAAAATAAGAATTTTTATTTTTTTATATATAAATAAATAACAAGTAAACAACATGCACACACCCCCAAACTTAAAACTTGCATTGTCCTCAATGTATGATAAAAAATAAAGAACAAGAGTGATGAACAACACTACCGTGCATGGAGTTGATCAGGCTCTTGCTGGTTAGAATTTGGTTTGTGTGTTTCGTGCTACCTGCATAAATAACATGCAAATTAATAAATAGCACACAATAAACTAAAATAAATAAACAAAAAAACAAGATGCAAATGTAAGGGTTGCCTCCCCGCTAGCGCTAATTTTAACGTCTTTAGCCAGACGTAACCACCCAAATGGTCATGGTGGCTTAAATGTAGTGAACCATGTAATCTCATCTGCTTTCTTCTTTGGTATCCATCGGTTCTTATGACATGAAAAAGACAGCTTGGCAGGCTGTGACAGTTGGAAATTCTGGACTGCACATTCGGCAAAATTGGCTCGGCCTCATTTTAACCGTCCAGGGATCATCTCCAAGTGAGCAGTGACCTTTCTTTTCCTCTTTTTGCGGCGCTTTGGGGGTGTTTTTAGGTTTAGCTGTGGAGAATTTTCTTTTATGTATAGCTGCACTATGCTCGTAGATTGTTGAAATATTGATTTACTCTGCGTGTTTGCAACTCCCTTCTCTACTATATCAACCCTGTGACATTATGCATCACCTTGAGGACTCGGCATGATTCTGAAAGCACTGAAGGTGACTTCTTTATATTTACTGCCTAAATCTTGAGAGGTGTATTTAATCTCTTTTCCGCTTCTAAGGGTTATGACTTGACATTGCTCTTTGGGGTTGACTTCAGTATTACTATGAAACACTCATTTCTGTTGATTGGCCATGGAAGAAACAAGCAGCCCAATTTGCTTCTAAAGATTTCAATGTTGCCCCCATATTGCCCATATGTGTTTCAATGTATCCAGCATTGACTCATTCTTCTCAAACCTCTCTGAAGCTGTAGAAACAAATGTGCTCATGAGGTCTTCTAATGAAGGTTTCTGCTCATCTCTTGGATAGTTGAAGCCATGAGGAGTTTGCAAGATGTTCTCCATATTAGCATATGAAAAATTCGGATGATAATAATTAGGCATATGACTGCCTCTATAGTTGTTGAAATTATGATTGTTCATATATTGTACTTATTCAAATCCTGCTCTTCTGTTGGGTAAAAACATTCCATTAGCAGAAACAACTCCAATAAACGGTTGGCTCATTTGATTTGTCAATACTTCTAGATGAGTCGTGAGGGACGATACTTGAGCTATCAGTGCACCAATAGGATCTGTCATTACTTATTTTCCAACTTTCTCGTACGAAAGAAAGAAAAATATATATATATAAAATAATAAAAAATATATATAAAAAATAAATGAAAAAAATAAAAAACAAATAAAAACAAAAATAAAATAAAATAAAAAATAAATAAATAAATAAAATCTAAATTAAAGCTAAGATTATTTGGTAATAGTATTAATATGAATTAAACAAACAATCCCCGGCAACGGCGCCAAAAACTTGTTGTGATATTTTATATCGTACCGCAAGTGTACGGTGTCAAGTTTTAGTATAAATGAGTTTAGAGTGTCGAACCCACAGGGATTGTGTTAACTCGCACTAAATACTACAATTGATAATATTAACTTTATTTAGAAAACAAATAATAAAGATTTTAATAAAGAAATATAAAAATAATTATATATGAGAGACTAATACGATAGAGATTCTAGCTGTCACCTATCATGCCAATTAATCCTTGTTCAGTTATATTGTTTATAAGTCAAGATTCCGAAAATATCCACTCTCTCTCGAGCATCAGTGAAAATATCATCAACTATAGATTTCGATATCTCTATAAAAATCTAGTAGTTAACAACTCATTACGCTTTGTGATTCTATATTAACGACTTCAAAGGAACTTATATATTCTCTCGAACTCTATAAAACTCATAAGTTATATTTTCTAGATCTATTCAAAATCTCCTCTCTCAAGTGATAGATTCTAAACATGCATCATCTCAAATTGTGGCCAGCAATCAAGAAGCATTAAACTCAAAAGAATATAAATAACTCAATAAAACTTCATAACAAAATCGACAATTAAAATAAAAGTTCAAACATCAGTTACATCATTCTCCAGAATTAAGGAGTTAGTTCATGACTAAAGATAAAAACAATGATAAACAAGTCATGAATCTAATGGAAATCATTAGAGTTCTAAGAAATAAACGAGAAGATAAAACTCGAATTGAATCTCTTCCTCTTCGGACGTCACCGCTTTCGTCTTCTCTTGTCGCTCTTCAATTCTCCTCCTTGGATCTCTCTAAAATATGTATTTTGGTATTTTGTGCTGTGTATTAGCCTCCTCTTTTGAGTTGCGGATGAACTAATGTATTTATAATAAATTCTTGGAACCATTAAACATCTAAAAAACCCTAAAATCATGTTTCTGGTGCGCGAGGGGCACCGTGGCGCCTGGGCTTGGCTCCGCGGCGCCAAAGCCCCTGGATTTTATATGGAACACATAGATCTCTTTGAGTAGATGCAAATTGATATATTATGGGTCTCATAACTCTTTCTAGATCAAAATTTATAGCCTTTTTAAATTCAGTGCACAGCTGATGCTGGTTTGCCTGTTCTTGAGTCTGATGCTTCCAATAGGTCCTGAAACATGTGTATTTGCTTCATTCTTCATGTTCTAATGCTTCCTACAAACAAGATATAAAATGAACTATAAATGACATTAAATGACTCGATCCATAACAAAATAATAGGTTAAGGACGTCGGAATAAGTGGGTATAAACCGCACTTATCACCCCACAATGTTTGCATATTGCTATTGAACCTTCATTTGCAGTATCGATTAAATGAAAATGAATTTTGAAAACATCCGATGAACGAGACTTAACTTATCTTCTCCGTGAACCGATACTAGGGCCGCTTTCTTAGGTTGGCATATTTGACATTGTATTCTCATATGAGTTTGTCATTTGTTGTTTAAGAAATTTTAAAGAATTAGAGAATTGAGAATGATAAATTGTAATTGTAGATGAGAGAATTGAGAATGAGAGAATTGTAGGAATTGAGAGAATCAAGAAATTGGTGTGTTGAAATAATGAAAAATGACTCATATTTACACATTTTAAGAATATTTTGTGATACCTAAAATACCCCTGAAATTAGTCGTTTTATTAATGTTATTAGGGGTAATTTGGGAAATCCACAAATTTTTATTTTTTTATTTTTTTACCATTGGGGCCGGGAGCCCAGCCCAACGGCTTCTAGCCGTTAGGGAGTTGGAACCCTAGGGTTCCAACCCGGTTCCAACCGGAACCAAACAATTCTAGTTGGAACCGTAGGAACCAGTGGCGGAGCCAGAGTGTGACCAGTGGGGGCAGTTGCCCCCACTGGACCCACTGATTTTTTTTTTTATAAATATATATATATATTAGAAAATATAAATAATTAAACAATACTCATAAATACATTAATTATTAATTTTTTGAGTTGTATTTTTTTAATATAATATGTAGGCTCAAGCTCAAGTTAGTTAAAAAAATTCCAATACACTTTTGCATCAATCTTATTTTTTAAACATATCTAAAATAATTATATTTAATTTATATGTGTATAGATAATTGACTATTTTTCATTTTAAATCCACTCATTTATGTGTTTTTCCATTTGCAAAAGAATGGAGATTTCATTACATTTAAATAAAAATAAAAATAATTATGTTTATACTTAGGTTTGGTTTTAGTATATAATATACTACACAAACTTAATATACATAATTTTGAAAATAAATTTTTACTTAAATTTTTAGGGTAAATTGGTATTTTTAAAAATTATGGATAAAAATATAATTTTGAAAATTTTGAGTTAATTTATAAGTTTAGAAATTATGGGCTATTTCATAATTTTCAAAAGTATAGAGATCATCTTGTAATTTCAAAAAATATCTATGAATTCATTGTATATTATTTTAGTACGAAAAAAAATTTAGCCCCCGCTGACTGAAATTTCTAGATACGCCACTGGTAGGAACCTCTGGAACCGTTCGGTTCCATCGGTTCCTACCGGTTCAGTTGGGACAAGAACCCTAACCGAACCAGTTAAATAAGGTTCTGGTTCCGGAACTGTAATCAGTTGGAATCAGAATCATCCAGTTCCAATTCTGAACCGGAACCTTGACCGGGTTTACTTAGCAGTGCAATGTTTTGAGAACACGTGTATATGTAATATGTGTAAAAAAAAAAAGTATAACAATTTAGTCCATTAAATAATAAAAGGTCTTTCATGACAAAAAATTATACTGGCAACACTGTCACCGTACATTAAGTAACGAAATTGGGTGCTTTTTTTTTTTTTTTTTTTTTTTTGAACTAACAACTCGGCCACTTGTAAAAATATTCTTCTAATATGCACTTGGAACTAGGGATGGCAATTTTACCCACAAACCCGCAAACCCGTAAAAACCCGCCCGCAATGGGTAGGATTTGGTAAATATATTAGTGGGTGCGGTGCGGGTTTGGTAATTTAAAGCAGAATCCGTTGCGGGTGCGGTGCGGGTTTGGTATTTAAGAAAAAAATGCGGGTATCCGCTGCGGGTATCCATATACCCGCAATATTATTTTATATTAATTAATATTTTTAGGACAATATAAAAAAACCTTCATATAAAAACAACTAACAAAACCTAAACCTAAAATACTAATCCACATGTGGACAACAGAACCTGAGCGACGCCGTTCCTAGGCTCGCGACCTAGTTGGGAAGTACTAAATAACATGGAGTCGCCACCCGGTGTGAACCGGGACAAAGATTTAAGGCCGCACTCACCCCTCGCAAGGGAAGACCTCAAACCGTTGGGTTCGGAATGGTCCCTTACTTATGTCACTTGTAATGAAAGGATTTATGTAATAATTTAATCAAGCTTAAGTAACACTTATTTCCAAGAGTATCATGCTTCTAAATTCTCATATGCAAAATAAAACTTATGTACACATTTCACATATATCTCACATTTAAAATTGCTTGCTTAACATATATCAAAATAGCAACGAACATACAACTTCATTTGCATATTGCATTCAGGAAAACACAAGCACACATATTAACCATACAAGCACACATATGGGCACTTTTCCAAGCGGTACGTGGAATTGTATCCCAAGTACAGACCGCACTATCGTCCATTCGGAATCGGCTACGGAATTTACGTCTGGGTTTCCATCCGATATACCGCAAGAAATAATACTCAAATTTTATCATGACATAAGCATATGAATTGTAATACATTAACATATTTGTATTTATACATGTGGAGATAGCTACTAGGAAAACTATGCATGAAATCTAATGAAGATGACTCAGTTCAGTGGGTGCGCGTTCGTGTAGCGTTCGTAAACGCGTTCGAACGGTAAACAGAAGGTTCGCGTTCGTATGGCGTTTGATAACGCGTTCGAACAGAAATGAAACAAAATGCTCTCGTTCGTATGGCGTTTGTTAACGCGTTCGAACAGAAATGAAACAGAATGCTCTCGTTCGTATGGCGTTTGTGAACGCGTTCGAACGGAAATGAAACAGAATAATCACGTTCGTGTGGCATTCGTGAACGCCTTCGAACATAAATAAGACCTGATGCATGACAAGGCAAAATACATGTGCGTTCGAGTTGCGTTCGTAAACGCGTTCGAACGGGAACAGACCTGATGCATGAAATGGGACGCAATACATAAACGACAAATAAAGGGGCGCGGCGAAGTACTGCCGTAAAGGTGGCATTTTGGGGCTCTTGATCTCTCAAAGAGAGGACCTTTAGACCAACATACTAAGCCCATGCGCTCGACTGAATCATGCATACAAAGAATTAAAAGCAATGATATTAAACATAGTGTGCCCGATTGAACGTATCTTGTATCTAACCGAACACACATCAACCGGCGCGGCAAAGCATCGTGGTAAAAGGCTTTAGCCCCTCTCCATAGGGGATCTCACATCGCACTTACTAAACCCATGCGCTCGGTTGAATCATGCATACAAAAATAAAGACAATCATATCAAACTAGGTATGCTCGATTGAACGTATCTCGCATTCAACCGAACACACATCAATCGGTGCGGCAAAGCGTCGTGGTGAAGGATTTTAACCCCTCCAATTAGGGAACCTTTCATCGCACTTACTAAGCCCATGCACTCGATCATATCATACGAGAATAAGCAACATACAGAATTTAAATGACAAGAAATAAATAAACCAAAGCAACACAACACAAGAGAATGTGCCGTTTACTCAAGTGGTACGTGGAGTTGTGTCCCATGTACAGACCGCACTACCGTCCATTCGGATTCGGCTACGGAATTTACGTCTGGGTTTCCATCCTATATACCACAAGAGACAACACTCTTCCATTTATCCAATACCCACAACACACATCATACACACAACAAATGCCGCAAGTACTGAAAATATAATCAAAATAAATGACCAGAAATTAAATAAGAATAAGTGTGTGAAAGATACCTTCAGGTCTAACCTTTTAAGCTGTCTCTCGGACTCGCGTTTCACGAAAATCGGAAGGGGGTAAAGCTCCGCAACTTTTCTGGTTCACTGGTTTGCCTCTTCCTTCGCTGTTCGGCCGCTCAAGCTACTGTTCCGACTCCGTTTTGCTGCTGTTTCCTTGTGGTTTTGCTGCCGTTTCCTCTGTGTCCTCTGCTTACTGTTTGTGGACTGTTTTGGTGTTCTTGGTGGACTGTTCTGTGTGGTTATTTCAAGGATTGTAAGTGTATTTTATGTTACTGTTTTAAGGGATTTTAGGGACTGTTTTGGTGTTCTTGGTGGACTGTTCTGTGTGGTTATTTCAAGGATTGTAAGTGTATTTTATGTTACTGTTTTAAGGGATTTTATGGACTGTTTTGGGAGTGATTTAGTCTGCTGTGTTTGTGTGATTTTCGGTGATGTATGGAGGTTTAGAGGGGCTGATTTTCGGTGGTGATTAGGGGTTGTTTTGGTGCTTGTAGTTTCGGTGATGTGAGGGTGGTTACTTGTGGTGGATTCGGCTATGAAGGAGATGGTTGAGGCTCTTTTGTTCTCTTTTTGTGTATATGTCAAGTGTTTTTTTTCTTTTGTCTTAGGTGTGCATTAGAGAGTCTAGCCAAAAAGTGGATAGGTTAGTGCATGTTTATATAGACGAGAGCTAGGGGTTGCCCTTATCTCACAAGGAAAGGATTTTGGTATTCAATTAGGATTTCCAAGAAAGGCATACACAAGATTGAGGGGGGACAAAATATTTTAAATTAGGAAGTTGTAATATTTAATTTATGTTGGTTTAGGAATACAAATATTTTAGATTGGTAATTATCTTATTAGATTATGAAGTCAAATATATGATTGGCTTTAATTGGTTATGATTGATTTTAATTAGGCATATCTTCTTTTTAGTTTTAGTATATAATATATTCAAATTATTTAAATTAGGCATGATTTTAGTTTAAGTTAGGTAAATATTTTATTTAATTGGTAAATGGTTTAAATATTTTATTTAATGTTTAATGTTTAAATTAATATTTATTTATTTAATTTGGGATGTGTTTTATGGGCTTTGGGGAGCTAAATGGGCTGGGTGTGAGGCTAGCAGCAAAACCAGAATTACCGACACCGTTCGAACGCTCCTCGAACGCGACACGAACACCCGCAATCTGTTTGCCGTTCGAACGAAGTAACGAACGCAGCACTAACGAAGACATTGAGCTTGTTTATTCTGAATTTCCCCTTCCGATATCTGTTTCCCGCGGCTTTCGTGACTCAAAAGGTAGTGCCTCCAAATGAGACTCATCATCGGGTTTCACATGCGAAAATGCAATGCCTACACCACAGTTCCACACTCCCACTCAGCCGCAGCCCGCAACCTGCCCAACTGAAGATTTTTTGCATGACTATTATTTTTTTTTCTAATCACACTTGTTAATAAAATTATAATGCAAAAATTTGGATTAAGTTCACATAATCAGAAACGGGAGATGAGCAAAATAAGCTAGTGTTTGCTGCAACTTCAGTAGCTCTTCATTACACTTACACCACTTGAGCCTTGTAAGCATCACTTTCATTACACTTAGCATAAAAAATATGATCAAAGGTTGGTGATTACTTTTTAGCTTATTGTCGATTGAGTTGGCTAATTTAGATCATTATAATTATGAAGGGAATAACTCGTTTTAATTCTGTTTATATGAAAAAATAAACATATGGTATTGAGTCTTTCATACATTATGTTATTTATGTACTGTATATACATACATTGCATGTTGTATATGTCAAATGAAAAACAAATGTGAAAACTATAGCTAGCAATTAAAAATAAATTATTTAATTAAAAAAATTATATTATTAAGAACACAAAGTAATTCAATATTTTATAAACCCGCAAAAAATCCGTTGGGTACCAATGCGGGTTTGGTAATTTATTTTTATATGCGGTGCGGGTTTGGTAATGAAAATTAAAACCCGCAACGGGTATGGTGCAGGTTTGGTAATTTATTTACATATGCGGGTGCAGGTTTGGTAATGGAAAACCCGCACCATACCCTACCCACTGCCATCCCTACTTGGAACTATCAAGTCGTAAATATGTAGATAATAAGACCAAGATATTATTCTTCTTGCTCTTATTTTTTTTTTTTTTCTAATAAATAAATGCAGGAAAATCTACCACTTTCTTTTCTTATTTGTACTTTTGCTTGAAGCACAAAGAATGACACTTTTGAAATTATCTACAAACACATAAATAATAACAATTATATCAAAAAGAGGGTGAATTGAGTATGTGATAATATAATGAGGAATTAATATTTTTTTATAATTTTAAACTACTTAATTGGCAACTTTATCAATTAAGCTTAATGTGTAATTTTCTTGATCACAATCTTTTACCAAATGCAAGTTTCTAAAGTAATATCCAATCTTAAAATAAAACTTGTGATAATTAAAAGAATATAATGATAGAGAAAATAACACCGAAATTTATAGTGGTTTGGCCAACAATGTCTACGTCCACTCCTCAAAATAGGGGTGGCAAAACGAATCAACGAATCAAATTGTATCGAATCCTAAACAAATCGAATCAAAATGTGATGGATTCGTATTCGATTAGTTTATTAAACGAATAGAATACGAATATTCGTTTATTCGTTTAGTCATGATATTATTTAATAAAATAATTTACCACACTTGATTTACATTAATTCTTCATAAATATATACATATGAAATATGTAATTAATATATTTACTAAAAATAAATCACCAAATATCGAAAACATTACTTTTTCTATGGTAATTAGCTATAACTTCTCAAATCTTAATTGAAAATTAACAAGAACTAGTAAATAAAATAATAAAACGAATTATAAACGAATCAATGAGCTTAAATTCATATTTGATTCGTTTAATAAACGAATCGAATCGAATTGACCCATTTATTAAACGAATCCAATTTTTCAAACCCGTATTCGCTTTAAAACGAATCGAATCGAACGAATAAACGAATCCTGACCCAAATTGCCATCCCTACTCAAAACTACGCTTGAAGTTTTCCACTATATAAATACGAATTCACACATTACACTATGAATTTTTCGTGGCTCGCTCACAAACCAAGAGTTTTGTTCCTAGGTTCACTCCAAATCTTTACACAAGAGTTTTATACCTAGGCTCACTCAAAATTTTTACACAAATTCATCATTTTGAGTGTGCCGACTCAACAAGGGATTTCATAACCACAGGTATTTGATAGTGAAGGTCTTACAACTCAAATTATGTACTTACAAATGATAAAGAAGATTAATGATGTGAGTTGCTAACCCAAGTAAATCTAAGCTCACTAAATGATGATGTAGATGTAGTGTTTGAGTTTTTATGATCAATATAGTGTATGATAAAAAAGATTAGAGAAACTCTATATTTTTGCTTCTTAGAAAATATATAAAGGTATTAGAGATTAACAAAAATAAAATGGAGACTCAATTTATAGTGAAAGAGAAAACTGGCACAATTCTTTGTCATAAAATCGGTATATCGGTGTCAGAGACGGATATGTCGGTTTGTCAATTCAAACGACAATAAGAATATGACCGTTGAGTATATAAGCGCATGAACTACCGTATTACTGACCAGTATGGAGACCAGTATGCTTTCATGTCGGTTCTAAAAAGCTAACAAATTTCCAACCTCACCGATATGGATACCGATATGTATCATGTCAGTTCTAGAGGCTTGACAAAATGCAATCAGGTCATGAAGACCGGCATAAAGTTGTCTGTTTCCAGAGAGCATGCAAAGTGAGTCTGAAACACCAGTATGTCGGTATTAGGGACCGGTACGTCGGCCTTAGTACATAAAACATATGATTTGAATATTGAAAACATTATGTACTTGACCCAAATGCATTTTATGAATGTGTATGAGTCATATGAGCTTAAAATACTTAAATTATCAACTCACTTACATTGAGAGCCATAAACTATAAGATTTCGCTTGATTTCTTCATTTGAACTCTAGTCTACACATCCATTTTGCTTTGATATCTTTTTGTATAGCTTTGCAATTGCGTTGAAATTGCGATTGTTGCATCATCAAAATCATTCATCAATTACAATGGTGCTAACAACTTTCTCTCATAATATTTATAATATGTTTCACTTATTCTTTTATTATTTTAATAAATTATATATCAAGACCCCTCAGTCAAAAAAGTAAAGGAATATTTTCATTTTATTAGTTTTTTAATATTTTTATCCTTACATAAATAATTAAGAATTTTGCATCATTAATAAATTTCTAGATTAATTAAAAAGATATATGAAAATTATTACAAAAATATAGTACTTCAATAATTATATTGGATCAATAATTAATTACAAGATAAAGATGACCCCATGAAGTGAGAATAGAGGCCAAGTTAGTCAAGAACTTGATGATGTACTATTATGAATATGACCATCGATTTTTCCCCAAAAAAAAAAAGTGATGAAACAATTGATACCCACACACCAATCGGCAGAAAAGGACTTTCCATCTTCATACCAACAATTCCACATGCCATGGTCATTGATGGTTCCATTGAAAGTTAAATAAATCAATAGTAGATTACCTATGTGATGATTCGGTCCAACTAATTAGATAATATCTTTATTTTTAGCGTTAAAAATACCTCCAATTAATTGAAAGGCTTAACACTACATCATTCTCAAAGTAATACGATATTACAATAGAGGTACAACTTTCCTTGGAGAATTAAAGCAAAGTTGGGCCTATGATTACAATTTTCTGGCAGTTGAAGTCTTCCAATTAGCCAATAAAATGCTGCTTCTGCGATACGAGCAATTTTTTTATCCCATGAAGTTGTTTGATTGCAGGAAGTAAATTAGTTTAATTAGAACATGCAAGCAACCAAACATGAACAGAACAGACTTGATTCCAACAGTACACAACTCAAATACCAGACAGGATTATTAGGAGAATCACTTTTGAACTGTTAATTTTATTATCCAATAAAGCTGTTTAATAATTATCAAAGTCAGAACCAGAATTCAGGTACCAATCAATAAATGTAGCACAAATTCTTAAATCTGATTTCTGAAATTGTGTAGACTGTCATGTTAGATTCAAAAGATTTTAAATGTGTAATGTGCTGAGCCTGAAACTAAATCTTTGAGAATTGAAGCCCTTGAGCCCAATATTGAAAGCCCAAATATGTTCAACGTGTTGACCCCTTCATCTCGCAGGCCCGTTTCATAACAACTCAAATTTTTTTACCTGAGCCTTAAAATCTTTTTTTTTTTTTTTTTTGTTATTTTTTAATATTTTAGCACGCATGGCAATGATTGATTGGATTGTTGCACGGATAACGTAGTACCTCCGTTGTATTGTAGATTTTCTCATATTTTCTCTTAGGATCCTACAATGTGGGAAATCTCGTGCACTAGTCCATCATTTTGTTTACTTTCCTTTTGGGACTATGCTGAAGAGGAGTTGATACTCATTCCCACAGCTTTGAACAGAAAGTAACAAGAAGATAAGTAATATCTTTTATGTACAGGAACAGAAACAGGATTATGGCTACTGTAGAACTACTCTGTCTTTCACTCCTACATATTTATTCAAGTCTCCAAAAAAGAAAAAGAAAATCAGACCCACAAAAAATTAATTGGTAACAAGGATGTGGAACACATGGGGTACCATCTCTCTCTGGTTCACAACACTAACAACCTGTCAAGAATCAAAATGACTCTTCATGGTTCCCATACTATCCTTGGCTTGTAATTATGAAATTTTGTGTACAATGGCTAGATCTGCACCAACAAGCTTATGGGGAACCACTCATCTTTTTGTCTAGCTGTTAATCAGCAAAAGCAAATTGAATATAACCACTATTCTGCAACCCCAGTTACCCAAATTAGTTTTCTTTTTTTTTTTTAAAGCTGTGATTATTTAGACTGATGATAATGCAACAGATCATATCCTTATTAAGAATATGGAAGTGCCATTATAATTGAGCAGACAGGGCTTTGCAAAAATACAAGCAACTTCTTCTTCTGTCACTATCTTCTTCTCTGTCCATAATTTTAGATATATAAAAGCTTGATTGCCACTACTCACATGCTTATCTGTGTCACAGGCCTCTGCCCATGTGCTACCATCCGAATGCATCCAAAATACTACTACAATAAACATACTTATATCTGATACTGAATTTAAGTAATTGTAATTGAATTCTATTTTATTGTTATCTAATTTGTTCGATGTACAAATTGCTCCTGTGACTCCAATCAATCATGACAGAATTTCAAAAGGGAAATCTATAATGAGTAGCAACAGCTTTTATTAGATATCTACTCTTGTTACATTAATCAAAAAGCTGTTCTAGAATTGTTCTTAAAAAGTTTTAAAATAAAAAATAAAAAATAAGAAAGAGATGAACATGTTGAGGGTGAGAGAGCTTGTAAAAACACTTCTGAAGAAGATGTACAAGTGAGAAAAATTTAGAGATTACATTCAAGAATGCCAGATTCCACTTAACATGATACGGAATCTGTTTGTAGACAGTTTCCTGACAAGTCTCTTCGCATCAGAAACTTCTGCTTTTGCAAGTTTCTCTATATTTTTAAGATAGCCAGAACTTGCAATCTTTCTTCTTGCACTATTGCAACTTGTTAATGACATTAATATTGAAAGCAATAACTTTTTGTTACCTGAATTTGCCTCTTCTTTGTCGAGCAATTGCAGAATGTGGCCAATGTTGCGGTCATCTTGAACAAATCTTTTTCGATTTTTAGGAATAGAAACCATGCTATATAGTGCCTCTGCTGCCATTTCTCGAATTTCAAATGATTTTGTATCAAGAAATCTAACAAACTCTGGCATGAAACCAGCATCTCCCATTGCCTTCTTAGTCTCCTCTGTTGTTCCGCATAGCTTAAATGCTACCTTCAATGCCGATTCTTGAACCGAAACCTCTCCCTTGCGAAGAAAGTACAGTAATTCCTCCATAAACCAACAATTCATCAAAATACTTGTAGCATTTGATGAAGAGAAACATAATTTTTCAATAGCTCTCAATGCTGTCTCTCTTGTTTTTGAAGACAATGTTGATTTAGGATCTAAAACACGTACTAGTGCCCGAATTCCTCCTTCTCTAATCATCATTTGCCTAATTGAATCATCCCCAGAAGCTATACTTTGAATAAAATCAATTGAATTTATCTGCACAATCTCATCTCTGGATCTTGCAAGCCTAATAAATGTTGAAATTGCGCCTTCTTCAACTATAAATCTCTTTATTTCTTCAACACCAACAAGATTTCTCAACACCCCACAAGCAGAACCAAAAACCTCTCCTCTGAATTCGACACCAGAACATATTTTCAATAGGGCTGTGACACCACCATGAGCTGAAACTGACCATGCATTATCAGAATTCTCAGTCAACTTCTGTAGACTCATTGCTGCAGCTTCTTTACCAAATTCATTGCCATTTTCTAAAACCCGGATTAAAGGGCCAATAACTCCAGCACCAATCAAAACACTCTTATATAAATCGAACCCAGAAATCACACAAACCACCTTAGCTGCTGCTTCTTGAATTTCCATATCCACAGAATCAAGAAAATTTACCAATATATTCACAATCTCATTGACTTCAAGAACAACTATTTTCACATACTTTTCATCTTCGGTTACCACCTCATAAAGATTCAAAAAAGCTTGCCTTTTCATTTGTGTTTCGCCAATCTTCATTCTTGTTAACAAATCCCTTATGTAAAACCTCATATCATCTTTGCAAGCATTGAGACCAGGCCTTGATACAACAATTGCAAAACCCTGAGTCAGGACACCAGCTGTGTAAATCCCAGAGAGATTCTTTACATGTCGATCAAGTTTTGATGACAAAACATCCAAATCACTCTGCATCAACAGCTTGCCACTGTAAGAAAGATCCACACATCTTCTTGCAAGATCATAACATTCATTCACAGTGACCAAAATAGCCTGAACCGGGCTAAAAAGACTTGAGCTTTCAGAAGAATCACAATTTTCAACAGCAATCAAGCCAGAATTCAACTCTTCAAGCTTGTTTCGAACCAACTGCCATTTGACAGTAAAGACTTTGATAGACTGTGAAAGTGAAATCAAAGAAGATATAACTTCAATGGCATGTCTGAGACTGCAGGGTGAGTTTTGATCTAGTGGGTATTTTTCTTCTCCCATTTTTTTTGCTAATCCTTAAGTTTGAACCAAGCTCATTTCTTTTTTCCTTTGATGAAGAGATGAGGCACAGGCAAAGCAACTGACTCATGCATGTACATGTTTGTGCTGAAACTGAATTGGGGACTATAATTGTGCATTTACAGGTCTGACCTTTTGGGAGGTTGTGTAATAGTGACAGACCAATGGAGTAAAGATAAGGGTATTTATGTCATATTGGAGGATGTTAGTAAATGAAAATTGAAAAGGGTAGCTATGCTAAACACACTGCTGGAAGTTGGAAGTATGTTAAAGCCACAGCTTGTTAATGGGAAAGTATTCGATAAGAGGACAATCGGAGGTTGAGGTATTAAGATTTCAAAAATGATACACTCACATACACTTTTACTTAAAGTTTTACAAACTCTCTCACTGTAACTACAGTGATTTACAGTAAATCACTGTAGCTACAGTGAGAGAGTTAGTAAAACTTTAAGTAAAAATGTATGTGAGTGTATCATTACTCTTAAGATTTTATCTTTTATGATACGAGACTGTTAAAGAATTTATAATGGAAGCTCTAGTTTTAAATTTTACAAATTTCAAAGTGTGGGAATGTGGTAAGGATGAGACTTAGTGCACAATAGTTGTTATTTCAATGTGATTTGGAAGTCATATATTTAAGTCAAGAAAATAATTTTTTTGGTAATAAAATAATGGTGAGACTGCGCACACATTGAATCCTCCTATAATACTTATAATGTGGGAGTCTCGTGCGACTTTTTTTAGTGGGAAAATGAGCATAACCCTCCTCATGTTTGACAAAACTAATCGAAATCTCATTGATGTTTAAAAACTAAACAAAACTCACATGTCTTCCAAAAATACTCTCTCAGTAAAGCTATCAGGTAGGGATGGCAATCGGGATGTTCCGTCCCAGGTCTCATCCTATCTCATCTCGATTACTATTCAAGATGAAAAAATCGTCCCGACTCCCGACCGATATTTTGAAATAGGACGAAAAATCATCCCGAACCCCGATCCAAATGGTAATGGGATCCTAAATCCCGATCGAGGCGAGACTTTTTAGGCTAAAATTTAGGATTCGATATTAAAAAATATCTCGAATCTCGGCCTAATTTTTTATTTGTGACGATATATCGACTTGAATCCCGATTGAAATTTTCATTCGAGACGACAAATTATCCCGAATCTTGAACCAAATGATACAAGAATCGATTGAGATTTAGGATTTTCTGCCAACCATCAAGGGAATTTATTATAATAACCGAGGGATTTTGTTTAATTTTTAAATATTTGAGATTTGTATAGGGGGTTATCCTCATTTTCCCATTTTTTAAGTGTCTGAGTGTGGTGAAAGAAATTCATACATCACAATGAGTATTCTTATTTTAATGTTACTTTATGGTACTTTTATCGAAGTTTAGTTTTAATTTTTTGTAAAAACAGTTTACAAGGTCTAAAACAATATTATCATCCACCACGAAAATAAAATCGAAATTGGATTGAGTCGAGGACTAGGTCGTTCTCTTTAAGACGTTTCGCGGCTCTACCCAGAATGCGTGCTCGCAGTAATTCGGCCCCAACGTCCCCAGGATAAAACAGCCCAGAAAACACTTTGTTTCATTCAATTTATCACAAAACCGATTGATATACTCACATATCAAGAATATGCTCGGGAAACTCGAGAACATAAGAACAACAGAAGGATATTCGTAAAAGAGAAAGAAGATTTTTGAATTCTATGTTTTTGCAAATGAGTGACATTTTCTTTATATAGAATTTTCAATAGGGTATTTTTGACAAAACAAAATGAAATGTATTGAAAAAAGGGTAAAGAATTTATTCATAACAGTCACAGTTTTAATTTTCAAAACAATTTCATATAAATTATTTTATATTAATTTTCTGTAACTTAAAAGCAATTAAACTGTAACATAAAAAAACGTGTTAGTTACAAAATATACATAGTTTTTAAATGATTTTTCTCCACACACACACATATATATATATATATATTGTTGGAAATTAATTGTTGTTAATTATTTGGTGTTGTTAAATAACAACAATTAGTAATAATTTCATGTTGGAAATTATTAAGTTAATTATTTGGTGTTGTTAAATAACAACAATTAGTAATGATATCATTATTAAGTAAACAACAAGAGTTGTTAATCAAATAATTAAGTAACAACAAGAGTTGTTAAGTAACAACAATTAGTGAAATGTTAAATGGGGAACATATGGTACACCCATGTTGGTAACATTTTTGGAAGGGTTAGAAAAGGTCATTAAGCATCCTAATAATGTGATTAATAGTAATCAATGCATGTGATTACATAGTGACTTGTTTTTCCTCCTATAAATAAGACCATTTGCTTATTGAGTTAAATAATCAATTAAGTTTGATTAAGAGGTCTCTACAAGTTTAAAGGTTTGCAATTGTGTTGTGATTAACTTAGATTTATTTCAATTAGTTTGTAAAAAAATATAGGACTAGTAATACATGTATGGTTAGATCATAAGAGGACAAACATGTAAATATATTAGGGATTATGTTTCCTAACATTGGTATCAGTAGCTTAAATACATGTATTCTAGTTAGATTACACAAAAATTGCATGAACATGCATGAAAAATGTTAAAATGCTTCTGGTTTTTATTTTTACAAAAATGATTTTCTTCCAACTTTGGGCCGTAATAACTCTCTGTAGAAAATTGATAATCGCATGTTCAAATATGTTTCGAAAACTAGGTCATGAGATCTTCAATTTGGTATATCATTTGCTTAATTTGGATTAAAATTGAGAAAGATATGGACCCTAGAAGTTGGCTAGATGAATATATTTTTACCCAGAAAAACACTCCCAGAAGAGCCGTATTACATGTCATTTGTGATTTAGAGGAGAGGACGACAAGTCATCCGGATTCTGTACGACATGTCGTACGTGTTCCTGGTTTGCAGACGACATGTCATCCGGTTTATGTACGACAAGTCGTACGTATAACACCGAGAAGGACAACATGTTGTCCGCAACATGTCAACCGACAAGTCGGCTGGCAGTATTACATGATAACCGACATGTCATACTGTCACGGAACACGCGGATGACATGTCGTCTGCACGTGTGACTTGGCCGAGGCTGGCCGGCGCGTGAGGGCGCGTGAGGGCGAGTGGGAGCCCGTGGCCGGCGTGTGGAGGCGCGTGAACCACTCCTGTGGCGCGTGGAAATCTGTGTAGGCCCGTGTTGGTCATGTCTGTATCGGTTTGCTTCGGTAATTTCGATCCGTCATGATTAAAAGTATAATCCTTTTTGCAAAATATTTTGATCGGCCACGATAAATTTATTTTATCATATAAACTTTGTGTTTATGAAAATGAATATCTTTGTGATGTTTATTTTAGTCAATGTAACTTTGTGTTTCATTGTATTGATTTTTCCTTGTATTTGTTGCAGAAAAATCATGGCGATTATTCGAAGAATTGCAAAAATGATTATGACACCCACAGACCGGGAGATGATATTAGACATGTTGATGGAAATGGATAAATATCGAATGAGTGAAAGCGATGATATGATTTCGCATATCATCACTTTCAATAACATGTTACAGGAGTCTATCTGGGCAGGTAATTGGATAGGACAGCCGAATAGATTCAGATTACTGAGAAACACTCTCCCCAAGATATGGCAAAAATAATTTACTCGTATTTGGATATTAGTAAAACGTGAGGAAAAACATGTTCCTTATAATAAAGCCATTGAGAGGTTAGCGGTTCAGTATCTACGGCATAAGGCAAATAATACTATTTTTCCTTCGATGTCCCTGAAACGTTGTAAGGATCCTAAATTTGCTATAGGTTTTCCATGGCTGTCCAAGATCAATTACGAGTTACCCAAAGAGTTTGAGGATTCGTATCCAAAAACATATATGAGTTGGGACTCTACAATTGGGAAAATTATTGTCGTAAAATATTAATTTCTTTCATGTTGTTTCTGTGTGTTTTTTTACGGCACGTAAATATTGTATTTATATATATGAATATTTCATGTTGAATTTAATTTATGTAATTAAATCAATCATTGTCATGTACAATTGTCGAATGATTAAGATGTTATAAGAATTTATGTAATTTTTAGAAAATGATTTTACATGATTGATTATGTTGATAATATTTTTACATTGGGTAATTGGATGATGATTGGACACATTGTGGCCTTTTGACTCTAACCCCATTGAAGAATTTTATTAAACATAATTTGTTTCATGATAAAATAAACAAAAGTATTAACAATTGTGCATGAATGTCTGTAGAAACTTTGTGTTTTTTAATGGCTTCCGCAACAAAGAACATTATCACTGAACTCAACAAGGGTGAGAAACTGAATGGCGATAATTATGAAATTCGGAGCATGAAAATCCAATATGTGCTAGAAGAACAATAGGTTCTTGAAACTCTGAAAATGAGCATGGATGAACCTGAACAGGGCACTACGACCCAACACAGGCGAGACCGAGAGGCTTATGAGGCTTGGAAGAAAAAGAATTTCATTGCCCGCATTACGTTGCTGAGCAGTATGGATAATGACCTAATGAAAGAGTTCAGGAAATATGACATGGCTAAGGACATGTGGTCCACACTAGCTGCAAAGTTTGGTAGTACATCAATAACCAAACTCAGGTCACTGACAATCAAGTTTGACACATACAAGAAACGCCCTGAGTTTACTATGTCAAAACACTTGAGGCAAATGTCAAACATGATTACTGAACTGGCAGATGCTGGACATGTTCTTACAGATGAACAAAAAGTCCAAGCGGTTATTCGTTCTCTTCCAAATAGCTAGGAGCATATGAAGATGCATTTGACCCACAATGAGAGCATCAAAACCTTTGATGATGCTAAACGTCACCTTGAATTAGAAAGCGACCGACTCGCGGCCGCTAAGTCAAATACTGAAGTGTATTTAACAGAAACTAGCAAACATAGGGGTTTCAAGAAGAAAAGAAAATTTCATGGTGGTGGGTTCCAGTTCGGAAAAGAACAAAATTCTTCCAAGCCAAAAAAGAAACAGAAAACCAATCAACATGGGAAAGGAAAACGTCCTACCAAAAAGAAAAACATGGCAAAGGTTAAATGTTTTAACTGTGGTAAGAAAAGTCATTTCTCGCACTGCTGAGCCTAAAAAGGTAAATACCTTTCGAGCATATTTAAATGAAATATGTGTTTCAAGTTCAATCTTTCTAACTGAATCTAATCCTTTGTGGACTGTAGACTCAGGAGCCACAGACCATGTAGCGAAGGATAAAGATGCCTTCGTGGAATTTCGACGAATTTCACCTGGGGTGAAGTGGATATATGTTGGCAACAACTCACGTGTTGAAGTCAAAGGAATAAGAACATGCAAGTTAGTCATACATTGTGGAAAAAATTTACTACTACATGATGTATTGTTTGCTCCACAAATTCGTCGGAATTTAGTTTCTGTGTTGGTTTTGGTTAATTTAGGTTTCAATTTGAACTTCCATAAATTTGGTGTTGATTTGTACTTGGGTACAATACACTATGGTTCTGGTTATTTTCTTGATGGTTTTATTGTATTGAGTGTTGAGTGTTTCAATCACAATTCCAGTTTTTCGTTTGTTACTTCACCTGTCAATAATGAAAGTGATGTAATTGTGTGGCATGCTAGACTTGGCCACATTGGCCAGCAAAGAATGAACAGATTAGCCAAAGAAGGCTTTCTGGAAAATATTGAGAATGTAGAATTGTCAACCTGTGAATATTGCTTGGCTGGAAAAACTGCGAGAAAACCATTTGGAAAAAGGACTAGAGCAGAATTTCCATTACAATTAATTCATTCAGATATATGTGGTCCAATGAATGTCAAGGCAAGGCATGGAGCATCTTATTTCATCACATTCATAGATGATTTTACACGTTTTGGTTATGTCTATTTGATTGCTCATAAATCCGAAGCATTAAAATGTTTCAAGAAATTTATGAATTTAACAGAAAATCAATTAGACAAGAAAATTAAAGCACTACGCACTGACCGTGGTCGTGAGTACTTATCTGATCAGTTCAGAGAATTATGTGATGAAAAAGGAATTAGTCGTCAGTTGACTACTCCTGCTACTCCTCAACAAAATGGTGTTGCGGAAAGAAGAAATAGAACTCTTATTGAGATGGTTAGGTCTATGATGGCACAAGCAAATTTTCCTATAACCTATTGGGGTGATGCATTATTAACTGCCACATATGTACTTAACCGAGTACCATCAAAATCTGTGTCCACCACACCATATGAGTTATGGACAGGTCGTAAACCAGATATTCACTTTCTAAAACCTTGGGGTTGTGCGGCCTATGTTCATGTGCGTTCTCACGAACATGGAAAGTTAGGCCCAAGAGGAAAAAAAAGTATCTTCATAAAATATTCTGAACAATCAAAATGATATGTTTGCATAGGTGAACATGAAAGCGGAGGAGTGACAGAATTTGAATCACGAAATATCACATTTTTAGAAAATGATTTTCCTAAGCAGGGTGAGATAGGTCAAGATTTATCTCTATATGAAACTCAGGATCACATGGATCACATGATTGGTGAACCCTCGGGTTTACCTAATTCAAGTGGGAGTGATTTGAGAAAACATGATGAATTTGTTTCACATGAATCTCAAAATGATGAATTAGTTTCACATAAGTCTCCTTTACGTGATCCGAGTGGGAGTGATGTACATATTCCAAGTGGGGGCAATGTGCATGATTCAAATGGGAATAATATCGAAAGTGAGGAATCGGTTCCATCACTAGAATCCCAATTGCGACGTAGTAATCGTATAGGCATTCCTCGACATCGTTTCAATATCGAAGGAGAAACCTTTATGATTCTACCTCAAGATGATGAAGAACCTAGAAACATAAGAGAGGCTCTTCAGTGTCCTGCTAAGGAAAAATGGATGAAAGCAATGGAAGAAGAGATGGAGTCAATGAGGTCCAACCAAGTTTGGGAATTGGTTGATCTACCCAAAGGACGCAAAGCTGTTAAGAACAAATGGGTTCTTAAAATAAAGCGTAATCACGATGGCAATATCGAAAGATATAAAGCACGACTTGTGGCAAAAGGGTATACACAACAGGAAGGAATTGACTATGAAGAGACTTTTTCACCTGTTGTAAGGTTTTCCTCAATTCGTTTGATTCTGGCTATAGTAGCAAGTATGGATCTAGAATTACATCAAATGGATGTAAAGACTGCTTTTCTCAATGGAGAACTTGATGAAGAAATCTACATGGAACAACCAGTAGGCTTCATAAAAGAAAATGAAAAGGAGAAAGTATGTAGACTTTTAAAGTCTATATATGGTCTCAAGCAATCGTCTAGACAATGGTATATACGATTCCACAATACAATCATTTCGAATGATTTCACAATGATAGATGAGGATCATTGTGTGTACACCAAGAGAGATAAAGATAAGTTCATTATCTTATCTTTGTACGTGGATGATATACTTATAGCCGGAAATGATAAGGAGTTTGTAAAACACATCAAAAAATGGTTATCATCTAATTTCGAGATGAAAGATATGGGTGAAGCTGCATATATTCTTGGGGTTAAGATCTCAAGAAATCGTTCAAAGAAATGATAGATGAGGATCATTGTGTGTACACCAAGAGAGATAAAGATAAGTTCATTATCTTATCTTTGTACGTGGATGATATACTTATAGCCGGAAATGATAAGGAGTTTGTAAAACAAATCAAAGAATTGTTATCATCTAATTTCGAGATGAAAGATATGGGTGAAGCTGCATATATTCTTGGGGTTAAGATCTCAAGAAATCGTTCAAAGAATTTATTATCTTTTTCACATAAGTCATATATAAAGAAAATTCTTGAACGCTTCCAAATGCAGGCTTGTAAACCCATTGATACTCCAATCACGAAAACTGAAGCTTTGAGTCGTAGATTGTGTCCTGAAACTCCACAGGAAAATGAACAAATGAAGAAATTTCCTTATACAAATGCAGTTGGAAGTTTAATGTACGCAATGTTATGTACAAGACCTGATATCTGTTTCGCTGTTGGAATGGTAAGTAGATACCAATCCAATCCAGGACTAGCACATTGGAAAGTAGTTAAAAGAATATTTAGGTATCTGAAAGGGACAGCCGATTACTCATTGTGCTATCAAGGAAACGATCTGCAATTGCGAGGCTATACTGATGCTGACTGGGGAGGAGATTTAGATGAAAGAAAATCTACATCCGGTTTTGTTTTCTTACTAAACAATGGTGTCATTTCATGGAGCAGTAAGAAACAATCTTGTATAGCCTTATCCACAATGGAGGCTAAATTCGTGGCTTTTTCATCGGCAATACAAGAGGTTGTATGGTTGAAAAGGTTCTTGGATCATTTTGGTATATCAAATAAAGCTTCTGGTCCGGTATTAGTTAACTGTGATAGTGAAGCAGCGATAGCCTACACAAAAGACCCAAAATTCCATTGTAAAACGAAACACATAGATACTAAATATAACTTTGTGAAAGACATAGTTGCACGAGAAGAGGTAAACATGAAGTACATTTCTACGCAAGAAATGGTAGCAGATTCATTGACCAAGCCTGTTCCTAGAGATGTCTTTGTTAGACATGTAGAAACTCAGGGATTGCGTAGATGTTAATGTGCTTACATATTATGATATGTATTTTTCCCAAATAATGTTTACTAATGTTAATACTCATTGATGTTTATATTCAATGCTTACATGTTAATATGTTGATACAAGTTTTAAACAAACATACTATTCGTTAGTATGAGAAGTATGTCGGACAAGTGAATGATTGGCCCTCTCACACGGGCAATCGCCTCCATTACTTTGTGTTAATGGAAGATGAGACAAATTTTTAAGATAATTATCCGAGTGGTAATCTAGAGAGCTCAAGCTTAAAAAAATTATGTAATGTCGTTCTGAGGTCACTTTCTCTGTGATATGACCTAAGGTGAATAAGTTCATTTCACCTTACTTGTCTTAATGTCAGTTATGAGTTAGACATTATGTTTGTCTGAACTATAATCTATACGGTATTTTATGAGACATGCGCTTTATGGGAAATGAGAGAATATCGTAGCACATGTTTTCATACCATGTGTACATTTGCGACTATTGAGGGTAATACAAGTAAATATCTCAGTCTTAATATTGTGTGAGACCCTTGAGATTATTTCAATCTCACATTCTACCCTTTAGACTCTTGTCTGCTTCTTAAAAATTAGATTTGATGATCGCTATCTTGGAGTGTTACTGAAGAATCATGAAAGATTCGATCCGAAAGGGCATATCTGGAAAAGCGAATTGAATCAAGGTTGAGAGATTCGAGAAAGGAGAAAGATCATTATATAAGTAATATCACATTAGCTTGTATTCACTGGTCGACCAATTATGTTGTTCTATGTGATCAAACATGATTGTGAATACAAAATAAATATTACATTCGAAAAGAGATCGAGAGATATTTAATGTGATAAATGATCGAGGATACTGCATACATAATCCACTATGGTTCTATCCATTTTTCGAGCAGCTATATATTCCTAACAGATGTATAGCAAGTGAGCTCTCGAAGTATGCTGGTCGCACGGCACAATTGCAAAGTATGAATTATTCTTGTAGAGATAATAAAAACTGTTGATCCCATCATGTGTGAGTGGGAGATGTTGGAAATTAATTGTTGTTGATTATTTGGTGTTGTTAAATAACAACAATTAGTAATAATTTCATGTTAGAAATTATTAAGTTAATTATTTGGTGTTGTTAAATAACAACAATTAGTAATGATATCATTATTAAGTAAACAACAAGAGTTGTTAATCAAATAATTAAGTAACAACAAGAGTTGTTAAGTAACAACAATTAGTGAAATGTTAAATGGGGAACATATGGTACACCCATGATGTTAACATTTTTGTAAGGGTTAGAAAATGTCATTATGCATCCTAATAATGTGATTAATAGTAATCAATGCATGTGATTACATAGTGACTTGTTTTCCCTCATATAAATAAGACCATTTGCTTATTGAGTTAAGTAATCAATTAAGTTTGATTAAGAGGTCTCTACAAGTTTAAAGGTATGCAATTGTGTTGTGATTAACTTAGATTTATTTCAATTAGTTTGTAAATAAATCTAGGACTAGTAATACATGTATGGTTAGATCCTAAGAGGACAAATATGTAAATATATTAGGAAATTATGTTTCCTAACATATATATATAACATCCACACCCGAACCGAAGGACGACGGTGGCGACGCGCATATGAACTATCATTAGACTACCTCATCACCCTTCCACAAAAATGAGTACCCATTGGGACCCGAAATCACTTCACAACATAACACCTCATAAATAATAATTTGGTAATGTATCTTTCCATTATGGGAAGATGTTATTTTGTAACTCCTTATTTAAAAATTATAATAACTCTCTGTATTCAAACGTTTCTAACTCCTCCTTCATTCCTAAAATTCATATGTTACAACACTTTTTTGCTCACTTGAGAATCACTATTTCTAAATACAACAAAGGTTTATATAAACGATGTGGGAAATGGGATTAAGGGCATTGAGTGAAAGACAAAAGCTTTGATGGAGTTATGGACCACAACTTAATTTGTACACTCGTTGCAATTAGATGAACAAAAAATGTTTAGGCTTTCAATATTTGCTAGCTAGCATGGAGATGACACAACAAAACATCCCCCACCATATGAAGATGAACCTACACAACACTAATCGATAGGAATGTTTCTCCCTCTTTCCTTTTCTTAACCTTTATGAGTTAAGCGATTGATGGTGAGAGAAGCTCAAAGCTGCTCATGTACGTCAAAATTATATATGATTTTTTTTTTTGATTGCCTTCACTATTTGAAATTTTTTGTTCTTAGGCCACACATACAACAACAAGCTGCTAAAATGACACATTCAAAAAACTTGTTTGTTGCATCCAGCACTGATCTCTTCTTCACTCCTCAGCATAATTAGATGTGAACATGGCTTCGATCCATCATCATAAGGGACGGCCTACAATTTTTCATATACAATAAGCAAATTCGCCAACATATATTTTATGGGTCCTCCTCAATTTCCATTAACATGTATCCATTGAACAACTCAATTACCATAGAGTAATTGGAGTGTAGTAGTTGTAACTTGAGTAATTGTGTAATTTGAATTAAGCGTATAAATCTTTATTTTGTTAGTTGATATACATCTTAATCCATCCAAACAAATTTAAAAAAAAAAACATTTTCCTATTATGTGAGATTCTTTGATATCATTATATTTTATCCGAAATCATTTTCTCATTAATAAAATTTTATTTAGAATTCATGTCATAAAAATTCGACATATGTTTTACATTATTTGTGGAGACCTAACACAACCCTCCTCTTTTTTTCAAAATTTGGGACCGACTATAATAAAATATTTCGGCATAAGTACATATAGGGATGATATAAAGGGGACGGGGGGCGTTAGGGGCCCTCCCCAAATGGGGCGGAGATCGGGGATGAAAAATTAGAAAAATTAATATCGGAGATAGGGATGGGGAAAATTTAATACCCATTTCTTATTCGAGGAAGGGACATGAATTATGTGTAATCTGTATCCCCTCCCCATTCCCCATTTTAAAATTTTAAATTATTTATTTTTAAATTTTTAGTGAAAAGATTTTATAATATATATGAATGTTAATATAAAATATCTTAATATTTAAGAAAATATAAATAATAGATAATATAAATGCTTAGATGAAACTTGTCATTAATTACAAAAATATAAATACTCAAATATTGATTTTGCTTTTGTTCCAAATATTGATTTGGATATTTATTTTAAATTTATAAAAAAAAGTAATTTTTTTTTTGTTATAGGATTTTGAAGGTTGATAGAGATGATTTGATTGACGATTTATTTATTGTAATTTGTGTAATGAACTAATATAGTATTTATTGTCATTAATCCAAATTAAATGCATTATTTTTAGATAATTTCATAGTAATATAGTAATGTCGATCACATTAACATAGTTTATAAATGTTAATTGATATTAGTTTGTTTTTGGATAAAATTACCAGAAATTCAGGATTTGGTCTTCTCAGGGATCCTCATACCCTCATGTCAAATAATTAGGAGAGGACGAGGGTATAAACGGGATATCGGAGATGAGTATAGGGATGTCGATCACATCCCCTCTCATCACATCCTTATTGTCATCCTAAATATATAGGCATAATTGGAACATGTCAACATAGGCGGGATTACTTTAACCATTTTAGGAAATTAAATATAGAAGATGTGTGTTGCTAGGTTTTGAAAACCTTGTGGCTTAAGTGTTAAGAATCTAGGCTAAAGTAATATATATGAAAAGAAAAAAAAACAATCACACGAATACATAATTTACTTGATTCGTCCAAAATCGGACTATATTTAAGGGGTTGCTGCGGTTTCATTACATTGAAAGAGAGAATACATGAATTTTAAAATTATATCAAGTCGTAGAAAGGGCGAACACATGTTTATATACTATACACATGAACAGTAACCCTAAAAATTTGGCTCAAAACATAAAATATCTCATAATATTTCCCAACCGATCGTTAAGCGAAATGAGTCAGATTCGAACCGGGTCATATCAGGTTGGACCAACATAACAACTTAATCCATTTCAGGAAATTAAATATAAGAGCTATGTTATTGATGGTGATTTTGGTGACGAAGTATTTGAACAGATCGGCAAGGACATAGATGAGAATTTTCCTTTTCGAAGGATTAGATATTCAGAGGATTTGGGTTGTGCCTCAACCATGAAGAAAGTCTGGACATATTTTCTCGGATCTGAACGACCCGAGGATATAACATGATGCGAATTTCAGAGGCCGACAACATCGGAGCCGAGGCTGACCACAATAGACCAGAAGCTCGGTTCAGTTCTGTTTCGCCTCCTGAATCATGATGGACAACTCGGACATTTCGGATAAGGTCGGTAATGTCCCTTATAGATCGGCAGAACAAACGACCGACCAATATCTTGAAGCCTAACCTGTGATCAAAACTGCTTGGACTTTATTCCTTAAACATATGTCTTCGTACAAGAGACCTTTACAGGCTGTCATCATTTATGACAATGTATGGCAGTGTACTTTATAGCGTGATGTGACAGGAAATCAGAAGGCATGTTTTACTTTCGGTGAGGCAGTTGGGGCAGAGAGCTTGTCAAATCACCGGAAATCTGCAGTGTTGACGTCATAGAGATATGGGAACAATGTCGTGTATTCATTAGTATATAGAGGAGGGTTGATCTCATTTGTAAAGGTTGGAAAAAATTGTAAAGAAAAAGAGCACTACTTGTAAAACTTAGAAGAACAACCAGCTCGGATTTCTTTAGACCACATTTGAAAATTGGTCGGTCGAGCTTGGTTTGGTAATAAAAACAACACCCCACTTTGTGCCCGTGGACGTAGGCTGGACTCGCTCCGCCGAACCACGTTAAATTCACTTTGTCGATTTTGTGCTTGTTTTCAGCTTTTACTAAACTTGCTTTTGGTCTACCATAACCAAACAAATTCAAGGTTGAATGAGGATTATCTCGGGAGAGTTATCTCGAAACTGCCCCTGGGACGAAAATCATCCGTCAACAGTGGCGTCGTCTGTGGGGAGCTGAACAAAAAGCAACTTGCGTGATAAGACGATGGCGGAAGATGGGAACCACAGATCATCGGAGAGTTCAACAACATAGTGGATGGGAAAGATGGAGGAAAGCATGAGAAAGGACAAGGAGGAGAACCAGACCCTTATGAAGGCCATGATAGACAAGCTGGAAAGATTGGAAAAAATGAACAATGAAATGATGGGAGCTGGTCCGAGTCAGAGGAGAAACGAGATGGCAGAAGGGAAAATAGTGGTAGACTTAAGTGGAGATGATGAACCTGAGAGGAAAGATCCCTAGAGGGTGAGGTCAGTTGTGATAGCGAGAGTTTTGCAGACGGAAAGAATGTAGGAAGAATGAGAGGAAAGGCGAACGCCAGAGTCCTCCAGTAATAGCCCATGTTCTAAGAAGTGGGAAGGTAAGAAACACGATTGAGGGGATCGATAAGTGTCTAGTCATGGCACGTGTCGTGCCCGGGGCAGCAGGCGTGAAGAAGTCCGCGGGAGGCAACGCGATAACACTGATAATCATATGAAAGCCTGGTTTAGGAAGGAAATGAAAAAGTGGGAAGAAAATTTAAAGGCAGATAAAGGAGATGGTCAGGACGAGGAGACGACATCTCTCTTTACGAAAGAAATCTTGTCAGCGGAATTCCCCAAACAGTTCACGATGTCATCTATAAACTCCTACAGGGGCCACACCGACCCTAAATCCCACATCGAAAGTTTCGTTTTGCTAATGGAGGTCCAGGGAATGATGGGAGACGCCATCTGCAGGGTGTTCCCTTTAACCCTGAATGGGCCCGCTATTTTATGGATTAGAAGTTTGACTTCATGAAGCATCAGCAGTTTCTCCCAACTCAGGAAATCATTCGTTAGACATTTCAAAGGGGCATGTGTTCCAAAGAAAACGGTGAGAGAGTCAAGGTTAATGAAGCATAGAGATGATGAGCCCCTAAAGAACTTTATTGAAATGTACCACAACTTGGTGCTCGAGGTCGGGGCATACGAGTCATCAGAGGCACTGGAAAGTCTCAAGGGGGCCCTGAAGGTCGGGAAGTTGTGGAATCACCTGAGGGTTCAGGATATACCGGACTACGCCACCGCCCTGGAGTTGGCCCGGAAGTTTGTTTTGATGGAAGAATAAGAAAGGTTGCCCGTAGGGGGAGTTCAAAAGGAAAAAATAGTGAGATCAGAGATACCGCGGAGGTCGGACAGAGAGCTGAGGAAGCCACCTCCGAGACAAATGGAGTTCAGACCGGTGCCTCCCAGCAATATACCACAGGAGATGAGGGCTCAGACACAAGTAAATCATGTGGCCGGGGGGACAGTATATACTCCTTTGAACAAGCCTTTGGCTCAGGTCCTCAGGGAAATCCAAGGTAAGGGCCTCCTGGTGGAACCAGACCTGAGGAAGTATCCCATGGAGAAGATGAGCGAGAAGTTTTATTGTGTGCTTCATAATATAAGGGGGCACACGGCGGAAGGTTGTAGAAACCTGCGGGAGCATGTGGAGAACTTAGCGTAAAATGGTTATCTGAATGATTACATCGATCAGGAGGCCATAGCTGCATGGCAGCGACAGAAGCCTAGACAAATGTATACCATCGCCGGTTGAAGGACACTGGCCGGAGACTTAAACCGGTCAAGGAATAATTACAGCAGGATCCGAGGAACGGAAGTGTTGGCGATGGAATAGGCTCCGAATGTTCAGAGGGGTCGGTCGGTCCCTATAATGTTCAGGGACGAGGATGCCCAAGGGGTGAGTTTCCCCCATGACGATGCACTGATAATTAAAGCAGTGATAAGAGGGGCAGAGGTAGATATAATTTTGGTGGATCCGGGGAGCGCGGTCGACATAATCTTCAAGGAAGCCCTGAATGGTCTGGGAGTGGAGTATGCCACAGTGAACCAGGACGAGACACCCTTCTATGGATTTGGAGGAGCGACAATCGTTCCCCTAGGCAGAATACAGTTAGCCATGACAGTCGAAACTTTTCCACGCACCCAAACAATCATGATGGACTTTACAGTGGTAGACTGTATGAGCAGTTATCAGCTTATTGTGGGCCGACCTTTCATGATGAAGACAAAGGTTGTCATGTCATGCTACTATTTGAAATTGAAGTTCCCCACCCGAGAGGGGATTGGGATAGTATGTGGAATTCAGAAGACGGCCAGGAGCTATTTAGCTACTTTCTCAAAAGAGACTCTTTGCATTGAAAAAGAGAACATGAAGAGGAAATGGAGAGAAGAATATGAAGCGACAGTTGAGTCTCCAGATCCGCGGCCCGAAGATTTTGCCCAATTGGGGGCAGGTGAGGAGTTAGAACCGGTGGAACTCTTTGGTCCGGGAAAATCCATAAAAGTGGGAGCAGGTTTGGGGAATGATCTGAAGCAGGACTTGATAAAGTTTTTAAGGCAATATACAGATATTTTTGCCTGGGGGCATGGTGACATGCCCGGGATAGATCCCAAATTCATCAACCATCGTCTAACAGTGGACCCGGCTCACAAGCCAATCAAGCAGAAGAGAAGAATATTCAATCAGGAACGTTGTGAGGCGATGAGAGCCAAGGTGGAAAGGTTGTTAAAGGCTGGTTTTATCATGGAGGTGAAATACCCTGAGTGGGTATCAAATATGGTCTTGGTGAAGAAAGCCAACGAAAAGTAGAGAATGTGTGTGGATTTTTCTGATCTCAACAAAGCTTATCCAAAAGATAGTTTCCCACTCCCGAATGTGGACCAGCTAGTGGATTCGACGGTGTGTCATGGATTACTCAGTTTTATGGATGCGTTCTCGGGATATAATCAGGTCAAGATGCATCCCGAGGATGAGGAGAAAACAACTTTCGTCACAGATCGGGGGCTGTATTGCTATAAGGTGATGCCTTTCGGGCTGAAGAATACCGTGGCTACATTTCAAAGGCCGGTGAACAAGATTTTCAAGCCCCTCATCAGTAAGACCATGCAGGTGTACGTCGATGACATGATAAAAATGACCAAAAGGCCGAAGGATCATTTGGCCGACCTCGCGGGGACTTTTGAGTTGTTAAGAAAGCATAATATGAGGTTGAACCCATAGAAATGCGCATTTGGTGTGGCATCGGGTAAATTTTTGGGGTACATGGTCAGTGAACGGGGTATAGAAGTAAACCTGCAGAAGATCCGAGCTGTGCTAGAATTGAAACCTCCCAAGATGGTCAAAGAGGTGCAAAGTTTAACGGGTCGAGTGGCTGCATTGAATCAGTTTATTTCCCGAGCGACCGATAAGTGTCATCCTTTTTTCAAGATAATCAAGAAGGCAAAGAAGGAGATCAGCTGGACGGCGGAGTGCGAGGAGGCCTTCATGCAATTAAAGAAATACTTAGCTCAGCCCCCACTGTTGGCCAAGCCGGTCCCAGTTAAGACTCTGTTTCTATACTTGGTTGTTTCTAAACATGCTGTGAGCTCGGTGCTAGTGCAGAAAGCTAATAAAATTCAAAAGTCGGTGTACTATATTAGTAAAGCCTTGCTGGATGCAGAGACCAGATATCCGGTCCATGAACTAATGGCTTTGTCCTTGATTACGGCAGCCCGGAAACTACGACCTTACTTTCAGGCTCATCCTATCAGGGTCTATACCGACCATCATTTGAGGCAGGTCCTATATAAGTCGGAGGTCTCGGGTCAGTTAGTAAAGTGGTCGGTGGAACTGAGTGAGCACGACATATCCTATCTACCCAGAACGGTAGTAAAGGGACATTCATTAGCAGATTTTATGGCCGAGTTTGCTGGACCATAGATTTTAGAAGTTTCAGAGACCAAGTGGGAGTTATCAGTGGATGGTTTGGTCAGTTCGTAAGGTTGCGGAGCTGGGGTCGTCTTGCGGAGTAGTGATGGCGATGAGGTGGTATACGCCTTGAGATTTACTTTTGAGGCCACCAATAATGAGGCCGAGTATGAGGCCATTTTGGCCTGATTAAGATTGTGCACGGCGGTGGGTGTCCGAGATGTGACCGTAAAGAGTGACTCCCAACTGGCCATCCAGCAGCTAATGGGCGAGTTTCAGGCTAGAGAGCCTAACATGATGGCCTATATGGCCGAGGTGAAGAAGTTGACTGGGAAAATGGGTAGCGTACAATTTGAGCATATTGGTCAGGAAAGTAACCATCAGGCAGACTCTCTAGCTCGGCTGACATCTTCCATTAAATCAGAGAAGTCCAGAACTATCACTTTGATTTGTTTGTAAGAGAAGAGTGTTGGGAAGCCAAAGGTGATGGAAGTAGAAGTATGAGGGGAGACCTTTTGGATGGATCCGATTACGAGGTACTTGGAGACTGGAGAAACGCCATAAGATAAAAATGAGGCAAGAAAGCTGAAGTACCGAAGTTCCAAATTCTGTTACTGTACCACTTTTAAGATGTCTTGCGACTGAGGAAGCAAATTATGTGCTCAGAGAGATTCATGAGGGGATTTGTGGGAGTCACGCCGGGGGCATTCGATTGCGTATAAGGCGTTGAGGCATGGATTCTATTGGCCGACCATGCACCAAGACGGGATGAAGGTAGCTCGAAAGTGTGAGGAGTGCCAGAAGAATGCACAAATCCATCATCAACCTACAGAGCAGTTGACCACTCTGGTCAGCCCCTGGCCGTTCGCCGAGTGGGGACTGGACATCATAGGGCCAATACCGGTTGGGCGAGGACAAGCCAAGTATGTCATCGTTGCCATTGACTATTTCACCAAGTGGGTAGAAGCCGAACCATTATCTGCAATCATGGAGAAGAATGTGACGAACTTTTTAAAGAAGAATATCATTTACCGGTTCAAGATCCATCGGGCCATCATTACTGATAATGGAAAGCAGTTCGATAGCAAGGGTTTTAGGAAGCTCTGTGGAGACGTCCAAATCACCTTGAGGTTCGCTTCACCTGCCCACCCCAAGTCTAACGGACACGTCGAGGGTACCAACAAAACAATCAAGGCAAATCTGAAGGCCCGGCTCGGATCTTGTAAGGGGCTGTGGGTCGAAGAGTTACCAGAGGTATTATGGGCACATCGGACAACCTGCAAGTAGACCCGACCACGGTTCCGGTTCGGAACCAGAACCGAACCAGAACCGAACTGGTTGGAACCGGACGGTTTCGACTCCAACCAGTTCCGGTTCCGAAACCGGAACTGGAAAGGACCGGTTCGGTTAGGGTTCGACCCCTAACCAAATCGGTTGGAACCGTAGGGTTCTAACAGGAACCCTCCCCAACGGCTAGTAGCCGTTGGGGGCTCTCTGCCCTTAAAAAAAAAAAAAAAAGCCAACAGTCATAAAAAAAAATTGTTATTCTAATTCCTAATATACCCCTAATAACGGTAATAAAACGGTTATTTTTAGGGGCATTTTAGGTATAAAAAAAGATTCTAAAATTCTATAAAAATGTGTCATTTTTCATTATTTCAACACATTAATTTCTCAACTCTCTCAATTCCTACAATTCTTTTATTCTTAATTCTCTCATTTATAATAACAAATTAGTTATTATCATTCTCAATTTTCTTATTCTTCTTACTTATTTCTTAAAAAAAAATTGCAACTTCATCTGAGAACATAATGTCAAATATGTCAACCCAAGAGAGCGGCCCTAGTGTCGGTTCACAATCACGAAGAAGAGAAGTTAAGTCTAGTTCCTCGGATGTTTTCAAAATTCATTTTCATTTAGACGATACCGATGAAGGTTCAAGAGCAGTATGCAACCATTGTAGGGTTTCCTACAAATTTTCTGGTGGATACGGCAATATGATCAAGCACATGGAAAGACATAATGCGGTTGAACTTGGACTTGATACGAAGCAAACTCAAATGGTCAGGTACGCATCATCTAGTAGAGGTACGAGTGCTGTAGATTTATTTAAATATTTTGATATAAAAAATAGAGAATAATTTACGAAATTAACTTGTATGGCACATCTTTTCTTTAAGCTTTGGTGAAAACTTCATTTTACTAATTATGTGCATAATGCTTTAAATCATGTTGCATGTAGAATGACTCGAAACACAACAAAACGTCATATTTTTAAATTATACAAAGATGATAAAATTATTTTAAATGAAATATTTAAAGATATTAAAGGTCGTATTTCTATATGTTCTGATATTTGAAGTGACCATTGGCGAACACACTAATACATGGGTGTGACTTGTCATTGGATTGATGCATCATTTACCATGCAAAAATGACTTATTGCATTTAGAGTTTTTGATGACCAACATACTGCACAAAATATTTATAGAATGATGAAGGTAATTTTTGATGAATATGGTTTAGTAGATAAAATTTTAACAATTGGATTTTATAATGCATCTGCAAATACTACATCCATCAATGATTTAAAAGAAATATGTCAACCAAATTTAGGGGGTCGATTTTTTCATATTCGTTGCACATGTCATGTCCTTAACTTATGTGTTCAAGATGGTCTGTAAAAATTATCACCTTTCATTTATTCTATTAAGACAACACTTAGTTATGAGAGAATAAGCCAAGTTTTGTAAAATAAATGGTATTAAACCGATTAAATTTTCAAGAGATGTTCCAACACGTTGGAATTCAACTTATTTTCTTTTATGTCAAGCATTACAATACAAAGATGCATTATGTAGTTTTTTTTCTCAACATGTTCAAAATATCACACTTTTTCCTAGTCAATGGGATATTTGTGAAAAAAATTTAGAAATTTTAAAAGTTTTTAATGATGCTACTTTAATTTTTAGCGGAGTTTATTATCCTACAGCACATTTATTTCTTCTTGAAAGTTTGAATATTGTTGGTACTCTCGATGAACATCTTGAAAGTAACGATCCTAATGATATTGTTGTGTTAGAAGCCATTACTGTTATGAAGGTAAAATGATTGAATTATTTTAGAGAAATTCTTTTACTTTATCTTATTGCTGCTGTTTTTTATCCTAAATTTAAATTAGAAGGTTTGAATAGTGCTTTACAAGCTTACTCTGGTTATTTAGGAATATTAAATTATATTGATATTACAAGAATAATAGTGAGATTAAGAAATGATTTAATTGAGTTATTTAATGATTATATTGTAAGATATAACTTAGAAACATTAGGTGAATCTAGTAGTATCGAACCAGTATTTCAAACAAGACTTAGAGCAAGGGATCGTTGGTTACTGCAACGAAATAAAAAAACTAGGGATACGACAACTAATAACCCCGAATTAGATAATTATTTATCTATAAATTCCGAGTTTCCTACTGAAAGTTTAGTTAGTAAAAATTTTAAAATCCGTGAATGGTGGAACCAACATCAAAATATATATCATGTTTTATCAATTATTGCTAAAGATATATTGGCAGCACATATTTCCACTGTTGCGGTTGAGCAAGCCTTCAGCTTGGGAGGCAATATATTGGAAGTTAGACGATCTTCATTACATCCAAGCACTCTAGAAGCAACGGCTTGTGTGGATGATTGGACTCGAGCTGGTCTGAGACAGGAAGAAGATGCCCCCGATGATTTTGAAGACTTGTTCGATAATGCATATACCACAACAAGTGCAAGCGGAACCGGAGCTGAAGGATCAACTGATAATGATGATTGATAATTACAAAATTGTAAATTTCCAAAGGGGAAATATCTTAAAATTATAATGGAACTACGTGAGCTTTGATTCCTCTCACCCCTGGAGGATACGTAGGCAACTTAAATTTTTTAAAATTTAAGTTCAAGCTCTTTAATTTAATAATTTTATTTATTTATTAAATTAATCTAATTTATTTTAAATTATTTTCGATTTTTTTATATAATTAAAAAAAAAGTTCGAACCGGAACCAGAATCGACCGGTTCGGTTGACGGTTCTGGTTCCACACTTGTGGAACCGGTAACCGGCCGGTTCGGTTCGGTTCCAAACCAGAACCGAACCGCCGGCCAGGTCTACCTACAAGGACTCCACGGGGGAAACTCCATTTTCTTTGGCTTATGGTTGTGAAGCAGTTATTCCAACAGAGATCGGGATTACCACCTACAGGGTCCAACATTTTGAGACCAAACAGAATGAAGAGCTTTTTAGGAATCGCCTCGATCTGATCGAAGAAAAATGGGAGGGATCAGCTGTAAAAGCAGCCGTCTATCAGCAGAGAATAGCCCGTTTCTACAACAAGAAGGTTCAGATATGATCCTTCCTTCCTGGGGATTTAGTTCTAATGAGGGTTACATTGAATACCCGAAGACCCGAAGAAGGCTCATTGGGTGCCAAATGGGAAGGACCGTACATGGTAGTGGAGATAGTAAGGCCGGGTACCTATCTTTTGGAGCAGTTGGACGGTACCCGGCTCAAGAAGCCCTGAAAGGCTGAGATGCTGAGGAAGTACTTCCAGTAGACCTTTTCCTTGAGCCATGAATTCATAGGATGACCTGAACCGAACTGGGAAATTATTGTAGAGCCTCTTTTGAAATGACCCACAAAAAGTTGTAAGAATGGCAGTAGATCCCATGAATATGAATATGATTTTCTCCTTTGAATTAAGAATCTTGTCCCATTTACTTGTTTATTAATCGAATGCGAAAACCATGTTCAATATTCCTAGGACGTGCTCGATGCGAAGGGGTGCTCGGTAGCTAGGAAGGGCACTAAGCCTGTTGTTGGGGAACTCAGTAGCTGTAGCACAATACTGATGTAGCATCAGAGTCATATTAATGTATAATTTAGATTCTATAAAATATGAATGATGCTGGCTATGGGAAACGATGGAGTTTGTTTGACAAACTCAATATAGTATAGCGGACATATTTCTTGTTGCATACCTCCTAAGTGATAGGTGAGCTTTTGAGAGCCATGAGTATACGATACACATTGAGATGTGTATATGATACCGTGGATTGGCACAGGAGCAAGTGGGAGAAATTGTTGGGGTTAGTGCTCAGAGTGTCAATCTGCATCGTATTTATGTCTGATTCATGAATACGATCCATTCCTTTTTCCATAATATTACTTATTTATGGTTGCATCTTTTGTTTTTATATACGTATTCCATCTGATTACGATTAGATTGAAACTAAATGTGGTTTGGTGATATGTATATATTAGACAAATGCCTGATAATATATATTGCAGTACACAGTTACAAAGGTAGTTTGTAATTGACATTGGGAAGTGTCACTGCTAAATGTATATTATCAAATATAGTTCATGGTCAAGATTTACTAACACGGGTCGGTTAGTCAAATCTGTTGAAACCAGTACATGTCGTATATCGAGACTTGGTCCGATGATTTTGAAGGGGTTATTTAGGGGGTGATTCCGGTAACGCAGCGGAAGCGGTGAAAATCCGATTTTCAGATTTCAAAAATTTTTCTCGGATAAATTAAATAAACATATTTATTTAATATTCCAATAATCAAATTATGAAAATAAATTCAATAAAACAATTTTAAGTGAATTTACCGAAATACCCTTGCTTTGTATTTTTGTCCGTTTTAGTCCGAAATTGATCCAATCAATTTTGAATGATTCTAAATCATTTCTAAGATGAACTTATGATGTTCAAAACATCAAAACACCAAAGCAACCAAAATCCCCAATTTTCTTCTCAAAGCCGTGAGCCTCACTTGGGTTCAATTTTGTGCATTTTGCACTTTCATGCTTCAAGACACATCCAAATGATATCCAATCAACATGAAACTTTATATGCATCATATACACACATAAATACACAACATATATGAAAACCCCCAAATTTGGAATTAGTTAAAAACCCTAATTTTTCAATTTCCTCAAATTGGACAAATTAGACCAAATACATTAAATCAATTGTTTCAATCATCATTCTTCCATCCAATCCAAGTCTCAACACAATGAAACAACTCAAGATCAAATCTAGGTCATTTAAGAGTGGGTCAATAACTCTAGATTAGCAACATGGTTTCATAAACCTTAAAAGAATGTTTACAACTTCACTAGTTACAAACTTCCTTCACCATACATGCTCAACACTTCATTCAAACTTCCATCAACAAAAACACAAAGAAATAAAGAAAGAAATAATCTAAGAACATCACATGTTGAAGCCTTGAACCTAAGGAACATATTCCTCTCTAATAGTAAGTTGGAAAAACTTACTAAATTCCAAGCTATCTTTGATTTTGTCTTTCTTTTCTCAAGCTTTCTTTTTCTTTCTTCAATGGAGTTTATTTTGATAAAGTGTATTAGGTTAAGTGTATCATGAAATGAAAATCAATTTATACTTGTTTCATTTAGCCTTTGGCCGAAATTGGCTAAGACAAAAACAAGGAAATTAATTTCAATTTCATTTCAAGTTTCATTTGGTCAACTTGCACAAATATCTTATAAACTACTTTATTAGATATTTATTTTGGTCAACAAATGCAACTAATGTCATTTACTTTAATTATCCTAACATAAGATATTTATATTTTAATTAATTTAATCATTTAACAATTAAATAATTAATTAATTAATCAAATACAAATATATTAAATATATGTATAATATTTACATTAAATATTAAAAACATATATTCATTTAGGAAATAAGTCAAATAACTCATTTTGACTATTAATTAATGTGTATTTAAATTAATCAAGTATTAAATGTAAATACACAATAATTAAGGAAATGACTATCTAGTCTCTTTAGCATGTATCTTGCGTTTAACCATTAAACGACTTTATAAATAATCAATATTATTTATTTATGTTGCTCTAGTACTCAACGAGTATGTTTCATTATTGAGACTCTCTAGGTTCAGGTATATCCGTCACAAAATCTAATTTCGTGTCCATAATCTATCCACCCGTAGATTATGACGATCACGGATAATCTCGCTGAACCATACAGGTCGAGGTCATCGCAAATTGTAAACAAAAAGAGCACTACTTGTAAAACTTAGAAGAACAATCAGCTCGGATTTCTTTAGACATTATTTGAAAACTGGTCGGCCGAACTCGGTTTGGTAATAAAAACAACACCTCACTTTGTGCCTGTGGACGTAGGCTGGACTCGCTCCGCCGAACCACGTTAAATTCACTTTGTCGATTCTGTGTTTGTTTTCACCTTTTGCTACACTTGCTTTTGGTCTCCCATAACCAAACAAATTCAAGGTTGAAGGATGATTGTATCGGGAGAGTTATCTCAAAACTGCCCCCGGGACGAAAATCACCTGTCAACATATGTGTTTCTAGATTTCGAAAACTTCTTGGCTTGAGTGTTAGGAATGTAGGTTAAAAAATATATATGAAAAGCAAAAAAGAAAAAAACAATCACATTAATACATAATTTACTTTGTTGATCCAAAATCGTACTACATCAATCGGATTGTTGTGGTTTTGCTATATTGAAAGAAATAATATAGCAGTTCCGAAAATTACATCAAACCTTATAAAAGGGTGAACACACACTTATATACTATATGTATGAACAGTAACCCAAAATATTTGGGCCAAAGACACAAAATATCTCATAATATTTCCCAATAAACAGTCAAATAAAATGTGTTGGATCCAAATCGGGTCATGTCCTACCATGTTCCACTAATCTAACAACTTTAATCTATTTCAGGAAGTTAAATATAGAAGCTATGTGTTGCTAGGTTTCGAAAACCTTTAAAAAAAAGTAAGTGATTAATCCAATTCAGGAAATTATATATATAGAAGCTATATGTGTTGCTAGGTTTCGAAAACCTCGTGGCTTGAGTGTTAGGTGCAATTTAATTTTGCGCATAAATAAGGAAGTGATTAATCCAATTCAAGAAATTAAATATATATAGAAGCTATGTGTTGCTGGGTTTCGAAAACCTTGTGGCTTGTGTGTTAGGTGCAATTTAATTGTGCGCAAAAATAAGGAAGTGATTAATCCAATTCAGGAAATTAAATATATATAGAAGCTATGTATTGCTAGGTTTCGAAAACTTCGTAGCTTGAGTGTTAGGTGCAGTATAATTGTGTGCAAAAATAAGGAAGTGATTAATCCAATTCAGGAAATTAAATATATATAGAAGCTATGTATTGCTAGGTTTCGAAAACTTCGTAGCTTGAGTGTTAGGTGCAGTATAATTGTGTGCAAAAATAAGGAAGTAATAACAGACTTTTTAAGTAGAGATGGTAATTTTTTTCCATCCCCTTTTGTTTGGGACGGGAACTCATGTGGATGGAACGAGATAATAGGATGACACGAGATTTAACGAGAAGAGATTTAATGGGATACGAAGGGATTTAATGGAATACAAGATATGATCAAAACAATTTTTTATCCTGAAAAAATATAACGAGAAAAACCATGACGGATTTTTATCTCGATTTCATAGACAAGACTGGATCAAAATTAACAAATATCATCCCGTCTTTGTCCATTATTATCTACTTCCAATAAGAGGCAATAAGACTGACAAAATAACGAGGAAAAAAATATCATAAAAATAACAAACAAAAATTAAATGCCAATGGGCTAGTAGCACATTGGTAGCTCCTGCAATCCTCATTGTTGTAGTGAGAGTTTAATTATCTCATCTATAGTACGATAGGAAATAGATTTTCTCGAATATTTATGGGAATAGATTTCTAAATTTGATCTCGTTAGATCTATGTGGATATTATAAATATATGTATTTAAACTCTCATTAGATATTAGATTATAATATCTATATATTGTAATGTATTAAAAAAAAACGAAATTTAGATTGCCTGATGTAGACATGGATTTGGTGTTTGACAAATTTACTCCTTGGATTTGAATTGATCGTACAATTTAATATTAAAATAATGTATGTCTCCTGATGGTCAAAGAAGGAACTATCATTTTATACTTTTGGTTATCAATTAATTAAGCTCTTAAAAAAATAAAACTTCAGCATCTACTTCAAGTTAAATTTAATTTAGATAATAATTTAAATATAATTAAATCTTAACCGTATGTTTGTGATTTCAGTTTTTAATCGTAGAATGTTATAGGGCTGGAGGGAAAAAAAACACAACTAGCCAGCAACAAGAACATGCCCTTTACAGAACCTAACCATCAAGTTATAAATACAGAGATCTTAAATATTTTCGAGTATGAACTTGAGAAACTGAATCATGCATGTTGATAAGGCCATTGTGAAATTCTTACTAACCCTATTGAATTTCAATGATAACTGTATCTGTATCTGAAAATGTGACAGAAACCTGATCGAAAGCATTTAGTTACTAACTTATCATCAGCTTAATTATGGTCTTTATTGCTGAGTTGTCGCAGTGCCAAAATCTTAATAAATGGAGAGGGACCAATGGGAACACATGATTTTAGTTGCATGTACGTAGTTGAAGTGTAAGGATTAAAGAACGGCCGGTTCACGGATTCCCTGCACGAAGCATACTGCATTCGGACTCTTATTAATCTTCATAATTGGATCATCGAGGTGATTCATGTCACGACTATCATCGCCAGACTATCGTCGCCAGAAAATTAATCCAGTAATGATAATTTTTCACAAAAATTATTAGATATTTCTTATTTTATAGGGGTTAAGTTAAAATTATTTCATTAATAAATTAGATTTTTCATTAATTTATAACACACATTTAGTTTTATAAGAATGAGTTCTAATCATGAATTTGTAATAAATGAAAGGGGGGTTATTGACCATAAAGTGAAGGTTTGAGAAATCAAATGATGACAAATCCGTGAAAGAAGAAGAAAATAAAATGATGAGCGGTAAAAACTGAATACTAAAAAATGGTATCTTATAGTGAAGTGAAATCTTAAAAGCAACTCCAAATATGCTAATGGTGTTTATGGCCATTTGAAGACCTGTGATACCGCAGTGGTTGCACAATATGGGGCCGGCCAGTTGTTGGAAAATGCTCACTAGTAAGTAATTTGATGTACAATTTTAAGCATGGTCCACTTCATGTTAGTGGTTGTCTTTGAGTGATTCGGATACTCCTCCGTGAGTAGTTCGGAATGGTATATTCATATACTTAAAATAGTGCTTGGGTGAATGAGAAATTGTTGCTCAAAATTCACCCATTGGTGTTGGAAAATAAAGAAAAATAAGCTTGTCTCACATGGGAAAACTAATAAAGGAAAATTGTGCTTATATATGATTGCTCATATGTAGATGGGTAAGTGATATAAGGATAGAGACTCTCTCTACGTGCGCGTGCAAGGAGGGTGCAAATCAAAATCCGAATAGGCCTGACTCGTGTGCACCCGCGGGTCCTGCGTACAGAAATATCGGACCAAATTATGCGGTTACATCATATGAAAAGCCTCTCACTAACTCAATTTAATTGGCATGTTCATTTTCTTTTAAAGGTAGCAGTGTTTTTCGTTTTTTATGATATATACAGAACGTTTTTCCCTAAGTTTTTCTTTACTGTTTTTTTGAGAGAGTTCAAACACTTCGTGATTCGTTGAAAATGATTTTGGTGGTGCACATTCTCGTTTATTTCCGTTGCATCCTGGAAAACGAAATTGTTTTAAGAAGATTGTTGTCGCATCAACAAGCCTCGAAATTCTCTCTGTTAGGTGCCGCTTACTATTCTTGTTGTTGGTTCGATACTGCACTGCCTTCGTTACTGGACTGTTCTTGTCGCTGGTTCGTTGCTGCACCGCCGTGACTAATATTAGTTCGCTGTCTGCAGTTGTCCTGGGACTATGTTATTTTCATTACTCTTGGAGTGTTGTTTCCTCTATTTATTGTAGCAATCGTGTTATGTTTTACTGTTTATTCATAGTCTTTTATAAGAACACAATAATCAAATATTTGTAATACCAGTAACCGAACCGTAGGCATCAAGGACAGGTAGTGTTCCTCAGCTCACATACTTGATTTGATGTGGGTATTATATATAGGGTGTGTGATTGGGTATTTGTTATTATTATTATTGGAAAGAAAATGGAGCTGACATACTAGATTTGATGTCTGTATTATGTATAGGGTATGTCATTGGGTATCTGATTTAGGTGTACACTTGTTATTATTGAAAAGAAAATGAGGTCATATTATGAAAAGAACTATCTTATTTGTGATTTTCATGTCTATTATTTTGGATATTTATAATTCGTACAGAATTTCAATGAATTAGATAATTTAATTTACAAGATCCATAAAATACTACACTTTAAATAAGCATTTAGATATTGGATTGCTCTTCAAAATTAAGCCAACAAATGAGTTTTAAGTATTTTCATTATTATATATATATAATTTTAAAATAAAAGAGAATTAGAACGCCTCCATTATTTTTATATAGACTAACTTTTAATTGAAATAATATGAGAACAAGACAGGTAGGTGACCTGAAAATTGTAAAAATTAACCCATAAACTAATAAAATCATATCTGAAAGTTAATAATTATATAAATTCTTTATTCACTTGCGACAACATAGAAATCGAACCCAATACATATTATATAGAATAGAGGTATCTTGACTAAAGCTAGCAATTTTATATATTAGAGGATGAAAAAAGTTACTGTCCCTCTAAAAACACTAGAAGTCAAGTTACAAAGCACAAGCATCTTCCATGTTCAACCTTGAAAAACAGAACGCTGGATTACAATGGTCAAGCAATGGTGACCAAGTTGACAATTTTGCCCCAACCAGCCAGTGTACAAACAGAAACCTAACATTTATTGAGTTTTTAGATGGAGAAATTATGAATCAGCATCAAAGAGTGAGTACATAAGGAGGGGCATCCTTTCTTGGACCAGCAACAGTGCGGTAAACATAAACCTTATCAGCTTGATTCTTCTCATCACTCTCATCTTCCTTAATCACCTCAACATTTAACCTCCGATTTTTGCTTGCCAATAGCTTACAACCATCCATTGTCAAATTGCAGGCTGACATCCAAAGTGACCTCATTGATTCATACTTCTCCAATCCCGACAGTAGAGCTTCATCCCCAAATGGGCAATCCCTTATCTCAAATTTCCTCAGCTTTGGACAACCTCTTACCACACATTGCATCCCCAAATCGCTGCTTCCAGCAAAAGCTACCGAAAGGAGTTCCAAATTCTTTGCATACTTGCCAATGTACTCAAATGTAAGGTCTGTTAAGAGGCCTGAAAGTGAAAGCCTCTGGAGTTTAGTACAAGTCTTCACCACAGCACCAAAAGCCTTATCCATCGGTTCATTTGTCACATAATCTGGCTGTCTTGGGTTCATTATGCATAGGCGGAAGCATGTGAAATTGGGGCAATTCTTCACAATTGTTGCCACAGCAGCATTAGTCATCGCCTGACAGAAGTAAAGAACATACTGGAGACTCGGACAGCCAGAAGACACAGCTAAAAACCCTGCTTCAGTAACCCCATAAGTAATTTCCTCATCAAAAGGATCAGCAGGGAAAACGCGGAGTTCTTCAAGCAATGGACAATTGGAACCAACTGCCTCCAGCCCTGCGTCTTCTACTGTGTCCAGCACCTGTGTCAAGACAATAATCACAAGCCTAAATTATTTTTTAGAAAATGAAATGAAAGGCCAAGATATGTTTGATGCAAGTGATTCTTACCCAGAGCCGCTTAAGAAGTGGGCAATGCACAAGAAGCTTGGCAAGTTCAATACTCCCCAAAGTAGCATAGCTCAAATTCAAGAATGTTAAATTTGCACAAACAGGGGATAAAGCTGGAAAATACAAAGCTGTTGCTTGCCATAAACCAGAGAGTGTATGTATATTCTTGCAGTTGCTGAATGCACTCGCCAGCTCAGCATGCTGATCGTCAGTTAGCTCTTGCGAGAATGAACCGGTACCAAGCTCCTGTAATTGAGGAGCTAGAACAAGTAGTTTCTGTAATTGCTCCAGGGAAATATTTTTGTTGACTTTCAACACTTTCAATGACTTGCACCTTCTTATAAGTTTCTCAAGTGCATCAAAATCGACTTCAGAGTTCACATTGGCAAAGTTGAGTACTTCCAATGAGGTAAAGCTTTCAGGGAAGCAACTCAACCAGCTTCCGCTTATATCCTCAATACCATTCTCCTGAATGTCTAGCTCAGTCAAATTCCTGTACCCAAATGATAGTTTACAAGTTTAGAGGTGCCACGTCAGAAATAATGAGAAAGCAAAAAAGATTAAGCTTTTTAGTGGTGAGGTTGCAGAGGTTATGATTGGATTTGTATTATGTTTTATGTTAGTTCTTGTGATTTAGATAATTTCTCTAAATAAGAGTATCAACACAATTAGGTATCTGGAAAGAATTAGGATCTAATATTGAGTTGAGTTTGTACTGAATACTGAATCAATCATTAGTAGATAAATGAGACTCTCACGTAGAACATAAATTCTGACAAGTGATTTAGTGCTCACAAACTCAGTCCAACATTGAATCCTAACCCATTTGCAAGGACTAATACATATTACTTGGTGACCTAAGATGATTTGGGTAATAATGTGATTCTATAAGTAATATTGTAATAATGATAGAGATACAAATATTTATATAATAATTTATTTTTAAAAAATCAATATTGACAATTAAAAATACACTTTATGCATAAAAAAATTGTATAACAAATGAGAAAAATCATATTTTTATATCTAAAATGTGAAATTTGCATGTATAGATATCATTGTTGATTTGGAAAGGTAAAACATCCGCTTGTCCCGAATTCTTACAATAAATAAATTCATAAATTCGAACTCAAGACCGAGTAAACAAGTCGTAAATCTATTGTCACCAAATCACACCCTTTATAGATATCATTATTGATTTATTAAATATTAAAAGCAGAAAATTGTCTACAGAAATGTTTTAAAAAAAGTAAGGACATATCTGACTTCTCGCCATTCAAATTGGCATGTTATGTAAGATTTCAGCATTTTGTCATATTTTTCTAATTTTTAAGCTTTTGAAAAACAAATAAATAATTTAAATCCTCAGTTTTTTTGACTTTATCTGTATTTTTCACATGGCATGTTTACATATTTTGAATCAGAATCCAAAACAATAGATTTTGCGAACAAAAACATTTTAAAAGATTAACAAAGGAAGAGCGACGAGTGAATGGAATGAACATACTTGCAATTAGTAGCAATGGCGGCAAGACCATCAGTGCTGAAACCATCACAACTGGAAAGCGAAAGAATCTTAAAATTCGGAAAACGAACAGCCAAGAACTCCAAACTCCGATCACTAACGCTCATTCTCTTCAGCCTCAACTCCTCAAGCAACGGATACTTGTCGGCGAACGCCGCCAGCCACGGCTGAACATCAGCGCCCCAATCTTGCGGAACCAAGTTGAAATCCGAGAATCTCGGCTTCCCTTTCAACGTCACGCTCCGGACGTTAGGAAACCGGCGCGTGAGAATCTCCGGCGACACCGCGTAGCAGTTCCCGATGAACACGTGAGTTCTCGACAGCCGTTCTGCGTCGTACCAATCTTTGCAGGCCAGTGAGGCGCAGTTGTGATCTTTATGGGAAGTCAAGAGCGCCAGTACTTTCGTAATGGCTTGCTTTACACTGTCTACTTCTGTTGGGTTTTGGTCCTTTTTGCGTCTTTCTTCTCCCATAATTTTTTTTTTTAAGCAAATAAAATTTGTGTTAAGTTAATGGGAGGTGAAGCAACTGAGTGTAGATTCTGCAGATGAAACAGATTTGGTAGTTTTGAAACTTGATGCATGTGGCATGTTAGGAGTTGACCATACACAATTAAATTTCCTGAAGATGGATCCAAATAATAATAATAATAATAATATATCAGAAGATCTAATCTAGAGATGTGGTTAAAGGATAAAATTTTAATGTGTATGTGTGTATTTAAAATTTCAGTCCATAAATAGGGTGATTTGGTGATATAGGGTTCAGAATATTACCTTAAAATTTTGGGTTCAAATTCAGGGAGTGTGTTTTTTATAAAAGCCCGGGACGATCGGAAATTTTACATGCTTCGTTTAAGTTCGGAATGAGTGATTTACCGACGGGATTTCCAACCATTGAAAAAAAATTAAAATTTGAGACTAATATGTTTGATACAACAAGTTTTTGAGAAAGTCAGAAAACATGTGTGATGTGTTTAGAGGTTTTTGATTTATACAAGTTAATTTAAATATTTCAATGTGATGTGACTTATAAAATTGATTACAACATATAAGTATTATATACATCATTAAAAAATAAAAATTCCAATACAATATTTCTAATATAGACAACGTAATAATACATTTGTTAAAATATTAAAAAAAAAAAAAACAAAGACAAATGAGGAAAAAGCATAATAGGCAAAAAGACAATTCAATATCAACCTTGAACATTCATTCACCAGGAAATTCATGGCACAATATTAGTCTTTATTCTTACAGCCACAAAAATCCCACGACACCAAAGATAATGCGGACCCATAGTCATTTATGCCATCACCATAAAGCACCCAATGTAGCCCGTTGATCAAGATCCATTTGCATGGGCATCAGTCATCTCCAATCATATGTTTGCTTGGGCCCTACATTTGCAACCATGCTAAATTTAGATTTATATATTTTTTATTTTTTATGTATCGATAAAAATCTCATTTTAATATGATTCTATAAAATATAAAACAATTCAGGACTGCTACAAAACCACCCATTTAGGAGACTGACATGCTTCAAAAAAATGCAGCAACGTGCACTTCATTTGGCTGCAAAGGCTCTTGATCTCTTTGATGTCCCAGAATCTGCTAATATAGCCCGTTTCATTAAGAAGGTGACAATCCGGACTCATATTATGATGAACAGATTTATAAGTGTTTTTTAAACACTTATATTAAATTGGAAAAAACAAGTGGGCTTGGGCTTGGGCTTGAGCTTGATGGATGGTTAGTTTGGTATTAGATTTAATTAATATATATTTAATTAAATAAATCTTGGGGATTCATTAAATACCCTTCTGAGAAATTGGAAAACGTTTTGCAACTATTCCTATATATACATAGCAGTTGTCACATAAAGCAATTTTTCATACAAATAAATTATTTTGATCTTAAAAACAAACACCAAGTAAGTTAACCAGAGATCGGATTTTCAGTGCAGAATCTTCGATTATCAAATTGTTGAATCATGGTGGCAGACGTCCGAAGAACTACAAACACAATAGTAGGGGCGAATTTATGTTATAGGACATAGCCTTCTATGCTAGCCTCAATCTATAAAAGTCAGTGTGTTGTTTTAGTTTTGATTACTTGCTTTGTAAGTTTTTTGTTGGTTTGATATTGATTATTTGTTTAAGTTTCTGGTTTTGATTTATATTACGTTTACAAGTTTCTATTTAAATAAAACTATTGCATTCGTTGATTGTTCTCCAACAGCAGGCAATGCATAATAGGGACAGATTATGGTTCATTGCTGAATGCTGACCCACAGCCATGGAAGCTTTATCAACTTAAGAATCGGCAGTCTCGCAATATAGCTTTTACCGGGTGCAGCAAATCAAGCAGATGGAGAAAACAACGCAATATGCACAAGCGTTGTTTCTTATAATTTTTTGGATTTTCTCTGTTCAACGAGGGGCTGTATTAAGAAAAGAAACTACAGTTGAACAAATAGCCTCCATCTTTCCATTTTACTCATCCTCGTGATGTTCACCTGTATGAACATTGACCCAGCACCTAGATGAGGGAAACTTGTACTCTGCTGAATACATGAAGTTCATTGATTATCAAAGAAAGATGAGGGAGACGTATATATAGAGTTTCTTATAAAGTTTGATAACCTTATAAGCGAACATTCATCGTCACTCTGCAGACTGAAATCCAAAGTAATCTCATAGACTCATACTTCTCCAAACCTGATAGCAGTGCTTCATTCCCAAATGGGCAATCCCTTATCTCAAGTTTCCTCAACTTTGGACAACCTTCCAAAACACACAGCATCCCCCTATCACTGCTCCCAGCAAAAACTACTGAAAGGGTTTCCAAATTTTTTGCGTACTTTCCAATGTATTCAAATGTCAGGTCGGTTAATAGACCTGAATCTGAAAGCCTTTGGAGTTTACTGCAAGTCTTCACCACTGCACCAAATGCCTCGTCATTGTTCAGGTAATCAGGTTGTCCTGCGTCCATTATGCTGAGACGGAAGTGGGTGAAATTGGGGCAGTTCTGTACAATTGTTACCACATCAGCATTGGTCATCTGCCGACAAAAGTAAAGGACATAGCACACACTACTCTATTATTATTAGTAAATCTTTGGTGCAACCGTGGTATGGGTGATGTGGTACCACCAGCGAATTAAAAAATGACATGTATAATTTAATATCTATTTTTTAAATGTTTTTTAATTTCTTTAGCACGCGTAGCAATGGATGATTGGCTTGTTGCATGGATGACGTGGTACCACTGTTGCACCAAAGATTTTCTCAAATTATTATAGTGCCAAGCCAAATTTGATGTGATACTATTCAACTACTTAATTTTGACACAGGTGATGACTATCTCACCCATTCTAATGTTATTTGAGACCGTACAGATATTATCTAGGTTAACTGCCCACTCGAAATTGAAATCCGCTAACTGATATAGCAAAACTATTAATTGGTTTATCACACATTTGTGAATAACTTGTAGTTCAAGCGACTAATCGATTTGGCCAAGCAACTAAACCAATTTTGTTAGATTCCAATTTTTGTTGACACATTATTGAAGTCAATTGAGAATAGTGCCTTCGTGATCTCAGGCCAGTAATAATGGAATTCTTAAATTCATTGTTCTTCAAGATGCGGACGTAGGTCGAATTGGTTGAACCACGAAAAAAAACTCTAGTGTGTAGTATCTCTTCCATACGTTTACTTGCTGTTTTATTATTCATATATTATTGTCAATTAAATTGCTTTAATTTTTCGAGTAATTAGAGATTAATTTAAATGCCCAATTCATTCCTATAGTCATACTAGCAACTATTCGGTACAAAGGGGAAGAAAGAAAAACAAAAAATTGCTGCAAATCAATTCAATTGTTTCAAGGAACAAAATACCTTCATACTAGTAGTAAATAGTCGAAGGAATTTGGGGTGGTGCCATAGACAAATCTTTATTACAAATGAAAAATGAAGTGGTATCTTCTCACTCACTAAGACAATAGAACGAATCCTTCTGGGCTTATTTAGTTCGGTCCAGTCCATCAAAAAACTCAAAAAATAAAAATTAGCCACGGTACGGAAAGAATTTTAAACCGCACGTGTGCTGGAAAATAGCAAAACTATCCAGGGGTATTACACGTGTGAAAAGAACTCAAAAAACCTGCATTGCAGGCTGCCGCCGCCGCCTTAAATTCCACTTGAATCCCTCCCAAAAACAAAACGCCTCATCCAATCTGATACCACCAAAGCCCTTGTGCGCCAGCTCACTAGCTTGCTGAATATTGCAAAGTATAAAGAGTGTCAAAAGAAATGAAGTTTCAAAAACCTGATGACTTCAATTTTGTTGTTGCATTTTCAAAGCTGTGAAGGGAAATTTAAATTACCTTGCGTAGACTGAATACCAAAGCCACTGTGTGCTATGGCCTATTGAAACCCAATCACCGGGAAGTTGTGCCGCAGTTTGCTCTCCTCCCAGTGGAGCAAATTGTCCCAAATGCTTATACCTGGTTACATGATTTCATTCAAGCTTATCAGATATCCATTTCTTAAATTGTATCTACAAGTTAACTAGTGCTCAGAAATATACCCCAACTAAGGAACTCTTAGCTAGATCTGGTCACGGTTCCGAACGAAGGAACCGGACGGTTCTTGTTCCTTTCGATTTCAATTCAGAAATCGGAATCGAAACCGGCTCCGTACGGTTCGGTTAGGGTTCTCACCCCAGTCGAACCGTTGGAACCAGACAGTTCCAACCGTAATTTAAGTTTTTATTTTATTTTTAATTTAATTTAATAAAATTCAAATAAATAAAAAAATTTATTATATCTATTTGATAATAATATCCAATTATAAATTTCTTTAAAATTTAATTTTCATTTTTTAAAATTATTTTTAAAAAAAAAAATTGGAACCGGAACCGAACCGAAATTATCCGGTTTGGTTCCGGTTCCACAAGAATGGAACCGGGAATCGTCGATTCGATTCCGGTTCCGAACCGAACCGGACCGATAGCGAAGTCTACTCTTAGCGGTGAACGACATGTCCTACTATTTAGAGGTATCATATTGATATATTTTAACTTTTAATGACCATACATTATAGATATGTGCAGAGAGAGAGGAAACAGAGTCAAATTTACCTAAATTGCTGAAACCGATGGCGACCTGATCCCCTGAACCTGAGAGGACCTTCCGGATTTTTTTCAGCCTCTTCCATACGGTTGAAACACTTAGCAAGGTAGGCACCTTGCTGAGCTGCGACCTGAATGATCAGGCCAATGAAGAATAAGTAAGTACATGTGTATGAAAAATGAGAAAGGCTGAAGCAGTTGTCTTGAAGATTTCATTAGAAGATCACATGTTGTTAATGAAATATGTGTAATACCTGTGCTGTTGCCGGAAGATTTTTCATCTGAGAATCCACTTCAGAAAGAGCTTTCTTAAATTCTTCAATGTTCAATTCGACAGCTTCTTGGGCAGCATCCCCTTTGGCCTCCTTCAATAAATCACCAAAATCACGCATCTGCTTATTCTTCAAATAGAGCTCCACTTGAGGGTATCTTTCACAAATGTCATTAATGACCTCTTGAAATTCCTTGACAGTCAGCGTTCCAGAATTGTCCTTATCTGCCTTGCTAAATATAGCTGCGATGTCTTCCTGAGAGAATATATAACCAGGAAGAGACAAAATTAGCAGGAAATCAAAACTCAAAAGCACACATGATCAGTCAATCAAAGAGTAAAGTACCATGACTCTGCGCTGGTTAACTGTTGCACAATCACCAATTGCATAAACGCTATCACATCCCTCAACCCGCAACCATTCATCAGTTGCCAAAGCACGCCTATTTGTCTGTTAACAGAAGCAAATGATTGTTCAGTGAATGTAAAGAATACCCCAATAGAAAATCACTTCAAATGAACAAAACTCTAAAATCACAACTGAATAATATATAGATAAGTCAACAATGAAAGCAAGTCAGCAACAAACAGTTAATTTCACAGCACAAACTCTCTAACACGACACACCTGACCAACTTGCTTCATAAAATCCCTTATAATAGCATGGGGTCCAATGCCAGTTGACCAGACAGCCATTCCATATGGCATAGAAGATGTTTCCCCATTTCCTCTTACTTTGGTGGAAATTTCTTTGTCAGTCACTTTTACAACCATAGATCCTAGTTTTACATCAATTCCATTTCTGGAGAACTTCTCTTCAGCAAAAGCTGTGATTCTTTTATCAAACCTGCAAAACATGAACTACAAGTATGAGCAAATTTTAACTGGGGAAAAAACTAAAGAAATTAATATGCATCTTCCAATTTCTCATATATCTTAGTTAACTTGCACATCAGCAAGAGAAAAAAATGACTGATTTTGAATCAGACAATCAGTGACCTCCAATTACAGTTTAGACATGCAAAGGGTATCTCTCGACTTTACCAATAGGAAGCTTCAAAAATTTTGCCAGTGGTGAGGGAAAAAATCCATGGCATGATCTAATTGGTTTTTTTACATATCATATGAATGCATATTCTATAAATACAGAATCAATGGTCCATTGAACCTACTCTCATTATAATTCGCATTCTTACATGTTCAGGATATGATCTGCTGCCTCTAGCAGTGTTATTTTCACTGAATCTTTGACCTTAGGATACAGCTTAACTAAATCCTCGGTTACAAAATCATGAAGCTCTGCAGCAAACTCCACCCCTGTCGGGCCACCGCCAACAATGACAAAATGAAGAATTCTCCTTCTCTCTTCATCACTTAGAGTAGGAAGGCTAGCCTTCTCAAAGGATTCAATGACATTCCTACGGATTCTCTGAGCATCTTCAACTTCCTGCATGAATTAAAAGAGCATTTCCTTGAGTGAAAAAGTAATAACAACAATGCGGTTGTTGTAACAAGTTATAGGAATATATTAAACAAACAAAAGAACCAATAAAATTACCTTCAAGAAGTAACAGTTCTCCTCCACTCCAGGTGTATTGAATGTGTTAGAGCGAGCTCCCATAGCTACGACAAGGTAGTCATAGTCTATAGCAAATTCTTCTTTTCCATTCAAATTGGTATTTTGACTAGATCGGCAATAAACTTTCTTACTTTCTGCATCGATCTTGAAACATTCAGCTTCCCAGAAAGAAATGTCAATATTTTTCTGCACGAGGAAATAAGAAGAGGAACAATCTCACAATTAAACCAAAATGACAGTAACCAGAAGTCTAAATTGTAAGAATCAATCATATAACAAAAACTTTAATATCACATCTAACGGTTATTATTGAGTTAACACTATGTGTTCATTACCTTCCCAACAATGTTACGAACTGGTTCAACAATGCTGCGAGCTTCCACAGTACCACATGTAACACTGGGAAGCAAAGGAGTGAATGCAAAGTAATTACGAGGAGATATCACTTGGACATCATATGAGGGATTGTTGAGATTCTTTAAGAAACTAGTTCCAGCCCAGCCAGTTCCAAGCACCACCACCTTCTTTTTCTTAATACCCGTTTCGGGAGGAGCAACAGTGTATGCATCACTGGATGCATTTGCCTCCGAATAAGCAATAAGGCCAGTGCCACTGTAAAAATACCCAATAAGCGTGTGACGGAGGAAATGAAATTTAATAACTCGAAATTATAATTCTCTAAACCAAACTCATAATTAGCTTCAATAATAAAGGAACAGAACAAAACAGAACAGTGACAAAATTTGAAATTCCTAAATCACGTCACAAGAACGCGTGGAATATGAAATTGAAGGAACACAAAAAAAAATCTCCATGTAAGAACTTTTGTATCATCATACGTCATATGCGTCGTCACTATAAAATTGTAGAAAGAGCCTAATAAAACAGCATGAAACAGCTCAGGAAATATGTAAAACTCATATTTCAGCTTTTGCAAACGAAACTAATAAATTAACAAAAGCAACCAGACCAGATCAAGTATTAGTATTTAGTAGCAGGAAAAGAAATACAAATTTAAAAAAAAAAAAAAAAAAAAAAAAAAAAAAGCAACCAGATCAAGAATTAGTAACAGAGCACATAACTAAAAAATAAATAAACCTAAGTTGAAAGGAAACAATAAAGCTTAATAAAAATAATAAAACATATTAATTATTTTGATTCATCCAACCAAAAAAAAAAAAAACAGTTTATTACCTGACGGTGGAAATAACAATCAACTTAGAAAGCGAAGGATAATCATGGAAAGCTCTAGAAACTCTCTCGTAGAACGTATAGCCTCGCATTTTCTCGCGGAAAAATAAAAGAAAAAATTACGAGAATTTCTCTGAATATGAAGAGCGATTTTTTGTTATGTAAAAGAGAGAGGTGTATGTAGCGTTGGTTTTAATATGTAGTAGAAGAATAGTCAGAGAAGGAAGGAAGCAAGAGCCAAAAAAACGAAAAAAAAAAAAAAAAGAAAAGAATCCAACGAGATTGGAGGGAGAAAAATAAAATAAATACGATCTGTGTGTCTGTGACTCGCTGTCACGTTGGTTCCGGTTTTCTTGCGTGACTTGGCGCGGAAGGGAACCGCGCCACGTGTTTGGTTGCTCTTGTACTGTAGTATTGTATTTTATTTATTATTGGTGTAGATTGCACCGCTTACATGCTTAACGCTTTTTACCGTTTGATGAAATACCTCCACCTACTGATCAAGCGGTTGTGAACTTGTGATGGGATGCATCATACCAAATCAAATCTCGTTTTCTCCCCACAACCCCTTTTTTTTTTTTAATCGTTTAAAATAATTAAATAATAAATGTAAAATAAGCTCCTCAGTCCTCACAGTCTCCGTCCTTGATTTTGTTTCGAATTTCGAATTTTGTCTAAATTTATTAATTATGTTCTCATCTTGATTTATATTTTCTACATCCATTTTTAAATCGGGGTAAAAATAAACTCAAAATTTAGATTAAATAATTTAATATTCTAAATTTCAGATTGAATGATTCGTAATTTCGAATCTCAATATCTATTTGCCCGATTTTTATGCGCGAAGAAGAAAGAGAAATGTGTAAGGTTCAAACTTCCTGAGACAAAGTCTCAGCAAGGGTTGTTTGATTAAGTGAATAAACCTCCAAGGGGCGCAAGCACACAAATTACAATCCTAAAAGTTATGAAACTAAGAAATAAAAAATATGTTCGTTTGAGTCTTCATTTAATCGGGGCTTCTTCTCTTTGTACGAGTGAGCTTTTATAGTGAAGCTTGTAAACCGCTTGGGCAGTTTCAGTATCTCCATGCAGCTGCTGGATCGTGTCTTCAACCGTTGAGCTGTGCGTCTCAACTGATTGATCGTGGAGGGAAAACTGCTTAACTGTTATAGTCGTGGGATCAACTGCATTACGTGTTCTCGTTCTAATCGCTGCTTCGGTCGTCCTGGGTTCTTTTCGCTCTAACCTAGTGATCGCTCTGATCGCTCTTCATTTCGTCGCCTTTCTTGCCTTCGTCCTTTACTCCTTCGTTCTAGGGTGATTTCGCTCCAGGGTGACGTTTCCTTTTTTTGTCAACAATTGTCCCCCAAATTCACATTGATTGAACTGGAAGTGAAAATCGATGTGAATTTTTCGGCTTTCCATCCCGATTCGTTCTTTTCTCGTTCAGGGAAAACCACCACACCAATCGAGGGTTGGTCCGATGGGCATTCTTTCCTTGCCCTCGACTAGCTAGTCACTCGGCCGATCCCTCAGTCCATAGAATCTGTGAAGCCGAGGAGTATGGCACCCTCCACGCAGAGGAATTCAGTCAGCCGCTGTCAACGGGCGTCACCCATCCACAACCAGGAGGTGCAGTACCTTCCACATAAAGGACCCTAGACAACGATTGCTAACGAATGCAGCCCATCCACAACATTACATTTCATTTCACACCTCACATCGTGTGGATGGTTGTTAGCTAACATTTTTACATTTCATTTCACACCTCATTAAAGAGAAGCTTTAATTTCCGATGGCCTCTGTTTCATGTAGATCTTCTTCTTTTTCCGGCTTTGTTCTGCTTCTTCTGTTCTTTCCTCTTTCATCTGTTAACCAAAGAATTTGCTTGGTTATGGAAGACCAAACTGAAGTGTTTTGAGTAGGATTGGCTCTTGGCTGGGCGGTTGGGAGATATTTTTCTTAAATTCTACTTCTTCAACTTTCCTCCTTTTAAATACTCCCAAGACATGATACTGTTTCCATTTGCAATGCTTTTCATGTGCTACCTGGCCGATTGACGGGTTCTCTGCCCTAAGCCTGACTTTGTCGAAAGTAACCTGCAGTCTGGTGGTATTGTCACATCAACTTTGCTTTTCACGCGCATCAATAATGGTGATAGCCTGGGCGATGCTTCCGGGGAAAGATTTATGCTGACACATGTATTTGGCCGATCTAATGAAGGCCGATGCTAAGATGTTGAGGCTTGGTCGATCTATTGAAGGCCGATATTGAGGCTTGGGCAATTTAGTGACCGATGCTGAGAGTATGACAAACCTGGGGGAGAAATTTTCGCCCTGCAATTGGTTGGGCCGTCTTTTACAGTCCCATGCGAGCCCGTCACCTCTGCAATAAATGCGTGGCTCTTCCCAACACGTTTCATCATGGGGCCCATTTAAGAGCCGTTTTTTATGTCACTTTCGCTTCGTCGCACGTCACTTTTGCAGCGAATCGTATTCCAACACATGTCTAGGGCGATCCTTAATACTTTTCCGTTTTCCCGCTGTTTCCATCCCTCGATGATTCGGGTTGCGACACATGTCCCAGGTTGAACCCTTCGTCTGTTTATATAATGGTTTAGCCCACTCTAGTTTTTTCTTTACTTTCGACTCGCATTGCAAAACTTGTCTCTATCTTACTCTCGATCTCCTGGTATCAATGGCGTCATCTTCCTCTGCCCCCAAAACCAGTTCATCTACTTTTGCTGATTATAAGATGGCGCTGGACGATTCTTCCGTGGGCACTTTCGGTGTTCATACCCTTAACGAGAATTGCGGCCAGTGTGCGCTTGGTCCCGTTTTTATTGAAGACAACATCATTACTACAGCCCCACTGGCTCAACAGTTCCCTTCTTCTTTTGGTCTCCCGTTTTCGGAGCCAATCAATATTTCTCATTTGGCTCAATCCAACCTGATTCGCACGTGGCCCAAACACGACACCGCGTTCGAGTCTTGGTTCCAACGTATGCTATTGCATGCGGATACCCGTGCCTTTCTAGAGGAGCATGGTTTCCTTTCCTTCATCGAACTCTCATTGGCCTTGCCCTCTTTTGACCGCAGCCTGTTTCCTACCTCATTACTCTTTTGGTCATCTGAATACAATGTATTCATTTTCCCTGTTGGTCCCTTTACCATCACTCTTCGTGACATCGGTACTCTCACCGGGCTGGCCCCTCTGGGTGCGCCCATCTCGGCTTGCACAACCTTCTGTTTTCCTCCTCCTTCAATGGACCCTTCGTCCTTTTCATCATACTCTTCTTTTCTTCGCACATTTTCGAAATCGGCCGGTTCTGTTTCGATGTTGGAGTGAACGACCTTCCTTCACTATTGGTTGTGCAAATACATCATTTGTGTGCCTAGCCAAAAGCCTGTGGCGGGCTACCTCCCCATCTCTTCAGACCTTGCCAATGGTCGTCGCTTGGACCTGACATCCTTCTTGCTAGCCGCTATTTATTGGGGATTGGCCGTCCTCCTAAAAAAAACTTCGGTCGGGGGCCTTGCCCATTGCCTCTGGCCCTCTGTGGCTCATTCAGCTTTGGTTGAGAGCCTATTTCCCTATTTTCGGCACTATTGATTCCAATCATTCTTATCATTGTGCCGGTCTTCTTTTTGCCCAACTTCGGCCATCTACTTTCCTCTCTCCCACTATTTTTGAATATTTCTATACTCTTTGTCGGGTTTCTTCTTTTTTCCCTTTTTCTGTGGTGGACAGCCCATCATTTGTTCATGATATTCCTCAGTCGGAAGAGGACGAGTCAGGTCTTCACATTTGGCGTAGGTTTTTATGCAGTCGCGACCTGATTCATGACATCCTGACCGGGGCCAATGGCAAGGCTGGAGTGGAGTTGTATTCGCCCAACTTCGTTGCCCGCCAGTTTGATCTCGTTCAAGGATGGCCTCTTCCATTCTTCCATACTCGCTCTGCTTCATAAGATCATTTTAGAGTCTTTTCGGTCTCTGACATAGAGCAATCTTTGTCGGAGACTCGTTCTTTGATTTCTTCTTTTGTGATAGTTCCATTTGCTTCTTGCACATCGGTCCATTCTTCTTTTGACCATTTTTGGCCTTCTAGTCGTGAAAGATTCTTTTCTTTGCCTTCTATGAGGGTGTTTTCTACTATCTCGTTGTCCCCCAAGTCTTCTGAGCCGGTGGGGTCAAAGAAGACAGCTGAGACAGACAAACACAAGAAAATAAAGCACGTCAAAAGGAAGCAGTCTTCCCCCAGTTGTAGCTCGGATTCAGACATGCCACTTGTGCATTGTTCTAAGGTACGAGTCTGACGCCTGTCTTCTTTTGTACATAAGCTTGATGTAAATCGCGGTTTTAACATTTTATACTTTGTGCAGGCGCTTCGGATCGAACCTACATCTGCACTGCCCGAAACGCCTCAAATTTCAGGGCCCGACTCTTATATATTTGAAGGTCTCGAGGAAGTGGGACCTGCTGAGGTGCTGATTGTTCAGCTTCCATCGGATGAGGGTGAAGCAGTCGAGGCTCCAATCGTGGAGAAAAAGCCAGAAGATGGCGGCACAGCTGTTACCAGTGATTCGTCCGGAGCCGATCCCCAAGGTACGGAGCCACATATAGAATCTGGCTGTTCGCGTCCAATGGTTAAGGAAATTCCAAGAAATCATCCCCTATTTAAACGTCCCTATTCGGACGATCATGTACCAATTATGCAGGATCCGGACGACGAGGCTGAAGTGTCAAAGTCTATTTGGCCAGATGGGCCTATTTGGCGTCATCTCAAGCGGCTTTACCCCTTAGTACGCAGGATGTCTGCCACAGGGCTTTGGGGGAGTTATAGGGACGTAAACGGCCTTTATAGTTTGACCGAATTGGAGTTATTAGATGAGGCTCGGTCCATGTACAAGGACGACGTGCTTCATCGTATTTATGAAGAAGATGGGGTCATTTATATTTCTGATTCTTCCGATTCTGATTTACCTGTAGATGTTCAGGCCACCGCTGCGCCGCAGCACTCAACGCCACATGGAGCATCTCCGGGTTCTTCAGTGCACCAGACTTCGGCCTTCGCACTGTCGTCGTCCTTGGCTTTTTCGCCCTCTCCTCCGCGAGTGGAGTCTCTTGTCCCGTCAGCGCAAAATCTTTCTGTGCTTGAACAACCATCATCTTCGGCTCCCCAATCTTCGATTCCTCTACCTGCAGCTCCTGCTACGTCAGCTCAATTATATGCTGCTTCTGAACGATCATTGCCCCTTCGGGCTGAGTCTCCCATCCTGCAATAACATTCTCATGCTCGGCCGTCGCCTCCTCGGGTCGCGTCTCCTGAATGGCCGTCAGTCCTTGTCCCCCAGCAGCCGTCATCCTTAGATCCTTCGCTTCAACAAGAACCTGTGCAGCCGCAAGTTGATGTTTTTGAGGCATCGACGGATAGGCCATCTAGCTCTGGTCCTGGGGTGGTAAGTCTTTTTTCCTCTTCCTCTAGTTTATGACTTCAGTTTACTTCTGCTAATTTCTTCTTTGTACACAGGTATTCGACCCGCTGCTGCAATCGGCCCAGAACATTTTGGATCATCTTGGACGATTGTCTTATGTTCCACTTCAGCCTTCTTCACATTCGGCTGAGACCAGTACGGAACTGGAGGTCCTTCTGGAGATCATTGGTCAATATGCTTATTTTACTACATTGGAGATTGGTCAGACCGTTCTGTCAGAAAACATTCTCCAATTGGACAGAAGTTCCTCCGAATTAAGCCGAATACTAGCCCTTCATGCCTTGCCTATATTAGTAGATGATCAGCTATTCCTCCAAGAACTGCAGGATGATGTAATGGCCATTATCTCTCGGTATCGCAATATACACAGTCAAATAATTGGGCTTTGTTCCTCTATATTGAAGAAAGAAACGTTTCGCGGTTCTCTCAATGCCCTTCAACAGGCCCTAAGAGAGACCACAAATGAAATGGTGACTGAGGAATCAGTTCTCCTGGACCTAGAGAGACAATTACAGGAAATCCATCGTCTTATTGAGGAAAGCCGTATGAGGAAAGAGGCTAAAAGGAGGACCATTGCCGCCCAAGTAACGGAGATGGACGAATCTTTGGCAGAGTACGAAGGTCTGGCCCGTATCGATTTTGAGAAGAGCTTGGCCGATTTGGAGACATCAGGTTTGGAGGCGCGAAAGGAATGGCGTCTGAGGAGGGAGATGTTTTCGGCCATAAAGGAATAGCGTGGGGATTTACGGCGGTCTTCGGGCCAACGCCAATGATGCATTGTAGGACGTTACATCGTCCAATCTTTGTACTTTTGAGGACGTTTTCATCCTGAATTAATGAAAATACATTATTATATTACTTCATTTTGTTTTTATTGCAAAGACATTATATTTTCATTCTCCCATAGCGAGGGCATATATTTTTTCAATTATTTCCCATTTATCGCCCTAGCATGTGCCCTTCTGTTTAAATCTTTTAAATGATATGCCCAATTTGGTAACACATCTTTTACCTCGAATGGGCCTTCCCAGTTAGGCGACCATTTTCCATATGCTGGATCTTTAGCACCAAGTGGCAATATAATTTTTCATACTAATTCGCCTTTTCTGAATGATTTAGCCATGACCTTGAGATTATATTCCTTGGCTATTTTCTTCTTTTGTGCTTCCAAACGATTTAACACATCGCTTTTCATATCGTCCAATTCCAATAAATTCTGGATCATTGCTTCGTTGTAATCTTCATTCGTCAACTCTTTTTGCAACATCACCATAGTGGATTCGATATTCATTTCTACTGGTAGTACGGCCTCTTGACCATATGCTAACTGAAATGGTGTGACCGAGGTACTCGTCCGTGGTGACGTCTTGTAGGCCCATAGAGCCTGACTCAAACATTCGTCCCATCACCTAGCATTATTTGTCACCATCTTCCGAATCAACCCATTAAGGGTTTTATTGGATGACTCTGTCTGACCGTTTGACTGAGGATAATACGGGATGGTGTTCACCAGCCGGACCCCATATTCGGTCAGGAAGTTTTTTACTCTCTCGCCATTTAACGAAGTACCATGATCCACCATTATCGTTTGTGGTATACCGAACCGGTGAATGATGTGTTCTTTTATGAACTTGATGATTTGCTCTTGAGAGATCTCTACTACCGGAATGGCTTCCACCCATTTAGTAAAGAATTCGGTGGCAACGATAATGAAAGTATTCCTCTTACTTGATGCAGGATAGATTTTTCCTATCAAATCTATCGCTCATCTTATGAATGGCCATGGTTTAATGACGGGGATCATTTCGGTTGCCGGTGCCCTCTAAATAGGCTCATGCTTCTGACAAGCAATACATCATTTGGCATACGAGATGCATGATTCTCCCATCTTCGGCCAATAATAGTCGCTCCGTATAATCAATCATCTCATCTTTATTCCGGCCTGGTGAGCCCCACAAACACCTTCATGTATCTCGGCCATGACGGTCTTGGCCCTATGGCCCTACACATTTCAACAACAGCCCGTCTTGGCGTTTCTTATACAACACGTCCCCTAATACCACGTAATTCAGGGCTTTGAGTTTCACCTCCGATCTTTCCCACTTTCAGGTTGCTCTAGAAATTCTTTGATCTTGCTTCTCCAATCGTCCTCCTTTTCAACTTCGATGGTCATGACATATGTCTCTCTCTTTCGTCACATCAAGGCTGGCTTAACTTCTTCGTTTCTATATATACCATCTATGTTTGTTTGTTTGTGTCCGGAAGCTGCTTGGGCTAAATTGTTGGCCATTTCATTCTTCGCCCTCAGAACGTGTTCTAATTCTGCATGGTCAAATTGACCTACCAACTATTTAGCCACATCCGATAGTGCCATGACTAATGGACTTTGGCATTTAAAGGTCTCTTTATCTGTTGGATCACTAGTTACGAATCTCCTTTAATAGACACATGTGTACTCCCATATTGAGAAGTTTTTCTAAACCAAATATCAAGGCTTCGTATTCGGCCTGGTTGTTAGTGCAATATTCTTTCAACCTGATTAAAAAGCGGAATGATTCTCCCAATGGGCTGACTATGACTATCCCCATCCCAGTTCCTTTTGATGTGCTGGACCCATCAAAATACATTGTCCACGGTTTCAGACTGCATTCGTCTAGTTCCATTTCTATTTCTCTAATGGTGCTCAAACATGGGTGGTCAGCAAAGAAATCGTCTAAGGCTTGATTTTTACATCCTTTTGAGGCTCATGCCGTATATCAAATTCCGAAAGTGATAATTACCAGAAACCGAATTTTTGATGCAAAATGGGACGAGAAAACATATATTATTATATTAACTTTAGTGAACAAGTACACTATATTCGGTCTAAGGTAGTCACGTAGTTTAGTACATGTAAAATACAAAGCCCAACATAATTTTCTCATTGGAGAATAATTACATTCATAATTCAGTAATTGTCTGCTTATATAATAAATGTCTCTTTCGACGTCCGTGTCATCGTCTTGCGCGATCATCCAGCAGCTATGGACGTTCTTCGGCTGATATGTACAACTTCAAAAGCCGTCATGGCACAGGGGTACCATCACTGGCGGCTGCGACAAATATTTCTTCAGGCCGTCGAAAGCATTTTGATGTTCTTCGGTCCAGACGAATTCGTCATTGTCCTTTAACCTCAACAAGGGAGGAGAACACTTTAGTTTTTCCTGCACAATTAGAGATAAATCGTCTTAAGAAATTAATTTGCCCTAAAAATTTCTGCAACAATTTCTTATTTCTGGGAGGTTTAGCTTCGGTGATTGCCCGAGATTTATTAGTGTCAATCCACGTTGGTGTACTAGAAAACCTAGGAAATTTCCTGCACACACCCCGAAAGCACATTTGGCAGGGTTCAATTTCAGTTTAAATTTTTCATTCGCTCAAAACCTGTCGCTAACTGGCTAAAATGTTCTTCCATAGTCAAAGATTTAGCCATTATATCGTCCACATAAACCTCTACAAATTTGCTGATCATGTCATGAAAGATTAAATTCATGGCCCGCTGGTAAGTGGCCACAGCGTTTTTTAGGTCGAACGGCATTACTACCCACTCATAACACCCTAAAGAACCTGGGCACCTAAAAGTCGTTTTATGTATATTGTTTTCGGCGATGTAGATCTGATTATAACCTGCATATCCATCCATAAAAGAATATACTTGATACCCTACCGTGGAATCTACTAGGGAATCTACCGTCGCCATGGGGTATTGATCTTTGGGTGTTGCTAGATTTAAATTCCTAAAGTCTATACAGATTCTTATTTTTCCAATTCTTTTCATGACCGGGACGATATTTGACAATCATTCTACATATCTGGTCGTCCTAATAAATTTCGCTTCCAAAAGGCGTTCAACCTCTTTCTTAATATCAGGCATGACATTAGGTGCAAACCTCTGTGGAGGCTACTTATGTGGTTTGTGGCTTGGCATGATTGGCAACCTATGCTCTACTAAAGTCATATCTAAACCAGGCATTTCATTGTAATCCCAAGAAAAACAGTCTTTATATTTCCGTAATAAATGGTTCAGTTTTTCACGTACCTGGGCCTCTAGTTTCTTACTGATGTAGGTGATGCGTCTATCGTCCTTGCTTCCCAAATTTACCTCGTCCAATACATCATATGCCCTTGAAACATTCGCCTTATGCCGTCCGTTTAGAGCGTATTCTTCTTCTTGCAGTCCGCTCTTGTGACTTCCTTCCAGCAAATAATCTACCTCAAATGCCTCTCTTATCATGTCTTCTGTCTAGTGTGCTAACAATTTATCCCTTAAGGCTGAAATCGCGGCCTGAGCTTCGGCCTCATTCTCTCGTTCCGTCACATAGGCCATTAGATTGGCCTTGGTAGCCGCGAGTGCGGCTTGTTCTTTATTCTGTTTGTTCCTCTTCATTTGAGCTATGTGTGTCGACTCCCCAAAGACCACTGTGATTGGCCTTGTTTGCGCGAACAAATTGTTTAGCAGACCTGCGGGGTATGGCTCGTCATTTTGAGCCACAATGGTCGAGCTTTCCCCTTCATTCAGAACTATGTTCGACCCGTAATTCCCTTCGTACTTGAAATATTCGGCCGAATTTGTCTCCGCAGCGAAAGGCTTATTGTCGACATGCACTACTTTTCTACTTCATCTTTCTGGTTCCAGAAAACTAAGCACTGATGAAGAGATGAAGGAACATTCGGTTGTCGTGTATCCAATCTCATCCTAGGAGCATGTTATATGTTGTTGGCCCGTCTATAATAAAGAATACTATTGTTTTTGTAGTACTCCCCACTTGCAAGTCTAGTGGGACGACCCCTTTGGCCGTTGTCGCCCTTCCATTGAAACTTGTTAGCACCACTTCCGTAGGGATGAGGTCCTCCTCTGACTTTGCTAAACGCCCTAGCATCCTTACCGGAATTGCATTGATGGCTGCTCTCATTATCAATAAATACTTTGGTGATGGGTATCCCATCGGCTTTTGCTTTTACATACAACGGCCGCAAGTGCTTGGTCATCTTCGGTGGGGGTTTCGAGAATATCATTTTCCCTAATATGCCTATCTGTTCACTCTCGATGTTGGTCTGAGGCATTTCTCCTCTCGTGTCCCATCCCGAAGGTGGTAACGTGACTGGTGTATTGTAAGAGACATTATTGACAGTCATTCTTCGCTTTTCCATCATGGTAACGGTCTGTTTTATTTTGGGCGTTCCATACAGGACAATGTATGGAGATCGTCCCAAGTCATCTCCTAACGTTCCGACCGCAGGGTTGCCGGCCTCATACAATTCTTTGAGAAGCCAATTCGGTGATATTCTCATTCTTCGTGCCTCGGTCCTGATGTCTATTTTTTTCTATGTCTATTGTTTCCTCGTCTGATGCTTCTTTATCTGTTATTGAGAGTGCCGCAAATTCGGTTTCATCACCATCGTAAACATCTTCGTTATTTCCGGATCCTCCAATGTTGCCCCCCTTCAATTTTTCGAACAATAGGTAATGATTAGCCACAACCGGTGGCATATTACCGAATTGAATGATGATATGGGGCTCTTCATTGTCTGTCTTGTCTCGCTTTTGTCTATCGAACTTAGTAAGCTCTTCGCGGTTCGTCGTTGTCCCTCCTCGGTCTTCATTCTCTTTACTATTTTCACCTGGTTTCTTTCCTGCCCAAGCATTACAGTCTGCGGCGACCTTCATTTCACCTTGTTGGCGCACCATACGGCCATAATTTCGCTGGTGTCGCCTCAGTTGCGTCCTTGCCATTTCATCTACAAGAGGGTAATTCTTTCCTGGATGTTGTCCCGGATACGGCCTGCGGTACGAATGCCACACGTTGGGCCGATGAATCTTTAGCCTAAATGTCCTCACATTTTGGACGAAGTTCGAATTCTCACTGTAGAACCTTGGTGCGAAGGTTTGTGGCTGCCATGTTACTGGCTCTTTCTTGGCAGGCTTTCGCAGGTATCTTCCGACCCTCTCATCCATCCTATATTATTTTTACATTGTACACAAAGGCTTTGTTGATCCTTCCGTTCTTGGGGTGCTTTAATCCTTTCCAGGGCGCTTGGACGATGACGGTCCTGCTTTTCATCTAGAACCAATTTGACCTTTGGCAGACTCATCTTGGTAAGATCAGAGTTGATCATGTTTAATTCCACTGGCTTCGAAAATAGGTTGTCGTCCACTGCCATCCTTTTTTCGAACGTTATTCGTCCAGATTCTATGGCATCCTGCAAAATATTCCGAAAAATGAGACAGTTATTAGTTGAATAGGACCATGTGTTATGCCACTTACAATATTTTTTCCCGCCGATTTACTCGGCGCTCGGCAACGTGTGGTGATCGCTCAAGCTAATCTGATTGTCCTTATATAATGATCGAATATGGCATCGACTTTTGTGATATCAAAGGAGAAGTCTCTACCCTTTTTGTCATTTTTTTTCTTTAGCTAAGGGTTCGGCCCACGTTTTACAAACGTACGGCTTCCCTTTAACCAATTCGGTCAAACACAAGTCGGCCGATTCGATGTCCATTTCGCCTACTTCATAATCGATGTTCCTGTAATACGTAAATTTGCTAGAATTTTTCATTTTCTCTTCTTCCCTTAGTAATCGTTCATAACGCACCACACTAGTGATGAGTTGGGGGAGGTCCCAAAATTCACGATCTTGAAATTTCTTTTTCAGATCGAAATTGAGACAACTTTGAGCGATTCTCACAAATTCCTTTTCTGGCAAAGGCACGTAGCATCGGCCTCGAGCCACTTTAAACCTTTGTAAGAATGTCTCGGCCCACTCTCCTGGTAACTGTCTCAGGTTTTCCAAATCGGCCAAAGCCACTTCGGATTCGGCTTTATAGAATTGCGCATGGAATAACTGTTCCATTTGTTGCCAATTTTCTACTAAGTTGGCCGACAGACTGACATACCAGGAGAAAGCTACACCTGACAGTGAGCCGTGGAATAACCTCAATTTATGGAAGTCAGTGACCTCTCCACACTGAATGGTAAATCGTCTTATGTGTTCCATGGTAGAAACTTCCTCAGACCCCGTAAACAGAGAAAAATCTGGTATTTTATAGTTTCTAGGCCACGGATACGCCACATCGATCCAATCAGGATATGGCTTCCGATACCTTGACCGAATTGGCCGTACTCCCAGACTGAATTGATTTTGGAAGATCTCGGTCATCTGTTCCTTTAACATGTCATTGCCATTAAATGGCATTGCTATGGGCGGCGGTTGTGGTCCTCTCACAAGTGGGACATAATCATGATTTTTTCCCTGAGAAACCTGGACGCCTTGGGGCAACACCACTTCGTGTTGTGCCATATTTGGCCTTTGGTGTAGATTTGGCCCTAAATATGGGCCATTGTCCCCAAGACTTGTTCCTCCCCCAGAAGTCGTAGGCACCGTGATTCCTTGTGGGGGAACATTGCTCGGACCAGCCTCCTGACTGCTTGGTGCAAGGGAAGGTATTGTCCACGGCAGGGCTATTCCCCCATTTACACATTTGGCCATCAATTCGTTTAATGAGCTTAAGTGTTTGGCCATGTTTTCATAATGTGAATTGCTAGTCGAGACAAATTTATCTATGACATGAGCATTTTGCAGTCTAACCTGTTCGACAACATCCTGTGTGAATTCACCGAACAATGCACGAATCGTATTAGGGCTGAATTCTCGCATAGGTTCGTATCGACTAGCGTCTGCCAAACCCTCGAAATGACCCACCACGGCTGGAACGTGGGGCTGGTTGGTTTGCTCTAGTCCTCCTTCCTCCGTAATTGAGCCAGTTTGAGTGTTCTTTTTCGGAGGCATCTCCACTTCTTACACCAATTATCCCATTGTGGTCGCCAAAAAACTGTTTGCGCGATTTTTATGCGCGAAGAAGAAAGAGAAACGTGTAAGGTTCAAACCTCATGAGACAAAGTCCCAGCAAGGGGTGTTTGATTAAGTGAATAAACCTCCAAGGGGCGCAATCACACAAATTACAGTCCTAAAAGTTATGAAACTAAGAAATAAAAAAATATGTTCGTTTGAGTCTTCATTTAATCGGGGCTTCTTCTCTTTGTATGAGTGAGCTTTTATAGTGAAGTTGTAAACCGCTTGGGCAGTTCCAGTATCTCCCTGCAGCTGATGGATCGTGCCTTCAACCGTTGAGCTATGCGTCTCAACTGCTTGATCGTGGAGGGAAAACTGCTTAACTGCTGTAGTCGTGGGATCAACTGCATTACGTGTTCTCGTTCTAATCGCTGCTTCGGTCGTCCTGGGTTCTTTTCGCTCTAACCTAGTGATCGCTCTTCCTTTCGTCGCCCTTCTTGCCTTCGTCCTTTACTCCTTCGTTCTATGGTGATTTCGCTCAGAATGACATTTCTTTTTTTTGTCAAGAATATCAAATATTGATATAAAAAACCAACTCTGAATATAATATAATATCCAAATTTATATTATGATTCAAAATTTTCTATCATCCATACATATACAAATACATTACTACTCAACAAAAATATATCTTGCATTTGCATTAGCATTCACGTAATCATGTGATATTTCATGACCTTTTTCGTTTAAAATTATCATATGCTGCTATTAAATTAATTTCTTTTTGTTAGGTGATAATTAAATTTTAATTTTAATTTTTTTTTTTTTAAAAAAAAAAGGACTAAGAGTGGCCGAATGGGATGCTGAATGCTAGTCTGACCTAAAAAAACACATGAATTGACCAACGAAACTGAGTTGGAAATGAAGCATTTGCCCAAAAAAACACTGAGAGACTTCAAATTGTAATAAAATTAGCAAATCAAAGGCTCCAATTAATTTGGTGCAGCGGTCATCATTTCTAGAAGAATGCCAGCCTGTTGACGAGTTTAGATTCTCAACAGCCTGGGGGTTGCTGCTGCTGCTGCCTTAATGGAATATTCATCAACATTTCCCACGTGACTTTTCAAGTTTGAACACGGATCTACCACGCTGAAGTCTGAACTATTAACAATTTTAGTTCTTTTTTAAAAAAAAATAAAAATAATAGAGAGGCATTTGGAAAGCTCCAAGATACAATCTTTTTCACATTTTTTTTCCTGTTTGTGCTCAAACTCTTTTTATTTATTATTTTATTTTTTGTGGTGCTAAATCAACATGACAGTACTTGATTTTTAAGTGGAGTTCCTAGCTGTATCAGTAGAGAATTTCGTAAATAAAGAATATGGAGGAAATTTAAACTCCAAACTTCTTATATTATAACAACAAATTAAAATAAAAATTAAAAAAAAAAACTCCTTCAACGGTTTAAGCCTGGTCAAATCAGTCTACAAATAAGGGCGATTCTCGGCCCATTAAATCTCTAATAAGAACTAGCTACATGCTGGACCAACGAGGCCCACGCCAACGCTTCCTTCGGTTAGTAACATTGACAACGAGGCTTGAACCAGGAGGAACAAAAGTTACAAAACTAACACAAACCTAATCACAAGACACAAAGTGACAAGTGATGTCGCAATCTATCTGAGATTTAATATCCAAAATAATCGTGACCATATGTATATTTCTAGTTTAAAGTGGTTATGATACTTATATGTGCATGTTCTCTAATAATAAAGTTCTCAATGGTTGGGTGGTGTAGAGTTCAGGATTTGATATTCAGATTCTGAATTCGAATTCAAATAGTGTGTTTCTTGTAAGAATATGGGATAGCCGAGGGTTTTACGTGCTTTGTTTAAATCGAAATGGATGGTTTGACGGTGGAATTTTTAACGATTTCAAAAAAAAAAAAAAATTCTCTAATAAGATATTATTTTCTTTGATATGCCGGGACGGCCCAACTCTCAATTTTAAATAAAGAATAAATCTTATTTAGAAAGTTCTTAAATTTGAAGCCAAGTCTCATAAGATTTGTTATATTATTCTTATATACTCTTCAATCTGTTTAAAAAAGATTAGTATTCGATTGTTTTCTTACATGAATGACACATTTGCTTAATTCAAAATAGGGTTTGCTTTTACTTTATATGATGTTGGCAGGTTAACAACTTGGAGCTACAAAACATTCACTCTTTGTTCAACTTGTCACTAAACTCCAACGAAATATTTCAGTATATATCTCATTCAAAGTTCTATCAGTAGAAGGATCATGGCCAAGTAAAAAAGAGCCCCATCATTTTATGTATTTTCATTTTCTCAGCAACCAAATTTTCTTTATTATCTTGCCTAACTTTTGAAGGATTAAATTGTTGTGATTCTTTGATCATTAAAAAATATTTATAAGGAAAAATAATTCTATTACTATTTGAATAAAATTTATAAGTATTATAAAAAAAATTGAAAAAAAACATTCATAAACAATGGAGACTATGACAGCTGAATATTTCAATTCTCCCCCTCCAACTGCATCTGAAACGATTGTCATATGAAAACTATTTCGATTATGTCTCTGCACAACTCTAATTTATCCCGAATAACCATATTTGTTAACATATCACATTTGTTATTTGTTAAACCACCAAGGAACAAAAGTTACAAAACATATAACACAAACCTAATCACTAAGTGACAAGTGATATCTCAATCCATCTAGGATTTAATGTCCAAAATGGCCATGACCATATGTATATTTATAGTTCAAAACTGTTCTGATACTTATATGAAGACATGTTCACTAATAAAATATTATTTTCTTTGATATGTCAGGACGGTCCAACTCTAACCTTTGAATACAAAAATAAGTATTATTTGGAAAGCTCTGAAATTTGAAGCAAAGTCTTATAAGATTTGTTATCTTATTCTTATATACTCTTCAATCTATTTGAAAATATTAGTATTCGATTTTTTTCAACGCTAAATGCCTTATTTTTTGTAGTGAAAATAGGCTTTGCTTTAATAGAAACTTGTATCTAAACTGTCACGTACACCTTTCTTTTCTCTCAACTTAGCGAACCTGATAGAAACCTGCCTGGAACAAAGCCAAGCAAACCTCTCCACGTGTTCTATGCCCCAAGAACCGCGAATCTTGATTTTGTAAGAACAAAATCCTTCCAGATCAAGTCCAACCCTTAAGGAACATTGCCCTTAAAAACCTTTCTTTATTTCTTTGGAGAATCCTGAACAGCGATACAGCGCCACAACGCTTGCCACACGTTGATAAGCTTTTGTTCCGTAAAACCAAGGAAGAATCCACTCCCTCAAGATGACACAAGTCAATTTGTTTTGTAAAAAGATATATTATTGGTTAATTATCCATTACAATGAATAATGCCCCTTTAAATAGGTGGATAACCCTAATTCTACCAAAATATAATAAAACTCTAATAAAACACTTGAAAATTTCGTCTATAGGCTTTTTAATTTAATTAATGTTCAGCCCAACACTTAAACAACACATAACTTAAAAAAATATAAAATATAAAAACTATAGGGATATATTGCGTCCTCATTTAGTCCATGAAGGAATCCGAACTGGACTTTGATGAAAACTTCAAAGTTGTAGAGCTATGAGTTATCTTTTCAATGCAACTTGAATCACCAAAATCGGACATCGGACGAGAAATTTACGTCCAAAATACGAAGACCGCGTAAATCCCGCCACTGCTAATACACCATTCGGAAATAAAGCCCAAAATCAATCAAGGCAGCCCATGCACGTCCTAGACCCATTCCAATATTGTTTTAGACATAATAAAGTCATCACATAATGTCTCATGCATGGACCAAACTCCAGAACCCAAGGAATCTTCCAAATCCACCAAAATGGCCCAAATACACCAATTTGACCAAACCATGCAATCAGCCACAATTTTAAGTTAACTTGGCCCAACAAACAGAGCTCATTCTGGATCACATCAGAACCCTATCTACCTTTCTTCTTCTATGCTACCGCCGACCATAGCCCTTCCTGTGGTCGACAGCAACCCTCCATAACTCTTCCCTCATTCCCCCCTTTGCATTTCCACATCCCTTCTCCCTCTTTGCCTTCTAATCATTTTTCTCATTTTCCCACTTTCTCCGGTTTCCGACTTTTGTTTTTTGTGTGGGGATTTTTGCTTCTCATATTTATGGGTTCCACTCTTTATATATAGTGGTAGATTTCTAACATTTCGTATTGATTTTATGTGTTTGCTTTTTCTTACAGGAATAATAGTGTTTTCTTCGACATATAAAAATTTCGATGCCGATAAAATATATAGATCTGACTTTGCGGGTGAAAATTGGAATTCTTCGGTGCTTTCTGGACGTTTGTACAAACTCATATATCTTGTTGACGGCTGATTTTTGGTCTCAGGGCAATATGGGAATATCACCCCGGGACAACCTTCCCCCAACGGTGAATTTGTTTGGTTATGGGGAAACCAAAAGCAAACTTAGCAAAAGACAGATAAATACGCCAATCGACAAGAGATTTAACGTGGTTCGGCGGATCATATCCAACCTACGTCCACGGGCACAGAACGGGTGATACTTTTTATTACTGAGATATGCTTTTCTGATATCTCTTGTGTTTACAAGTCTGATCGTGATGATCTTCCTCTTCATTCTCCTCCTCTCTACACTCACTCTACACTCATATTTATAATGGTGAAGAAATTATATTCCTATTTGTACAAGAATTCCCAGTTGGAGATGGTTTCCTTTTCCTATCAGGATTCCTACTTTTAAAACTACATTCACTTCTTTTATCCTTTTAGGATACTGACTCATCAGTTCTCTTTATAAAAATAGGATAACTATTATCTTATCTTGTATGGATATAATGCCTTATCTTCCCGAACATATCTTGCCCTATGCTCGGTTTTCACGAGGTCGGTCTTCATGAGGTCGGTCATGATAGTCCTTTGAACTGAGAATGCTGCTGTCGATCTGATAATGCCCGGTCATCCGATCTCAAGTGGTCGGTCACCTATCATCAAGTGTTCGGTCTCTACCTGTTGGCTTTATAACGCTCATGTGCTCGGGTCGGCATTAATGATTTCGACCGATAAGGGAATTACCCTTTTACCCCTTCCGTGCTGCTTAAATAACATAGTACCCGGAAAACACCATCAACATTTGTCCCCTAGTTCTCGGTTCCAACGAGTATACAATTTGGTGCCGGGAACTATATGAAAATGGTGTGTTGATCGTCTTGCTGGCGGTCGCTCCAAAAAATCACAGAGAAACTGTATTCGCTATCAACCAAGCCTTCTGTTTCTATCTTCATATCCTCAGTTATTGAAGATGTCGATCCCATTCGATATGATTCTCTACCTTAAAGCAAATTCTCACTTGGGTCGTCCCATGAAGTTCCTCTTGTCGTCCAAACTTAAAAATGACTCATCCTCTGTAATATTTGTTCCAGAGATTTGGAGGTCTTCACCCCTGACTGATCCAATCTCGATTGTGAGGAGAAAATTTTGCCTCTGAGCTAACGATGATGTGCTCGGTGGCATATGATCCTGTCTTGAGCTGTGAGAGACGCTTGGACCTGGGGAAATGTTACGTCCTCAGTCCAAAGAGACAAACTCGGTGGGATGTAACCCGACTCCGAGCGAAGAGAGGCACTTGGACCTGGGGGAATGTTATGTCCCCTAGTCCGAAGGGCTGACTCGGTGGGACGTGACCCGACCCCGAGCTGAGAGAAATATTTGGATCTGGGGGAATGTTACGTCCCCAGTCCAAAGAGGTAGACTCGGTGGGACGTAACCTGACCCCGAGTCGAATAACCAAGTGGCCTCGGTGGAATGAAATCCAGCCCCGAGCCGAATAACTAAGTGGCATCGGCGGAACGAAATCCAGCCCCGAGCCGAATAATCATTGGGACTTGCTCAGAGAGGAAATGAACCAACCTTTGAAGCCCTATCAAATCTGGCTTGGGCGTCCCCTTGTCAGACCGATAAAAAACAAAAATAAAATTTTGAAAAATAAAATCAAAAAATGTAAACAACAGCGCGGATACCTCAAAACAGCGTCTCGTCCGAGGTCTCCAAAACACAATTCTGAATCTTTCAATTCAGTGTCCCGGCGAACCAGGATTTGGATCAAAGAGCATTTAAAATGGTAAGGGCACATCCTCTGTACGCCAGGTCACTGTGGAGCCTGAGTATTGTGCGAGGGCTTCTCCTTACAACGCTGGAGCGGGCACACGCCATGGGGGCACAACGTCTCCCCGTGCTGCGCCTCTCTTGGATCCAAATGATGAATGGATCAAAGAGTGTCCGGGATGCTAATGGCACATTCCTCCTTAGGTCCGGTGTCACTGGAGCAAGCAATTGTCACGGGGGCATCGTCTCTCCCCGTGCTATGCTTTCTCACGGATCCATTACATCGGGTAAGTGAGGATCAGAGAGTGTTCGAAATATTAAAGGCACATTCCTCCTTATGTTCGGTAACACTGAAGCAAGCAATCGCCACGGGGGTATCATCTCTCCCCGTGCTATGCTTCTCACGGATCTTATGCATCGAGTATGTCCCTGAATATTCCGAGGACCCCGAGCTAAAAGAGACACTTGGTTCTGGGGGAATGTCCTGTCCCCAGACCAATGAGCATGACTCGGTGGGACGTAACCCGACCCCGAGATGAAAGATGTACTTGGCTTTGGGGGAATGTCTCGTTCCCAGACCAATGTGCATGACTCGGTGGGACGTAACCCGACCCCGAGCTGAAAGAGGTACTTGGCTCTGGGGGAATGTCTCGTTCCCAGACCAACGTACATGACTCGGTGGGACGTAACCCGACCCCGAGCTGAAAGAGGTACTTGGCTCTGGGGGAATGTCCAGTCCCCAGACCAATGTGCATGACTCGGTGGGACGTAACTCGACCCCGAGCCGAATAATCAAGTGGTCTCGGCGGAACGAAATCCAGCCCCGAGCCTGTATCTTGTTTGTTCTACGTGCTTGTAAACTTGCATTCACCGATAAGAACACGACTGTCATAACAGGTCCATAAATTATCTGCCCTATAGCCATCTTCTTCAATGTAGCAATCAGATCTTGCTTCGGAAATAATTTTGACACGAATTTAAACCAAAAGTGCAGTGTGGGATCTAAAATTAACATCATGTATCCATCCATCCTTGATGTTCTCACCAAATCATAAGGTTTTGAAGATGCAAAAGTCTCCAAAAACGAGGCCGTTTTGGCAGAGGATGCTGAAAAAGCAGATGAAAACAGAGAATAATAAGGAGATGCTCCATTGTAAGCCCTCGTCGTCGACTTCCTTAAAAAATCCGTCAACTTGAAGTAATCTCTCGACTGCGTCTGGTTTTTCAGAAGGTTCAGGTGGATTCTGCCAACTGGGTCTGTGAATACGCCCGTGATTTTCTTCTTGTTACGTTGTTGGCCATGCAATTATCTTCAACTCATGTTGTATAGCTGCGAGTTCTTGTCTTCAAGGCTCCATGGGTAGTAGCGAGCCTTTGATTCTCTGTCGTAAGCTTCTGCATCTCCACGTGTTGTGCCGCAATCTTATGTTCCATAACTTCCATGCATTCTCAAATCAAGGTTGGAGAAGAGAATGATGTGGAGACCTCTTTCCAAAAAGCAAGTTACACTCTCGAAGCAGAAGTTAAGATTTACTCTTTAAGAGTCGATTTAGTGCATTCAGAGGCATACAATGTGCTTTATCAATACTGGAATCATCTTTCGAGGGTTTTAATGTGAAGAAATTTGATGCTGCATTTGCAGTTGATCCCCTCTACCATCGAACATCTGCTCAGTTTGATGAAGGTGGAGCCAATGGGCTCTTGTTGAATAATCTTGGAGTGTATGCTGGATGTCAGGTGCTCTTTGATTCTCGGGAAGTACCCGGGAAGGGCATGTCCATCTTTTTTTTTTTTTTCAGAAATCGATAGACCAAGTTGAAGCTGTGTATAATAATGAAGTCGAGCCTGATGATGTTGAATTTTATGATTGTTGGATCAATGATTTTGATCATGATGACCAACCACGTGTTGATGAGAACCACAATGATGCAGATCCTTCTTTCACTGGCTATCAAGAGGTTTTGTCGCAGACTATGTGTTCATTATTTGAAGAATTTAATATGAATTTGTACACTGGTTTCTCTCTCCCTGTCCATAGGTGATTTCCATCTTTTGCCATCGTCTTTCTACGTGAGCCTCTTTTTGTTGAGTTCCCCACAGACGGCGCCAACTGTTGACGGTTGATTTTTGGTCTCAGGGTGATATGTGAATATCACCCGGGACAACTTCCCTCAACGGTGAATTTTTTTGGTTATGGGGAAACCAAAAGCAAACTTAGCAGAAGACAGATAAATACGCCAATCGACAAAGAGATTTAACGTGGTTCGGCGGATCAGATCCAACCTACGTCCACGGGCACAGAACGGGTGATACTTTTTATTACTGAGATATGCTTTTCTGATATCTCTTGTGTTTACAAGTCTGATCGTGATGATCTTCCTCTTCATTCTCCTCCTCTCTACACTCACTCTACCCTCCTATTTATAATGGTGAAGAAATTAGATTCCTATTTGTACAAGAATTCCCAGTTGGAGATGGTTTCATTTTCCTATCAGGATTCCTACTTTTAAAACTACATTCACTTCTTTTATCCTTTTAGGATACTGACTCATCAGTTCTCTTTATAAAAATAGGATAACTTATTATCTTATCTTGTATGGATAGAATGCCTTATCTTCCCGAACATGTCTTGCCCTATGCTCGGTTTTCACGAGGTCGGTCTTCATGAGGTCGGTCATGATAGTCATTTGAACTGAGAATGCTGCTGTCGATCTGATAATGCCCGGTCATCCGATCTCAAGTGGTCGGTCACCTATCATCAAGTGTTCGGTCTCTACCTGTTGGCTTTATAACGCTCATGTGCTCGGGTCGGCATTAATGATTTCGACCGATGAGGGAATTACCCTTTTACCCCTTCCGTGCTGCTTAAATAACATAGTACCCGGAAAACACCATCAACATATATATTTTGTTAAGTGTTAGATAATTATATGTTGTTGTAAAAGATTCATGTCCAATATATGTATTATATTGGTTCACTTCTAGTTAGGAGTATAAAGTCACCGACTTTGCACTAAGACTGGGGTGAGGACACGTCGATCCCATAATTCTTTATGTACCTAAGTAGTTTTAGGTGTGAATATGTATTTCTGCTGATTATGAGAAATACATAATACATAAATTGTTCTGGTTGTTAGGTTTTTATCCTAATTTAACTTGAATCTTAGGGTATCATAAAATTATATTCGAACTATTATAACCGTGTAATTATATTCTTATGGTGTTTTTATATATAAATGAATTTTCATCTTAAAAAAAGGCTTTGCTTTTACATGTTGGCAGGTTAATAATTTTGAGCTACAAAACATTCGGTTTTTGTTCAATGTGTCATTAAACTTCAATCCCCAAAGGGTGTGGCTTGAATCTTGATTGCAAAATGTTTACGATTTGATTACCACGTCTTAAGTACGAATTCATAAGGTGTATTTTTTGTAAAAACTTGAAACGATCGATAATTTTACCTATTTTGTTTAAATTCAAGAGCAGTGATTTGACGATAAAATTTTCTAATATTTTCAACAAAAAAAAAAAAAAAAAAGTGTCACTAAACTCCAACGAAACATTTCAGTATATATCTCATTCAAAGTTCAATCAGTAGAAGGATCATGGCCAAGTAAAAAAGAGCCCCATCATTTTACGTATTTTCGTTTTCTCATGCGACCAACTTTTCATTATTATTTTGCCTAACTTTTGAAGGGTCGAATCAATTGACATTTGACACATTGTTTATAATTTTTTTCCTCCATTAAACCATAAACAGGTGAAGAGAGCTATAAGACATTGTATATATCATTGTTCTTTAAAGCAATGATATGTGTACCAAAAAATATATATCTATAATAATAAAAAAAATATATAAAATTATTATTAGATAAATAATATTTATCTAACAAAAATGATGTTTGTATTATATTTTGTACAATATTTTATAGAACCATGTATATTTGAAGAAAAAAAATTATCCTCTTTTTCCCTTTAAGTTTTTCAAATATATATATTTGTATAAAGTCTTACGTAAAGTGTTATACACATGCCATTGTTATTTAATTAAAAGACAACAAAAATTCTCATCTTTTAGTGTTTTTATGTATTATGATATATATATATATATATATATATAACTTTGTATTAGTAGCTAGTTTCTCGCATGCAAGTGACTAAGAGCAGTCCCCAAGGGGTGTGGCTTGGTGGTGTAGGGTTCAGAATCTCACCTTGAGGTTCTAGGTTCGAATCCATGGAGTGCATTTCTTGTAAGATTCTGGGACAGTCGGTGGTTTTACCTGCGCCGCGGCCCAGAATGAGTGGTTTGGTGGCGAGATTTCCAACGTTTCCAAAAAAAGTGACTAAGAGCAAAAATTTATAAAGGTAAATAGTTCTCTTATTTAAGTTATTTTACATAAATTACCGTCAATTAAACTGCTATAAAATGACACCAAAAAATACACGTAACCGATCCCATTTAAACTGCTATAAAATTTTCATTTTTATTAAGAAATGTTACATTTTACTATAAAAAATATTGAAAAATAACAATTGAGTATAATTAGGGATGACAGTGGGTAGAGTTTGGTGCGGGTTTGCCATTACCAAACTCGCACCCGCATAAGTAAATAAATTATCAAACCCGCACCGTACCCGCTACGGGTTTTAATTTTCATTACCAAACTCGCACCCGCATATAAAAATAAATTATCAAACCCGCATTGGTACCCAGTGAATTTTTTGCGGGTTTTTAAAATATTCAATTCTATTATACTCTTAATAATACAATCTTTTTAATTAAACATTGATACTTTTTCATAATATACAAAAAAAAATATATTTGACAGTTTATAAATTATGACACATAAATAAAAGTTTAAAATATTTATAATATAATGTCAAATTCATATTATCACAATTACATCCATGAATCACTAGCTGAATATCATTCATTATGTTAAATTCATATCATCTAAATTATTGAACCATTATCAAAAGTAATTCAAAAATATTAAGAGAGAGCAATTCAAAAATTGTCAGTTAGTGAGTCCTTTTATATGAGGTTTTTTTTACCATAAAGATATGAAACAAAAAAAAAATAATAAACTTGTAGGTAGCGGATACCCACAGTGGGTATCCGCTGGTTTTGTTTAATTATCAAACCTGCAACGGGTTTTATTTTAAATTACCAAACCCGCTTAAATATTTACCAAATCCTATTTATTGCGGGTGGGTTTTTACGAATTTGCGGGTTTGTGGGCGATATTGTCATTCCTAGGTATAACAAATATTGAAGTATAACTATCTACTACTTACAGTGAAATTAATTTAAAATGTAATTTTTTTTTTATAAAAACAAAAAATATAAGTGAAAATTTTGTAAATATATATTAGTAAAATATTGTATCTCAGAATTTATTATATCAATTTATTATTTTTTTAATTTTTGAAGTAGGAAAACAATAATAACCCTTAAAAAAACCTCAAAGAAGCCACGTACAGATGAAAAAACAGTGATATAAATACGGATGAATTAAACAGATCCAATCGCATATGTATTAAAACAACGTTATTTTAATAGTATATATGGTTGGATTGTGTAATCTATCTATTTATATTTGTATCATTTTCTAAACATATCTAACCATAGATATTATTAAAGTAACGTTGCTTTAATTAAAATAACGTTATTTTAATATATTTATATATGTGATTAAATCGGTATAATTTTCTCAGTGGGACACATTATGTTTGAAATAAAGAATGAGAGTGAACACAAGATCAAATTATGCTACATTATTCTTTTTCAGGTATGTCATATCTCTATCAACGGCCAACGCAATGTTCATCAACTCAACTCTGTAGGGTCAGAGGCTTATACCACTTTCAACCCAATTGAAAAACCTAAAATTCACCCTTACCCACAATGCCACGTGTCCCAGAGCAGTAAATTTCTCAAAAAACAATAAGGGTAGATTAGTCAATACACACCACACATTTAAATCTTTGGGTTTAGTGATTAATTGCACTTTAAACATTGGCATAATACAACGGTAAGTAAACCAAACCCCCCAACAAAATCCAAAACAGTCTCCAAAAAAGGGCAAAAAAAAAAAAAAATTAATCATAATCACGACTAATTAACTTTAATTAATCCCATATTAGTTGAATATCACTCACCTGAAAATCTCCATTTCTCTTCATCTTACACCGGAGAAATATCAATTTCTATCAAATTATTCTCTTCTTCTTCGCAATGAAAATTCTCAAAATCCAATCTTTCTCTTTTATTGTTATTATCAAGAGCTATCTCTATTAGCCCTTCTCTGTTTTCTTCATCTTCCCATCGAAAACACTCGCTCTCCGGCGACCCCCAAACTCCGACGGCCAAAAAATCACCGCCGTCCGATGAAGTATCAGAATCAGTCTGCGGATAATACAAAGACAAAGAAGCGTACCTCTCAATCAAAAACGGATCTTTGTTACCCGGATCCTTTACATTTTCTTCCTCTCCTCCTCCTCCTCCTTCTCCTTCATATGCTTCATATATTACTTCTAATGGAGCCCTGACGTTCCACTCAACAAAAGAGTCTTCGAAACAGGGGTTCGGGGCAAAATTGGAATCTTTGCAGGTGACCCATTTGTGATCTTGGTCTGATTCTGTAGAGCGATTGCTTTCATGATCAGCTGTGTTTTGGTTTCTTTGTGCCGCCCCAAAACGGAGCAAGGCGAGCAAGAGAGTGACTGTGATTATGAGAACTGGAGAGAGAATGATTTTCAAGAAAATTAAATGAGGAAAATAGAGGAGAATCAGAATGAACAAAGTTGCAATGCTTGAAATTAGAGGATCTGCTGCATGGGAAGACAGTAATAATTTCATTGAAATGGGATTCAGCTTCTGGTGTGATTTTTCATTTTCGTTTTCGTTTTCTTCCATGGGATTAATGAAGAATGAAGAAGGAAATTTTGGAAGGAGAGATGATTGAGATATTTTGTGAGTTTAAAGTAGAAGGTGCTTTTGGGTCAAGAAAGTAGAGATAGGACTTGACAGACGCCTTTAAATGGAAATATAATTATAAAGAGACATTTTTGATGAATTTTGTTACTGAATCGCTTTTAAATTCCAAGTCCATTTTTAGATGATGTGCGGTTTAAATAATGATAAATCTTATACATCTTTGAATTCTACTTTTGGAATATATATATAGATTTTTTCGAATAGTTGAAATTCCGTTCACAAATCATTTTTTTCAAAAATTATATTAAATAAATATTTAAATAGAACAAATAAAATTTATATTTGCAAATGACATGTGAGAATCGAATTCAAACACAGCAAAGAAAGCAGGACTTGAGGGTCCATTGGCCATGGCCATGGCCAATATTCAAGATCAATTTCTCAATCCATATTTGTGATCTTTATCCAATCCTTCAGAAACACTTAGCTGATTGAAAATTTTGCAATCACAATATGGGTAATGATCAGTTTAATCGTTTTCATATTGATCCATCGAAGAAAAGTACCAAAAAAATGTATGAGATTAATTTAATAAATTAAGCCAATTATTAATCTTCATTCAAGAGATAAATAAAACAAACATTAAATAAATTATGATAATTAATTCAACCACATAGAATCAACTCATGATTGAATCATCATCTCTCGGATAATTAAAGTTGAATTGTCCATTGCAACATATAGTGCATATATATATATATAGTTGCCTACAACGAATAAAGAATGAGCCTAACATTTTAGAGCTAGCTAGTTGGACCAACAAGTAATGTACGGATGTGTATGTAGCATGAATCTTTATTACCCCATGCACGTGCTTTGTTACAAAAAAAAAGTGTCCCATAAAAAAGCATTTTTGTGGAAAAACTTCATTGGAAGTGAGTAAAAGAAAATGCAAAGCACTAGCTTTTCGGTTCTTTTAACTTCCTCATCCGAGTTTGGTATGATATCGAGAGGAAACAAATACAAATTAAACAAAGCTCTATTAATTTATGTCTCCACAGTTATAAAATTTTATTTATTTTTGGGTCTACCACTAATTTGTAACTTCGCTTCCAAGAAAATAATGCTGAGTTATGATTGAATTTATGTGAACGAACATTGCACAGGTTCTTGATCTTGAGTGCTTTATAAGCTTCTATTTTATGTACATATGTATGGGTCAAAGCAGAATATTTCAATCTTGATAAGGTAAAACAACATGACTTATCGAATTTTAAAAAAGACAGAGAATGTGAGATCCACAAGTCACACAGTTGTGCCCTTGGACGGTTTTATACTGTTTAAAGTTTTTAAATTTGATATAAAATTAAAACCCTCAAATTAATATAGGTGTTTATTTTTTCCTCAAATATGAAGTCAAAAAACATATTGTTATTTTATTTTAACTTTTTAACATTTTTTATTCTTTATCGATAAAAATCACACGTTTTAGAAATTCGTCCGCTCGGCGCTAAGTTATAATAATAAAACTCTCTAAATTAAGGTGATTGAATTAATACTTTGAATTTTAAAGTTTCTAGATTAGTGGCATTTTGTGACACGCATTGCTAGGTGTTCGATTGAATTATCTTGTTGATTGCAAATACATTAGAATGTAATATTGCTGAATTAAATGAAAAGATGTCAATTGGCGGGAAACGATGCATGCTTTAAAAGATTGGGTCGATGGTCGTTGTTAGTTGTGACTGACAACGAATCTGGACCGTCCATGCAATGTCGTCATACCTAAAATTAACTTTATATATATCATGGTGCTAGAGAAACAGATAATGTGATTGTGGGGATCAAAGCCATGACCTGGTGATTAATAAAGAGAAACTTTCAGATGCCTGCCCATCACATGGTGAAAGAAATAAATAATTGGATTGACAAATCCTAATTACATTGTCAGATGTGAGCCAGATGATCGTGTGATCCTTTGAATATATAGAAATTTGGCTAGGACCGACCCGTTGAATCGGAAATCAATCATGAGTCTAATTTAATTAATCTTTAAAATTGGACCCTCAAAAAATCATCAAAATTAATATAAAAAATCTTTCAAAATATGTGAATTGGGCTGTATCGGTTCTTAATTTTAAAATTTTTAAAATCAAAAATAAAAAATTAATATTTTTATAATTTTTAATTAATTAAAATTATTTATAATATCATCAAAGTTTACAAATTCATCTAAAATGATTTAACCGATCGAATTTATGACCCAATAAATATTTTTGATCACCAATTTAATTATCGTTCCTATCGTGAAAACACCAATAAATAATGGCATATATAATTTGGCAACAAGAAAGGTACATATCAAGATTTGTAACAGAGTTTTTAAGTACAATGCCCTCAAATATTCCCATTGGATTCATCAAATTTACCCCTCTCTCTGGAAATGCCAACACGGCAAGTCTCTTCCCAGTTCCCAGTCAACTAGCTGGGTTGAAATTATCTTGCAACCAAAACGATACTTCTCATCGATGCTTCCCATCAATGTTTTCCGGACAAACACATGTAAAAGGTTCAATATTTTATTGATTCAATCGGTTGAATCGTGTCTAAAAAATCAATCAACTTAACTTACATAATAAATATTTTTATTTAATTAAAAATAAAAATATAAAAAAGAAATTGGACCACATATCAATTTTTACCTTTGCCGAACCGGATTTAAGACCGATCGAACCGGCCGATCAGGCAAAAACATTGCTTCCAACATTGTCACCAGCACGAGCACCAGACCAACAATAAGAAGGCATGCACACTAATATAACAAGGCATCAAATAATTATAAAACAGGGGAGAAAGAAACAAGCAAGATTCCATTTTGGACACCTGATTTTATCATCAAGTCTAAACTGCAGTTAAAACACAACTTTCACCAAGTCCATACATTTATTTTTATTTTTACTTACAATTTATCAGCAACCAAACATCCAGAAATAGTCCCAAATTAACCTCTCAGGATATCTTTAATCTCTTCTCAGGATATTAATTTTTATTGGGGAATTTGATAGTTCTTTTTTCAATCTTATTATAGCTCTTATCTTTCCAATTCGTGGTTCTTTTTCCTTCTTGCTGATACATGAGAAGATGTAAAAGTATATCCATGTTGCAGAAACTTGAAAGTACATATGCACATTGACTGGGGCGAAGTCACGAAATTATGAGACCGAGGATTTTTTAATTTTTAAGAATTTAATTTATAAATTCAGGATGATATATCTATTGAAGGGGTCTGCTAACCCCCTGATTTATAAAAGACTTCGCACAAGCACATTGATTAATAGTTTTGCTATGCCACTGTCAATGGTGCACTAATTTGACTCGTGAATAGCACTTTTGAGAACCCTTGGCCTTGTGTGCCAAAATGTGATTGTGTTGATGTACAGAGGAAACAATCTATCTGGTTGGGTTTGCCGTTTAAAAATCATAAATGGGAAATATGTGACTTGTGGCAATGAATTTAAGCAAAACATGTTTAGGGTTTCTGGTTTTCAGATGACAGAAAATTAAAGCGTCTTCAATAAATTAAGTATGGATCAAAGCTTTAGAAGCTCGGCCGAATACATAAAACGCACTCGTTTTAAGAAAATCCAAGAATGAAGGATGATGGATGAGGCTAGTTCTTTTCTATGATTTCTTTTGGCAAGTTCTTTTACATGATTTAAAACTTAAAAAAGTTAGTATGACATCCAAGATAATACAATTATTGAGACATTAATTTGCAAATGGATAAATAATAGTATTAAGTAGATTTGGCAGAATATATTAAATTTAAAATTTTAAAATCTCTAATTATGGAAAATCGAAGACAGCTTTCCTTCCAAGTGTCCACACACAAAATCTTAAAAGCTCTTTTCAAGTCTTTAACTAACCATCTCCATCTGAAATCAAGGCCTCTCACAGCAGGTGTCACAACTCTCAAACCATTTCCCATAGTAACTGGAACTCATTAAATACCTGCCTTAATTGGATTTTCACATAGATTCTGTTTCCTCATCCCTCAAGCAAACATTCCCATTACTATGCAGCTAAATTTTTTCACCCCCTTCAAAATTTCCCATTTGTCAATGCCACAAATAAGTCATCACAGGCACTTGCTCCTAAGGCTGTGGTGCCACCAGTCACTTCCACAAACAATCAAACAGCAAACAACAAAATCTGTTCCCTCAGAGCAACAATTCAGCTAATAAACAAAGAGACATTTCCATTAACTAAAACGAGGAACAAGTTTCATTTTATTATGGAGAAAAATTAACTATATACTGCTAAAAATCACAATTCTATCACAAGAACAGAAGGGCCAAGGTTGCCCCCTCCAAACAAAACTCTCTTTAATTACAAAAAAAAATCCAAACCCCAATCTTCAATCCAAGCTTTGAAGAAACCTGACTTGTAAAGATTCTCCCCAATGTACAAACAGATAAACATTTGGGTCCCAATCTATGCATCTAAAACTACAACAACAAATCTAATTTATATACAAAAAAATAACTTATAAATAAAAAGTCTTTTGTATCTCTCATTTTACTCTTCATCTTCTTCCATGAAGAGATTTTTCTTTGGTGAAGCAAATAAGGCCACTGAAATATCAGCAAGTTTTTTGCCAGTGATTCGTGACTTGTAAGCACGCATTTGCCTTGGAGCATTGGGTGCTTCAATTTCATCATTCTCGCTTGAATCCTCATAATCAATGGAGGTTCTAAATACCCGTGTCTTTGATGGTGTATTGTATGCGAAGTGCCATTGCTTTGCTATCAGAGTCTGTTAATCACAAAATCAAGAGAATCAGAATCAATCAATCCCACAACATCAAAACAAAAACTTTAAATCCTAAAAAAAGATGCTAATTGATTAGAATTATAATACTTACAGCTTCTCTGATTGGCTTAGAAACATGGAAAAGCTGCTTCAAATCTTCATGATTGACCCCACAGAGAATCCTAATCTGCAAAAATCAAAATCAAAACTTTGATTAATAACCCAGAAAAAGTTACTAAAAATACCTCAATACAAACCTAAAAAAGCTTGTTTCAATTTTTTTTTTTTTTTTTACTTACAAGGATATCTTGAGTCAAGGCTTCAAGGCGAGAGCTTTCATCATCACAATCAAAACCCATCATTTTCCCACTGCATTGCCTCTTCAAAGGAGTCTCGATTGCTGAATCAAACGACGACGTTTCCTCAACATTCGTAATCAAAACCCTCTTCCTCCCTAACCCTCGAGTGTACCTCACAAACCCTAACCCTAATCCCTCTTCATTACTCGCCACATCAACTCGCTTTGATTTCAATGAACTGCAATTTTTCCCCACTGCCATCTTTCTTCCTTGTTTCAATGAATCACCCAAATTGGTTTTTGAAAACAAATGTATATATGGTAAGATGATATTTGATGACAAAGCCTTTTGAATTGGATTGTAAATCCTAAATTTGAGGTAACTGTTACAGTTTATGGCCTAAATGGAAACAAGAACCAACTTGCAACTAACAGAGTTCTTTAAAATGTGAAAGCTCAAACCTCTCAAGTCTTACCTCGTATATATATTGTGGAAAAAAGATAATGATTTTTTTTTTTTTTCAAAAATCAGTAAAAAATTAAAATAAAATAAAAATAAATATTTAACGCGAGAAAATACTGGAAATTTCTGAGAAAATATCTTCTTTCACCCGCTCGTGTGTTTTTAAATGGCGGTTATTTTAATTAGTAGTGGGAGGGCAAAAACTAGCCGTTTGAATGGACACGTGGCGGTTGGTGATGTGGCGATTTGGTCGGTCAAGTCGACCTTGTCGCGCTGCTTCTCGAACACGTTTTGTTTTGTTTTTTTTATTTTATTTTTTATATACTTGTGGTGGAGATTTTGTTAGGATGACGGTGCTGGCGGAGACAGTCACTAGGGTTTTAGGATCTTGCCACGTGGAAATTATGGATAAGATAGTATACTGTGCGGTTAAGGATTTGGGAGTGTACGTACAGACGAGAGGGAGAGGCGTTGATTTAATGCCGGTCCATGGACCATGCATTGTTTGACCGAAGATTCTTAAATAGACGGCTGACGGTGGTTAATTTTTATTATTGGATGCTTTTAATTTCAGGTGAATAAGTCTAACATACCACCACGGCTTCAAATATTTAATAAATAAAAAAGCGAGTCAATTTTTTTGTGACTCCTCTTTGTTTCACATCTCTTAAAAGTTAATTTAAATTTTTTTAAAAGATAATAACAAAATGGGTAAATTCCTTCCACCATTATTTTAATGAGATTGAGATCATTTATATTATAATAATAGTGAGAATTGAATATAAGTAAAACATAGCAAGAGTATAAATATACGGCCCGTATATAAATTTAGGATAAGTCAAGTCAAAACCATATCTGACGATATAACTTTGCACATTATGAAATTCTCGTTCGAAATTAAGTTTCACACCTAAATCTATTTATTATCCTGGAAATATTATAGATTTAACTATATTTTCTAACCTCTCGATGAGAATCGGTGAATCGAACATTCATGGCCATAGCACAATACACAAAACTAAACATGACTATTACAACAACAAAGCAAATTCATTGTAAAACACAAAAAAAAAAAATCTAAATTTTTTACTATCAAATCTTTTTTTTTTTTTTTTTTTTGGAAACGATGGAAACCCCGCCACCAAACCACCCATTCTGGGCCGCGGCACAGGTAAAACCACCGGCTATCCCAGGCTCTTACAAGAAGTGCACCCCCTGGATTCGAACCCAGAACCTCAAGGTGAGATCTTGGACCCTACACCACCAAACCACACCCCTTGGGGACTTTTACTATCAAATCCACTTGGTGAAGTTTCATAAATCCTCTCGTGATTACTATAAAGCCGATGTATTTGTACAAGATAGAAAAATAAAATTCAACAAAATACCAACACATATTAAGATTTGGTTGGATTTTAACAACCACCACAAAGGTGGAACTATGTATTCAATGAGTAATTTTTTGGTGCAATAGAAGTATATGTGACGTATTATCACCAACAAATTAATAAAATGATATTTATGATTTAATATCCATTTTCTTAGTTGTATTTTAATATTTTAGCACTCATGACAATATATTATTGGATTATTGCACATATGATGTAGTACATTTGTTATATTATAAATTTTCTCGTATTTAAAATAATAATATAAGATTTGGTTGGATTTTAATAGCCACGATAAAGGTGGAACCACAAATCTAATACACTGATCTAAGATTTGGGCAGTCAAAATAAACAAAATACAAATAAAAATTAAAAACAGTAAAGAGAATAGAAGAAGTGAAAAAAGAAAAGAAACGAAAAGAAGAATAAAGAAAGAGATAGAAAGTAGAGGATAAAGAGAGAAGACAAAAGATTTCTCTAGATTTTTTCTTTTTGAAGTTGGAGAAATTTTTGTGTTGTGGGTAATTTTAGTCCCCACCACCACAAATTTAATTTAAGAGATCTTTTTATATTTTTTTATTGGTTGGTTAATCACGAATTCTACACACGTGTCACGTGTGTGTATGGTTTCAATATGTATGGTTTAGTAGTGTGCGGTTCATGTTTCGATCTTGAGGTTATGTATTCGACTTTAGGAAGAGTGGGGTCTGAGACAAGCGATAATTTTATCTGTTCCGGTTAAATTCGGAAGGGATGATTTGACAGTAGAATTCCGAAAAAAAAAATCTAAATATTGCTTAAATTATTTAAACTTGGTAACATCACAAATATATTTTAAAAAGTAAGATGGTAAAGTTTAAATTGATTTTTTATTACCTCCATCAAAATCCTAGGGCAAAACATAACACCATTCATTTAATGTGTCAAATTGTAGGATCTTTCATTGCTTAATTGATGGATTTCACTTCTCTATCTTGATCAGATATAATTTAAAGTTTAAAATTTTGTTTTAAGTTATTAAAAGTAATATTATAGTTTGGATTGTATTAATATAACAATTACATTAAATAATTAATAAAACATTACTATAAATAATAAGGTTGTTTTCATATCATACATGAATCAAGTGATAATGTTCAAATTAGTTCAACTAATTATTATTGCATACCGTGTTAAGTTGTCTTGCCCTTGTGGACCATAATCAATTTGATTGTCATGTTCAGATCTTCAAAATATTAAATATAGTATGGCTAATTACATTTAACTGAAAGCTAATGAACAAAAAGAGTTTAATTAATATGCTAGTGGGCTTGAACGCAAGAAATGCAACACATATGAATTTGACGACACCAAAGAAACCAACAAAGAAAATTAACTTCTTTATTTTAAATTAAATTTTAAGGAAGGTTAATAATTATATATATATATATATATATATATATTAATTATCTACTCACGTCACTATGAGGAATCGAGTCTAATATCTACTAATACATGGAGTAATAGTGTCTTGTCCAATTGATATAACATTTGTTTTTGTTTTTCTAAATCCTTGAAAATCATGCCGCCAAACAATCCATTATGGCCTTAAACGGAGTAAATATGTTGAGGAAAATATCTCACATCGGCTGAGATAAACAATTAAACTCAAAATATTATCAACTCTCAAGCTGGCTTTTGGGTTGAGTTAGACCCATGAATTTCAACAAAGTAAAATCATTGGTTGTCCCAAACTCTTACAAGAAATATACTCACTGGATTCGAATATAGGACCTGAAAGTTAGATCCTAAATCCTATACTACTAAGTCAGTGTATTTGGGATAATATAACGTTTGTAGACAATAAAAATAAAAATAAAAATGTTAATAAATAGTATAATGAATTTCATTCATCCTTATGTCCAATGAATGGCATGTGAAAAATGAACCCATGTGAACATTATTTATTAACAACAATTTATGATGATTTCGCAATAATTTATAGATATCATGTAAAGAGTGTTACGAATTTTCATCAGAACCACAAAATTTTAGAATGCTGATTGCTGAGGATTCACAAAACTCTTGTCATCGAAATAGTCAAACATTTTGATTTGGGCAAATCTTATAAGCTTTTTTTTTTTTTTTTTTTTTTTTTTTTTTTTTTTTTTTTTTTTTTTTTTTGTACTGTCGTAACGTTGAGCATCACCAGCATAATCATTTAAAGGGCTATTCTTTGGAGTGAAACTAGAGTCTCCAAGTGAAAGAAAGCCAATTGATTAGAATTAAGCACTTTGCACATACCAAGTGACATCTGTTTGTTTGAAGTCATGATCTACGAAAAAGGTTTGTGTAAAGTCTACAGAATGCATGGACACTTTTCTACAAATCTCGATGCGTTAGATATCGTGAAAAATCTAACATTATAAGTGATTATTTTATCTGTTTTAGGTATTATTGTGGGTTTAAACTCGACCCACAAGATTTTATTCTCAGAAGAGACCTCTCCCATGAAACTGTACCTCAAACCTCGACATTCGGAATCAATATGGATATTGAGGGGCATACGATGTACTATTAACCGGGAACAAAACCATACAGATCGAACTCAAACTCACAATAGTACCAAAAAACAGATAAAATGAACCCCCACAAACATGTTTTCTTGAAACACAAGTAACATACACATGAAACTTTACAATGGCATTGAATGAATGTATTTACATCGATAAAAGTTATTGCCAGTCGCTTGACAGCTCTTGAGGAAAGACGCAATTTATCATAAACATTGAAAAATTTTGCACATTCCATGAACAATTGCAATTCCTTCAAATGCCAAATACATGATTGCGGCTTCTTAAGTTTTCTGTCCAAATTTGCCGAAACAATATATCAAAGCGACACTGTTAAAAGCCAATCAAATTTGACCAAGTAACAGTTCAATTTACCTAAAAAATGTGGCACCGGTACTGAAAACATTGACCATAAAGAGAGATCATAAACTTGAACAGGATCTTGCCTTCGTATGAATCGCAAAGAAAAATAAGAGATTGAGAATCAAATCGTTCGGTTGCAAAACATAAACACATTTCTTGCCGCCCCCCCCCCCCCCAAAAAAAAAAAAAAACCTTAAACTTGTTTAGCTTTTGAGCATAAATCTTCAAATGGGTCATTGCACTACATTGAGTTATGTCCATTGACTCAAGAAGCAAGAAATTGTTAAACACTGTTACTACAAGTGTTGATGCAATGTCAAGTTTCTTAATAACGAGAGTGTTTAAGAGACTCGAGCCTTCAAGCTTTGGTGGAAGATGAACTGTACAGTAACATAGCTTCAAGGTTTTTATGGAATCAATGTTAAGAAAGCTCAAATGGTTGCTGCCACTTGCTTTAACAAAATCCAAATCAAGCTCCTCGACTCATTTAACAATTGAGTTTTTGATCCATTTTTCCGACATCATCTCCTACTCCGGTTGGGCTGCGGTGTCTGGCAAAATCTTGATCGAAATGCAAGTTTCTACTGCGGGTCTACGAGTTTTTTTGAAGATTGATGACAAGATTTACCCCTGTGCAATCACTTTGATTGGCAAGAAGGAGAAAATATTATCAAGAACATCATCTGGGAGATTAGCAGCAGTAGGTTTAGTTTCCACAATTTTGATTCTCTTTTGGGACATTGCTTGGTTCTGACTATCCATGGCATGAGGAGGCTTCAGGGTTTCAATTATTTGTTCAACACAACTCAACTTCGCACTATATTTAAATTTGTTCCATGTAATTCTTCAACATAACGAATCAAGATTCAATACTAAGTTGAGTTTGGACTAAACATCGAATTATCTGTCATGACTTATCTTAGATCCCATATATTTCTTTACTTTTCATATAGTGCACACCATTGGATCCTAATTCTTAAGCAACTCTTTTTTTTTTCCAGATTTATCTATTCCAGTTTTGTTTCAGATAAATTAGTTTACTTATTTAAATTTGGAATTGAAAAAACTTAATAGGCTATTGATTATTACAAACACTACAGATTCAAGCCTCCAAATTAGAATTTACTAGATGTTTACAATTTCTGTAACTTTCTGCTCAACGGACGGTTGGCAATTGATAAAACAGATAAAGTACAACAGTGAGGTTGTAGCTCAATCAATAAGAAAAATATCATGCAAAGAATGTCTACTTAGTTGCGCATGTTGTGATTTTCTCAAGAATCCTGATTGAGGTTTTCGTGTTCAGATTGACTGTTAAACTCACCACTATTGATGCCATCGGCATTCTCCATTGTTGAAGCATATGAGAAACTCCACACAGACAAACAATTTTCATCACCTATAAAACAGAAGAAACATCGCTCAGATAATATTCTGAAGCGAAAAAAATCGTTTATGAATATCAAATTTAACTGGTGTACGAGGCACTGAACATATCTTAAATTCTGTGATTCTAGTTTTGGACTGAATTTCTGCAATTATATGAGAGAGAGAACATAAAACTGGAAAATCAGTTGTTTAATATTGTTGTTTGTCCGTATGACGCGCATGTATGTGAGAGAGAGAACATAAAACTCAAAAATCATTTGTTTGATAGGTTGATGTTAAAATCGGTATGACTACTGCAGGATTTGTTAAAATCAGATATTGGATAAGAACAACATAAATTACAAACATTCCTAGTGCAAGAAGAAACAAGAACAGCAGATTGTAGCAACATGTCATGAGAACATAACCAAAGCAAGAAAAACAAGATTGAAATGAGAAGGAAATACCCCTCAAATGTAAATCCTCATAATCATCATCAGGAAATCTTCGATGTCCCGATGAAGTGGCAGCCATTGGCAGAAAAGGATGAAATGAGAAACCATTGACAGTGTCTGCATGCGGTAGAATGGAAGAAAACTGGTTAGCAATAGAAGACACTGAAGACACAAGCCTAAAATTAAGCTATCCTCAAATGATATGGTTCCAATACCTGCTGCAGCCTGAAAGCCTGATATCCACTGTCCAGTTTGTAGATCATATATATGAACTAAACCATCCTGGAATAAGGAATCGTTAAACAAAAAATGGTCAATCAATCATTGTTAATAGCTGACGTAGTCTGAAAGCCTGCTATGGGGTAGATTTCTACCCACCACAGACAATAAATAAAAGTAAAATTGATACCTGACCACCAGTTCCGAGATGTCTGCCAGAGGGCTCAATATCAAATAATATCCGCTGGTTAGTATGTTCAGAGGATCTGTATAACCTGATCCCAAGGTACACAAAAATTAGAATATACATACACAATTCGAAGGCACTTCAATGATCATCTCTGTTTGGTTGCATCAAACTTCCAAGTTCGAAGGGATACTTGTGCAAACTGGGAAAAAAATTAAAGTACAGAAGCATTTAAACTAAGGAAGTGAAGGGACAATGCTGTTTTACTATTTGACAAGTATTAAGAAACTATACAAAGTCAATATGTTGAGATTTCTAAATAACAACAAATGCTTACTTGTACACAACTTGAACGGCTTTCCTCAGATCCCAGCACATTATGTAAGGATCCTAAAAAAATATAGATATGGAGCATTATCAATGCAAGGATGGTACAAAGTACATACAACTGACACTACACTACACATATTTAAAGTGTCTAGTTTAGCAGAAAAGGCATCAGTAGTAAGAAAATGCATATAGAGAGAGCAGCATTGCTGCTCCTTAACAAAGATAAGACCCTTCAAGATCCATGGCAACCAGAGGATGAAGGTGGAACCAATGTTTAAAAATACGGTGCGGCGCCTCGAGGCGGCCGGCCATTGAGGCGTGAGGCGGACCTCCTCGAGGCGGTGAGGCGGGCGCCTCGATCATAAATCGGAAAAATAATCCAAAATACATTCATTTCTTCATAATTCATAATATGTTCAAAAAGCTATTGATAACTAATCCAAAATACATTAACTTCTTCATTATTCATAGTATGTTCAAAAAATTATTGATAATTAATCCCTAAATAAGCTATCATTAGTATCTAGCGGCATAAAGCTTGGGTCAAAATCTTTGTCATCATCAGATGACTCATCATCCAAAGAACCTCATTCACTTGTATTGTCTTCATCCACTAATTGTGGAGCTTTCCCTTTCCCTAACAAATAACATAAAGTCGTATTATTTTTAATTTGTTTTATATAAATTGCATTATTTGTACAAGATTAATTTGGTTTATAAAGAAGTCAAAACGACGACGTTTTGGCACCCCCAAAACGTCGTCGTTTCGGTGGGAAAATAAAAAAAAATGTCTGAACATGAGGCGGCCGCCTCAGACCGCCTCACGCCGAGTCAGCGCGAGGCGGTCTGAGGCGGCCGCCTCACGCGGTGAAAGGCGGGAAAATTGGCTACAGCGCATTAAGCGGCCGCCTCGAGGCGCCGACGCCTCGAGGCGGCGATTCGGCGCCTCGAAACGTATTTTTAAACACTGGGTGGAACGATTGCCTTGAGCGTAGGGGCAGGTCTTGTTTTACCGCAGGCATATGCACTAGAATATGGAGTATTTACAACATCTGTGAAAAACTAGGTGAAATTACTCAACCTTTTGCAGAAAATTCTAGCAGGCTTGGACTAATGAAACAATTACATATGATATATTTTCCATTATAAAGTTAAAGGCTATACTACATCCAACTTTCTCTGGGTACAATACAATTGTAAATTTACTTTGTTGGGTCTAGTTTTGGTTGGCAATTTCCGTAATAAAATATGTCCAATTGAGTTGTAACGAGTCTTGAAGATCAGGGCTGATTGGATGACATTGGATGAAGATTTCAGAGCTCATGTTTGAGTTGGGTTCGAACGTGTTATGTTTGTGGCACGTTTGTTATTCCGTTCGAACGAAAGTTTCCAGAGGCTCCACGAGCAAGTTGCGTTCTTCATCCATTCGAACGAAACCAACTAGAGGGTTCACGTACGATGTGCGTGCGATAGGACGTTCGAACGAGATTGCAGCAGATTGTGCGTTAGTCACGTTTTCAAGTTGCGTTCGAACGCCCTGCGTATTTTGGTTATTTTAGACTTGTTTTAAAATGCTTTTTGGAGACTTGGAAACCCTACCTATATAAAGAAAGCCTTAGCCACTTTACCCAGGGTTGGAAACACAAAATACAGAGCCACCATATTCATTGTTTCCACCTTATTGAGAAATCACATCGAAGACTCCATTAATCTCATGTCTTCTTTATTTTGGTGAGTTTCTCCTTTGATAACCATCATAACAACAACCCTAACCAATACCCTAAACCTTCAGAGTTCTAAGGTGGTGATTGGTAGTCGGAGTTCCGGCATCGCGAATTCGCAGATTGGATTCACTCAGAGACTTCAGAGGTTCTGAAAAAGCCTGCTTTGTGTGGGCTCGAGGAGTTTTTCGGGTTATTACAGTAGAGGTATTTGAATCGGCAAAATTGTTGACATAGGTCATCTAACCATCACTGTAAGTTTTCTCTATATAGTGGATTCGAGTGGTAACCTATACCCGGAGTGGTTATTCTGTGTCAAGAGTTTTCCACTCCGTCAACAAATCTTGGTGTTGATTTTGTTGGTTGCTTGTTTACTTTTTGAGCTTTATTATTGCATTGATTTTCATTGTGGCAATTGATTAGACTTAGGGTGTTTGGACTTAGCCATATAAATTCTACTCTAGACTTGTCTTTGTTTTATAATTCCGCACAATACACTTATTCCTTCCCATAGGTGCAAAAGATCAGAAACCTTATCGTAATTTTCATACTTAATTCTAACAAATTATCTATTTGCCTATGTTGCTTAATAGTAACAAAAGTTTTCATTCTACAAACATTTATTATCTATGCTGAAATATACTCTATGTAGAAATAAATGTATGAATAAAAGGATTATCTAAATTTGTATTTCATTTGTCTAGTTTTAATAGGTGATTCAAGACATGAATGTAAAGTAATTACTTTATAGTATAAAACTAGTAAAAGAGTATCTAAGAGAAAATCCTATTCTCAACTTCAATCCCTTCTACCCAAACCAAAAGTAGGGAAATGGAACAAAAGAAGAGAATTCAGACTGACTATATATAACCTGCAGAGAAACAAGAATATGGATATACCTTCCGACCTCCGGTATAAAGATAGTTTCCATCTCTTGAGAACTGAACCTGGGAAGAAAAGAATTATTTCGTCATTATTCACTGAGAGACTTCAGAATCAAGTGTATGTATATGAATGCTTACTTACATGTGTAATCCCACCTTCTTGACCATGTAAAACATACAAGAGTTCCATGTTGTCTTCCCTGTAAATTGCTGATGTCTGGCTATAGGAACCAGTAGCAAGCATCCCAGTATGGGCTGGACTGAAAGCAATTGCAGATATAATACCTGTATATAAAATGAAAGATAAGGACAATACACTTTGCCATTTGAGACTCATCCAAAGTTCAGCTTAGGTACATAAACACGGAATAATACCTGCTTGACCTTCTTTATTTCCTTGAAGAGTTGAATACTGTCCAAAATCCCTACCAGGGCGATGTATATCAAATACTCTGATGGATTTGTTGTATCCAGCAAATATCCTGCAAGTCAAAACAGGAATCCAGGTAAACAATACAATTTCTATTGGATAGTCAATTAATTAGGACCTCGGAACAGTGTTTATGCTAGTGTTTAAACTAGTTAAGCACAAGGTTAATATAAATCTCAGACATCGACGAAATCAATACTTATTGTTGCATGTTATCACAGTCCATCTTTAAATATTGAAGATTGTTTAAAACAGAACAGGCTTTCTGCGGTAGTTGCTACCTATGTAATGGTCATTTGCATCCTCCTAAATCCTGAAGACAGCGTACTGTCTAAACACAAAAATCTAATGATTTAAAAAAAAAATATTAGAATAGCTACATCAAGCATATTATGCCGTTTAAAAGAATTTCTCACTTACTTAGTTCCAGCAGGATTAAAAGCAACTGAAAAGGCAGCAGTGATCTCATCTACAGCATCATAAGCCCGATATGTGCAACGCAACTGTCAGCACACATGGTCAGTGACCAAGAATAACAAATAATGACAAAGGGAGGAAGAAAGCTATCTGCAATATCATCATAATAATGAGAGGAGTTTGAAAATGGCGATTCACTATATGCACAGAGTGAGAACTACCGGGCCTTTCATAATAACAGAACCAGAGTAGCCTTTCAGTATACTACAAGGTCATTGTCCAGCTTTACTTGGAGTGCAACAACCACTAGTATACTTTGTAGAAAGCTAATATATTGGTTAAAATAATAAATCAATACCAGACCAGTAGTAGCGTCCCAAAGATGAATTGGATGATCACGAGTGGTAGAAGCAAGCACACAGCTAACGGGGTCTGAAATGCCAACAAATTTTCAGTTCTAATATCTTCTTCAAAAGATCTCATCAATATATTTAAACCAATTCCAGCATAATAAGAAGAACAAATACAAATCACACAGATGCACATTTGTGCAAAACATCCTTCCATGGATATAGTTACAGCACCTGAAGCAGACATGTAAGGGAACCAACAGAAGTCGTAAACAGGCTCTCCTTCCTTCACAACCAGGGTTGCCTCATAAGAATCTGCAGCACTTGAGTAAAACCATAAGTAAAACTATAACTCATAATTAGAACACTTTTTTTTTTAAAACGTTGGAAACCCCGCAGCCAAACCACCCGACCCGCGCTTAAATGGAGTAGGTAAAACCCCCGACCACCCCAGGCTCTTACAAGAAGAGCACCATCTAGATTCGAACCTAGGACTTGAACAACCAAATCCTAAGCCTTATGCCACCAATCCACACCTCTTGGGGACTCATAATTAGACCACTTTTTTTTTGGAAATGTTAAAAACCCCGCCGCCAAACCACCCGACCCGAACTTAAGCGGAACAGGTAAAACCCCCGGCTCTTACAAGAAATGCACTCCCTGGACTCAAACCCAGACTCTGGCAACCAAATACTAAGTCATCTGCCACCAAACCACACCCCTTGAGGACTCTCATAATTAGAACACATTATAAGTAAAACTATAACTTAAAACTGAAGCACGAGAAGAATTATTCAACAAACTTGGGCAGAATTAGTCAACATTCTCATTTCTCTCAAACATATATTAAGTGACTAAAACAATAAAATGTACCATAAATATGTCCAATGAACAAACTAACCTTGTTCGTTAGCCAATGGAAAAGCATTAACATCATCACTGAGTCCATTTTGTGGCCTATTAATAATAAAAATATAGCCATAAAAATATACAATTTGTTACATAGAAGCATTTCAGTAAAGCATCATCAATTTCATCAACATTGAAAGCAAAAACTGTATTAATTTTTAGCTTACAATGAGAAAATGCGAAGCGTATTGTCCTCAGAACTCGAAATAAAACATGAACCATCCGGCGACCTACCAAGGAAAGTGTTAGGGATTCAACTAATAAATAAATAATTTTACAATAAAAAGTTGAAAAAAGAAAATAAAGAGTATATAAAAAAAAAAAAAGAATAAGTACCATTTGATGCCTTTGAGGAAATTGTTAGGGATTGAAGAGGTTACGAACTGGTTATGGAAATGGTAGGTTCTATGAGGAGGAACGTCGAACCTAATTACAGGCCACGTGTACTCTTGCTGGTTATCTTGTGTAGCTTCTGTAACTCCATTATCTGAATTTTGCTGCTGCGGTAGTTCTTGTTCTTCTTCTCCCATTTGTGTTTTGAGGTTTCAATGTTAGCGCCAAAAGTAGTGTGTGTGTTTTTGCGTTTGGAAGCTCTCTCTTCGGAGTAAAGAGTTTCAGACGGCTGTTTGAGTGTTGGGGTTTTTTTTTCTTTTGTTAGGGTCTGTTTGGTTCAACGAAGGGGAGGGGAGGGGAGGGATTTTAATGGAGGGGAGGGGAAGGGAGGGGAAGGGAGGGGAGGGATTTTAATTAAATATATGTTTGGTTCAAAGGAGGGGAGGGGAGGGGAGGAGAGGGTTTTTAATTAAATATATGTTTGATTGTAAAGAGATTTTAAAACTAATTTACTATTTTATCCTTATTGCATGTTATAAATAAAAGTAAAACAATATAAGTAGGGATAATTTAGTAATTACATTTAAAATTTTAATTCATCACTTTCTCTCCCCTCCAAAACCCCCCACTTTTGGAGGGGAGCTAAAATTGACTTAGGAGGGATTTTGCTCCCCTCCCCTCCCCTCCCCTCCCCTTCAAAAAATTGAACCAAACAAACAAAATTTAAAATAATCCCTCCCCTCCCCTCCCCTCCCCTCCAAAACCCCCCAACCAAACACAGCCTTAAGGAGAGGTTTCTATTAGTTGGAATTTGTGATAATGGCCTAACGTTTTGCATAATTACATATACAACCCATCAACTTTCATTTGTGAATGTTCTTTTTTTCTTGAGCACCGATATATAAACTCTATTTTATTAGCTATATAAATGATAATGAGAATTCGTTCCAATATAAATTCAAAGATCATGGCAGCAAAATGGAAATCTATTTTTTATAAGTACAAATCTCTTATATATTCCTTTTTTTTTTTTTACATGATATTATTCAAAGATGATAGATTTTGACAAAGGAAAGTGGTAGGAGATTGAGATTCTAGGGGTGAGCATCGGTTCCGATTCTACCCGGAACCGGTTGGAACCGGATCGATTTTCCGGGTTTGGAACCGGAACCGGTTGTAATCGGGTAGGTTCCGGTTCCAAATATGAAGGAACCGATTTTATCCGGGTAGGTTCTGGTTCCAAAATAGTCGGAACCGGAGCCGGACCATGTAACCGGTTTATATGAACATAAATTTTAAACATTTGGCGTTCATTATTTAATTGTACAAATTTTAAAGAGTCGCAGTTCATATAGCAATATTTTAGTGCTTCTATCAAGTATATATAGAATGTATGTGTGTTTGTGTTAAACAGAGACGCTTAAAATTAGAAAATAAGCACATTGTAAACAGAAAGTTGCTATAATTTAAAACTACCACAATTAGGGGAAAAATAATCAATCAATAAACAAAATTTTCTTTTACTCCATTTTGTTTGGCCACAATTTTGTTTTAACAAAAAAAACATCTTCTTAATCTAATTCGAAATATTCCAGCACAGCAGAATTCGACTCTAAAATTATATGTATTTATTTTTTATCTTTTCATTTTCCTTCCATTTTCCCAGCAACATAAGTATAATGAAAATCTAAATATAACTAATGATATCAATAATCAAATATTTTGAAAAAAAATAGTGGGCTATTGTATAACCTTTCGTTCTTGAGCTTCCGCACTCCGATTTGGTCCCTGTTTTTTCCTACGTACTCGTATCGGAATGTAGTTTTCATTAAAATATTTTAAAATAGGGTAATTCAGAACCGGACTGAAACCGGATTGGAACTGAATAATGGGGTACCCTGTTTAATTGGGTAGGTTCCGATTCCACTTAGTGCGGAACCGAATTTTTCCGGGTAGATTCCGGTTTTATACGGAACCGGAACCGAAATCGAAACCGGTTTTGCTCACCCCTAGGAGATTCACTGCTTCAGTCACCAGAGGAGTAATAAAAGGATATGGCTTTAAAATGGATTTTGAAACAGACAATGAGACATTTTAGCAACTTGAATGAAGAAGTGTCTTATTGTCAATTTTAAGATGCTAGTCAAATTACAAGGAACTCCAAAATGAATTCGAATGTTTCAGCACCACAAACTTCTGCAGCTAGTAAGTCCCCAGGAACAGGATTTTTTTTTTTTGCAGTGAAACAAAACACACTTTGGTAGTGCCATAAAGATGCTTGATCGGGCAAGATCATCACTATCACTAACCATTATTTGTCATGTTACAAGACCAAAACACCCCCAGATTTATTGTGTTTGATCTCAACTCACACAATGCAATAAATAAAACGATAACTTAGAAATTAAATGAAACCTCCATTGCCACCTTATTAGCTCCATGAGTAAGTCAAAGACCCATGCCAAGTTTCCTGCTTTTGGGAAGGCTTTCCTCCCTGTAATACACCATCCCCGAACATTTTCAGTTGAAACAGCCCAACTATACGGTCTTCCAAACTTCCAGGTAAGATGTTTGTGAGGTAGCAAACTGTAAGAACTGTTGATAGAAGATGCAAACAGAGAGATGCTAAGATGCCAGGATTATAATCCAAGGGACAGCAGAGTCTTCGATAGCAAGACACTAACCAAGAACCCAAGTCCATGACCATTGTCCTTACACCCATTCGATTAGAATCCTGGAAGCCTACTAACACCAAAACCAGATTAACTTTGCTGCATAGGCCACAGCTATGAATCATCCAACTCAGCTAGTTATCATCCAACTCAACTAGTTGCGCTCGCCTCTCAGCAGCCTTCTTCCTGGTGAAGATACCCCACCTGAGGGCTGCCTTCAGCTTCAGCCACCCAACAACAGCTTTGCCAGACGAACGAGAATGATCATCATCAAAGCTGTAGTTTGGTGACGGGTTAGCCATGAATGTAGAGGAGTAAGGGTACACATCTTCTGCAACATTGAAGGAGGGGTGGCCTTGGCCTCCCGTGTTGAAAATACGAAGAAGATGCTGCTGCATATCTTCATTTTCCAGCATCTCATGACTTCTCATCCGAATGTCCTCCTCTGAGAAAAAGTCTTCAACTCCCCTATAAGGGGCTGGATTTGATGTACCAATAGTTTGGAAGCCCGATGAGGATGAGTGTGGTGGGCCATGAGCCAAAACATTTTCACTTTTCGGAATATGGGCTTCCTGTGGAACACTGACTAATTCATTCTGTAGAGAGAATGAAGTGCCATTAAATTGAATGGGAGCATTGGTATTTACATTATGTGGCTGTAGTGAGAATCTGGAAGGCATGCTATCATTATAACCTGGACAGAAAAGTACAGTCACCAAGTTAGCAATCAAACATGTGAAAATGCACAAGCACAAGTTTAGAAGGCAATATCGAAAGCTTCAAAATAAGTATCACAATGTTTTTTTTCTAAAAAATAATACCTCCAACAGTTAATCCTGAATCCATTGAAGGTTGCTCTGGAGGAACCGGAACTACCAGGGTTGGTAGAGTAAGCTGTTGGCCAAATGAGAGTGTATAATTTTGTGGCCCTGTTTGAAAATCAGATGGAGGAGCATCTACACTCTTACTATGTGTAAAGCCTAACAGAGACTTGTCATCATACTCTATTACATGCATCCAATTTTCATATGCCTTCTTGACCCAGGTGTCCACATGGACCTGCAAGAACCAACTCGTTCATAAATTCAGCTTTCATCCTTCTAATAGAACACAAATATATCTTCATAGTACAAAACTTCAGTATTCAATGAAATTGAAAACCTGTGCAACATATGAAAATGTGACCATTGTAAATTTGCGTTACTTTGGATCAATTTGTTAATATAAAAGAAGCTAAGTTTGTGACCAGTCACGTAGACGAGTACAAACTCATTATGTAAGACTTGATGATTTTAACAAGCCAAAAAAGCACAATTCACTGACCATAGCAGACTCATTGTAAAGTACAAATAACTACGAAACCAAAACTTAGTTGCAAAATATCAGATGCAAGATTACTAATGACAATAAACCACAAAATTATATACCTTCTGACTGTCGGAGAGAGATTCAGCTGAGTGATACTGTCCATCGGCAATAAGGCCACAGAACTCGTAAATATTGTTAAAAACAACACCAACATTCCTAGCATCATCAGGATAATACACATAAAGTTTCCCACTTAGCACACAAGTCTTTGCATGCTCCACGAGAATATCCCACATCTTATTGGACATGCCACTTCCAAGAATCTACAAGAAATGGATAGAAAAACAAATATAATCAGGAATATGTGGATTTAACTACTGATTTGACAACCAAACCTACATTCTTACATTTCGCAACCTCTGTGAATCTCTAACTACAAGTCGTAGGAAGTCTTCAACTGTGAAAATTCCAGCTTTATTTAGCCTCTTATGAAATGATCCATCCTTACCAATCTTCTCCAATCTCCAAACATCATCATGGAGTGCAGGTGGGTAGTGTTTCTTGTATACTGTAATGGAAAAAAGATGCAAATTTATCATCTTCCCTTCAGAAAAAGAAAGCAAATAGACAATAGAATTTTCGGCTGTAATTAGGAACTCACATTCTCCCCGATGATCCTTAACCGTGAAGGCATCTGTTTTTGCTTCACGTATGCGAATGCCTTCACATAAACAAGAGGCAACCTTCAGCCCTAGCCTGAACTTCCTGCTCCTTATCCAGCTTGAATTGTCTGTAAATGTAAGATCCCCTAATGTTCCTACTCCATCCTTTAGGGTCACTTGCAGGTCCCCAGAGAGAAGCGGCCTCTTTCCTTCACGCTCTTTAACCACATGACTCTCAAATTCTTCTTGCGTCCAATTATCATCATCTTCATTGTTGAAATCACCTTCAAGAACCACAACATCTAGTTTCACCGAGGACTCAGGACCGGTTGTGACAACATGACCTGTTCTTGCATCAACCAAGAGGATATGGATTGCAGCACCCTGTTCCCCTTCCACTTTCCCTCCAGTAAAGAGAGGAAGTGACAACCTAGACCTGAAGTGCAGCTGTAAGTTTCTACCATCAGGTCCTTCGATACGTTTCGGAGAAGAACTGGATTAGAATACAAAGCACCAGTTTAATGGCAGTAACAGCAAGTACAAGAATCAAGGAAGTTTTACACAAACACTAGAGTTAGAAAAGCCCAAATTTGAAACACATGTAAAAAGATCAAAGAGCAGGACACTAGCTCGTTTGGTGAGGTGTCATTGCACATTTGTACTGGAATCAAACCCCAATAACACTGGGAGGGGACTTTATGAAATGGAAGAGGCATATCTCATCACACACTATAACCCATAGGCCCAATGGTTAGCCAATGGACAAAACAAATAATTGGGAAGGATAGGCGAAACTTTTGGTTCTAATATTACGCTGCCATAAGCTGAACTATAATTTTATACCTTCCAGTAAGCTTAGAAGGGCCTAATTTTGCCAGAGCACGTTCCACTTCTTCGCTCACCTGTTCAAAGCCAAAGACGGGAAAAAAAAAAAAGAAAAAAAAGAAAGAAGGAATCACCCAGTGATGGAATACAAGAATACCAGTCAAAAAAGAGTCTCTGACCAAGCAGAATAGAAACTTCTACGCAAGTAGCATAGAGTGTTCATTCTTAGTTTCTTACCACCCTCCGAAGAATAGGCTCTAATGATGAGCAAAGCTTCTGTAAACTATCCACCTTAAGAGCTTCAACAATTATGCTGCATTTCAGAAAAGTCTGACTCAACCATCATAATATTTAATTAAATTGAACTTTAGTAAATAAAGAACTAAACTCTGGAGCAGCAATATTCAGGAGTCAAAATTTACATTCAAAATTCTCTTTAAGTTGGCAGTAAGAATTAGACCTACACAGATCACAAATGAACTACCTAAAACGGTGGTTTTTTTAAAATAAAACACTAGAAAAATCAGGTATTACAAACAACCCTGGGAAATAATTAATTTCAAGTAAAGCATGCACCCATAAACTTAAAATAATAAGTTATAAGCCTTTTTAAGCTTTCATCAAGTTAAGTTACCTAGTCAACCATTTTGCACTCGATACAAACCCGTGATCATCACACAACAACAAGAAAAGCGACAGAAACAGTTTTTGAAGCTCCTCAGTTTTTCCTAATTATGTCAAACAAATCCACTGGTTCTAGTTCTTTTCATCACAGAACAACCTGAACAACACCATGTCAACCAGTTACAGTAATCAGATTTATAGCGTTCTGCTTTTTGTTATTACTGGATCGAGTTTAAGATTACATCTGAACTTGATATAATTTTTTTTTTTTTTTAAAAAAAAGCTCCTACATGTCCAATAGAAGCATAAACCAGTAAGTTTCAGTTTTCACTGTAGCTAAATTAAGAATATTCTCTTTTAAACTTACATATTTGCAACAAAACTAAAAAATAATTAACATCCAAGTCAAGATTCAATCAACAAATTCTAACCAACTCTATCCACTAACTAACAGATTACCAAATTAAACAGCCAAATGTACCAAAAATAAAATAAATAAAAAATAAAAAATGCATAAACAGTTTATTAAGCTAAAAATAAAATAAAAACAATTACCTGGCCAAAGCAGGTCGTTTCCTGTCAGGCTGACCTTCTTCAGCCGCACTCGAATCCAATCCTCTCTTACTATTCGATCTCTCCATGTACCTCGTTTGCATCTCCCAAAAACGGTACCGTTTCAGAAACTCTAGTAAAACAAACTCAAATCAAATGCAGAAACTTTCCTTCGAGATTTGAAGTGCTTTGATTTGACCTCGAAAAGAGAATAAAATTTAGAGGGAACAAAGGTAAAAGGAAGGCGAAAAAAGCGAGCGGGAAAGCAACACCTGATAGGGTGGAATTTTATTTTTTCAGTTGAGTATGCAAGAAGTTTCGACGAAACGACTGCGAATTTTCGCTTCGCTTTTTGAGATTTTTTTTTGTTTATTTTTTTGTCGAGTTCTGTCCGTTACAGTGAAGGCTTTGAACTGTAACGTATGCTTCGCAAAAAAATGAAATTTGTATGAATGAGCATGGGGTATATCATGTTTCGGATGTATTTGTCATTTCTCTCATAATAGACAGGTCCCACATAAGTGTGGAGTGGCATATACACCCGGCACATAATATAATTTTTGATGAATGAGATATGCTAAAAAGTAAAAATAGAGTGAAATTTATAGAAGACATGTTCAATATATTTAATTAATGAATAATATTTTTAAATTTATTACTCCTCTCTTTTGATAGAACACCTTTCTATTTTTAGAAATCTCAAATTATAGTCCAATTTCCTCATTTAGAGAGAGTCAAAGGAAGAAGTTTACTTATATACCTTTATTTAATAAATAACTTTATTGAATTTAAGTGGGATTGTGGTGTATTAATGAGAGGTATATTAAGAAAATATTAATTTTTTTTACCATATTAATTATGTTCCTTTATTTTATTGGAAAAAGACCAGACCTATTAAAAAATGATAAAAAGAGTATATATATATATCAAAATATTTGCGAAGGCGGCGCAAAAGAGGTTCGACGGCTAGGACTGATGACGGGAAAACGAAAGGCATTTTCTGGTTCCCCCTGAGCCGGGGTGCAAGTAAGAGTGCGAAATACTAGAGAACAAATTATTTCGTTTTCCTTCTAATAAAAAAAATGTTTATTTTTTTAGTGTTTTGGTATACTTTTATTTTATGTGCATGTATTATTATTACTCTTTTGTAATTGGACGGTGGTTGAATGGTGATTGTGATATTTTCTGATCGGGAATCGGCTAATCTGGACCGTCAAATACGATGAGGATTGGGATTTTTTTTTATTATTTTAAGGTTTTGAGTTTTGACACGTGAGTGATTCGGCTTTGTGAATTAGGAAGCGTGGGCCCATTCTATTAATTTTATCTTAATTAAAAAGAAAGCACTAATTACTAAGTAGTGACTAGAGCAAATTAGTCGAAGCTCAAACTTGGACTATCATTATTTTTATGAGAAATTGGCAAAAATAGCCCCGATCAAAAATTATCATTTATTAAAATGAGTTATAATGTTTGGGTTTTGCTAAAATCATCATTTTATTCAAAGTAGATTTTGAAGAATCTAAATTCTCTGAAGTCTACACATATATATATTTTTTTTTTTGCTCTTTCTTTATGTAAATAACATCGGATATCCGAAATCATGACTTCGGATAACTTCGGATCTCCGAAATTATCTTCGGACATCCGGAGTCATAACTTCGAATCTCCGAAGTTATTTACTTTTTTGGGTATTTTTTATAATATTTCCTTTTATATATATATTAATAAAATAAATTTTATTTATTTATGGACTAATTTTTCTAAATTCCCTTTTTTTTTTCTTTTGGGACTCATATGTAACAAAATAATTAATATATATATAATAGTTAATTATACATCAAAATGAAAAAAATACATATCAAAATCAATGTGGGCCAATACATCATCAAGTCTAATATCTGTAGACACTATTTTTTATACACAGCTCGATAATGAGTCCTTTACGGGGACACCATTTGAAAATGGGGAAATTGCGATGATGAATGTCAGGAAGGAAATGAACTATAAGAATATAGTCTAAAAGTCGGTCGGACATCACCTATGTTCAGCCTATCTTTTCTCTAGCCAGTACAATCGGTCGGATATTCTTTGAAAATCCTAAACCTGGCCGGACATAACATCGATGTCATTGATGAACAGATTATCAATTACCAAAGGCACGAGATTTGATTATGGACGGCCGGATATGTAATTCAAATTACACATCCGGTTGGATATGCCTTAATTGGTCAGCACATATGCAAATTTCCAAATGCTGAAATCACGGATTGACATAAGTCCGGTCGAACATACATTTCAAATTATAAATCCGATCGGACATTCATCAGGCATCACAATCTCTCAAAATCCAGTAACTTCAGACAGAGATGAAGGAAGCAATGCTTCCTCATTTCTTTCTCATGTTTTCCATTTGCACTATAAAATAAGGCATCATTCTTCACATGAGGGGATGCTAGTTCAGATTCACCTTAAAAGAAACCCTGCAAAACTAAAACGGTGATTTTGAAAGAAAAAAACCGTCAGAAAAAGCTAAAACCCTTAAGAGTTCTTCAACTTCCTGCAAGAATCCAACAGCAACTCAACAATCAGAGACGTCTCCCGGCCAAACTACATAGAAAATGAACGACCCGAGGGCACCATTTGTCAATTAAATGCATATTTGAGATTCTTTTTTGACACAATATCTCCGATCGGACGTATATCACGTCCGACCGAACATGCACACACATCTAGCCGATGATAGACATATCATGTCGCGTTCATTGCCTTGATCAATTTCAATATTATGTTTTTTCATGCTTAATTTACTATTATTTTATGTGTGTGTTTACTCTATTGTTGCTTTATTAATAATATGCATGTGTTGTTATTTCATTGATATTTATGCATGCATTTGTTTATGCTTTTATAATTATTTATCTATCGTCATGTTATGACTATGCATAATTATGTTTCTCTTAGTTCATGATTTAAACATGTTATGATTTATCACTGCCATATATGTTACTTGCATTCTTCTATGATTCTGATCCACGCAGTACCTCTGTCCGGACTTATATAAAGTCCGACCGAATATTAATGAAATATCCGGACCTTAAGTACCTAAAAAAAATTTGTTCGGTCTGACTTCGAAGAAGCTAGGCCGGAAAGATACATATTGGTCTTTTTTAATTCGTATTTTGTCATTATCGTAATAATATAAGAATATTTATATGTTCTATTTACTATTATTCTATTATTCATGATTGTGCACTTTTATGCCTTTAAATTACTTTTATGTGTGATATTGCATTATAAGATACGAGGATACCTCATTTGAGCATAAATATTATACTGGCATCAGTAATAGACCATTTTGAACCCAAACATGTTTAAGGTCGAACCTTGCGAGATGTGTAGTGCGGCCTTAAATCATTTCTGGTGTCTCATATCAGGTGACAACTCCCTTATTCTTTGGTTAGTCCCCCGCAGGATTATCTGTACTCTTTACCGGCTACGAGCCCAACAGTGTAGTGGTCGCTGATGTCATATGCATAGTGGTAAACACTACTTCGCTCCTACAATATCTCTCTCAACTGACATCCTCCTCAGAAACTATGACGCCTTATGTAATGATTGATCTATTCCTTTCTGCCTATCATTTATTTCTTTCTGTCGATCCTCAATGTTCTTCTACCGATCCTTCATCATCTTCCTCTGATCTTCCATTAACTTCTATAGATCATCCATCATCGTATGACCCTCTGTAACGATCGGTAGTTTTTGCTACTACCTATGGAGATATTATTACGTACGGAATGAATGCATGTGAAATAAATTACGATAAGATTCAAATACAATCATGAGAAGATTTTGGGAACGATTGGTAGATTTCTTGAAGCCCCGGGAAGAGACTGTACCGTGTTTATTTTGGACCGCCCAAAGTATTTTGGGCATAACGTTCTCATACGATCTCTGATTTTTATGAATTTTATATCCTCGGAAATCTGAGATCGAGACCTACAACTTTCACGTTAAACATTTTCCCAAATTCGGACCATAAGGTGATCAAAAACGCAAGTCAATATCCTGATAAATAGTGATTTCGGGGTCAAAATGTAAAATCTCCAATTCTCCCCATTTTTCTACACAATTCTACACGATTCTTTATCATTTAAGTCCTAGTATATAAAGAGTTTACTATTCATAAATAAGGGTGGCAACGGGCCGGGCCCGGGCTTTGACAAGCCCGGCCCGAGCCCGGCCAACAAAAAAAAGCCCAGGCCCGGGAAAAGCCAGGTCTGGGCTTTTTTTGAGCCCGAATTTTAAAAAACAAAATTAAAAAAATTAAAAATATATAAATATAAAATACATTTACACTATATACAAAGACAAATTATAAATAAATCTCAAGTTTCATTGATAAATTAACAATTTAAATGCTAAAAACAAATAAAAATGATACAAACATATTAATATATATATATATATATATATATATATATGTTTTTTTTTAATTTTGGCCAGAGCCGGGCCGGGCCCAGGCCAAAATTGGAAAGCCCGGCCCGAGCCCGAGCCGGGCTTTCATTTTAAGGCCAGGCCGGGCCGGGCTTCGGGCTCTTTGCTACCTCTATTCACAAAACCCAAACTATTGAGAACAAAATAGAAGAAGAAGAACGTAAGAAAAGAGAGGGAAAGAAGGAAGGAAGAAAAGGAGGAAGAAGAAGAATAAAATAAGAGGATTAGCAAGTTTGGAAGAATTGGAGATGAAAGAAACAACAAAAAGAAGGTAAAACCCATTTGACCCAAACCTTGTTTTGATTAATTTTGGAAGTATAATAGTAGAATAGAGATGATAGCATGATGTGGGATGCAATTTGGTGACATAAATGTAGGAAGTATGATTCTTGAATTAATACTTAAATTCCAAGTTATGAGATTTTGATAAATTAATGTTATGGTAATTGTAGTGGCATGCTAGGGATCTTATATTAATGGGTTATAAGTAAATAAGTTGGTTATTGAGTTAAGTAGTTAAGTTTTGATAGTTTAAAGGTTTTGTTAGTAATGATGGTGGTAAGAACAAATGAGTAGTTAATGATGTTAACTTGGTAGGGATGGTTGTTTTTTAATATTGTATAAAGTCTTGAATGATGTTAGTATGTGATGGTTGTGTAAATGGGGGTAGAATTACCTAAGGTTGTAAGAATGAGGAAATTAAGAAATGTCGCACACCAAATATTCGACATAATGCCACACTCAAAGTAAGCAAAGAAAATAAGCACAATTCTTATGTTATAAGGAGTGTTTAAGATAATGAAAATTCTGTTGGAGGTTGTCGGATTAAATGAATTAAATGAGAAGGCGAAATAAGAAAGTTAAGTAACGGTGTTGGTTTGGGATAAGTTCTGGACAAGCTGTGGTTTTTCAATTATAACTTGAGTTTTGGGTATCCGTTTGACAAGCCGTGAAATTCTGAGTAAACTAGAAACATAGAGGAATAGCATATTCAAAATTCAGAATTTTTAGACTTAAGATGGAGTCGTACCGAATTTTCAAACTTGGCCGCACTGCAGTGAATTACTGGTTCTGTGGTAACAGCACAAAGTGTAAAGAAAATTTTATAATTTGCGTTCTAGGAATCGAAATCAAGATCCGTAAAATTTTGAATAAACTAGACATATAACTTAGTAACATATCCAATATTTAGAATTTTTGGACTTAAGCCGTGACCGGGCCGAATTTTTAAAGTTAGGCAACCTGCTGCCCTTACGTCCAGTTTTTCAATTTGGACAACCCCTGACGTCTGAATTGAGATCCGTAAAAACCATCATAAACTACATACATTAAGGACCATTCTATTAAAATTCTAGCTTCAGATTCATTCCCGATTAGTAACAGTGAATTTTCAGAATATGGTGTTGAGCAGTGAATTCTTAGCGACCAGTAGAATCTAAATTTCCCTTTCCACACTAGTGTAACTTCAAACTTCAGTCCGTAAAAATTCGTAGACCACGCTTATCAGTTAGTAACTCAGCAAAGTCAAGTATGCATGCATTGCATATTTTATTTATTGATCGGAAGCATATCCCACAACTTATGTTCTAATAAAGTTTATCGATTATAGATTATCGACAGGAACCGTGACTCTCTTCGACATCGTGAAGTAGATGCAGCCAGTTTCTAAATTAGTGAGTGGACCTCTTTTCTTTAACTGGTTTTATTTATTAAGTTTTAAGTTTTGATATAAGACTTATTTTTATGCCTTAGGGCATTAGATTTCTTTAATTGCCATTATTACTTGAAATATATGCTTTATGCCATGTTTCAGTTATGTTTTACACATAAAAGTTTTAAAGCATGATTTTATGTTTTTCGGGGCGTGAGGTAAAACTTCACCCCAATATGTAACTTGAGATACAGTTGGAATTGACGGATACAGAGGACATATGTACATGTAGAGAGTCAGGATGACAGCTTAGGTTCGTGTACCTGGACTCTAGTGGTGGGCCGGTGGCTATGTCCAGTTGAGTCGTTTTCTTGGACATAGGGCTCTACGTTCAGTTGAGTCGTTTTCCTGGGCGTAGGGCACCACCAGTTTCAGAGACGCCCAGTTGAGTCGTTTTCGTGGGCGTCACCAGCTTCAGAGACCCGGTTGATTATTTCCGGACACGTCCAGTTGAGTCGGTTTCCTGGACGTAGAGCAGTTTTTAGTTTTCAGACTTTCAGTACACAACTTTCAGATTTTCAGTACTTAGATTTCAGAAATCATATTTTAGTAAACAGTTTTCAGAAATCAGATTTTAGTAAACAATTTTCAGAAACCAGATATTCAAAGCTATTTTCAGAAAGTTCAGAAAAGAGAGTTCATATAAAGTGATTTTTTCTAAAGATTTAGTTTTAAAGATTTCATGTTTTGTTTTGAGGTTTTTAGTTTCATGTCCACTCACTTAGATCGAGTAGCGATCTAATCCCCACCCCAGTTTTTGTATCTTGCAGGTTTCTCGGAAGACGAGCTGGGGAGGTCGGATACTTATGCAGTCACTAGGGATGGAGTCCACCAGTACAAAGTCACAAAGCATAAGAGTCCAGTTCAAAGTCAAAGTAGTTGTATGCATTTGTTAGTGTCATACAAGTTTGTATAGATAACCATTAAAAAGTTGTAAGAAAATGATATTTTGAATACATAGTTAATTAAAGTAAAAGTATTTATATTGTTCAGTCGAGTTATGGTCTCCATGCATGACATTGCATTCGAATAGCTTAAAATATAGTTAGGAAGTCAGAGGTTTATGGGGTTAATATTACTATCTCATGCCGGTAATATCTCCCAGATCGGGGATGTTACACCCTCATCTATCTCAAATACACGGTCACGTAAAAAAATGACTAATGGATCATCTGTGGGATGAGAAGTGCTAAATGGGCCAACGCAAGATGGACCAGAGCCATTGGAGCCTTCCCGTGGATCATCAGAACATGATCAACATATGACGGCTGGTTTTGCGTTGAACGATGACCTACCAGACAGATAAATAAAAAAAATACTCGAATCACTATCAATTTTGTCATATATATATATATATCATTTTTTGATACTTGTCAAGAAAATATTGTCGGGGTTTTGGGCGATAAGAGTAGCGGAAGCGCGGTTCGGACGAAATCGTATTTTAAAACTTTTTCATAATACCGAATAAATTATTCAATACCTAATATGAATAATTTATTCATATTTCACCTAAACCTATTTATTCAATATCAAATATCAACATAATAAGGTTGAAAAGTCGCAAAACTTTTACAAAAACCATTTTTCTGAAAAATGACGCAAAATACGTTTTTGACCGAACCGACCATCCGAAACTTATGGGGACTGCCCAGGTCAGCCCCAACAGTGTTAGGGCAATTCATGGGCTGCCTAAACAGTGATGGATTCCTGTTTGGGCAGCCGTCACCCGGTTGACTCAAAAGTCACCCGATAACACTGTTTTTGGCCGTTTTCGCTTGTTTCAACTCGGAAATACTTTTCGGCAATTGTTTCAACTCCCAAAACACATTCATTACATTCATATGACATCAAATTCATCACAAAATTTCCAGTTTTGCAGAATCTGATCCATAAACCAAAAATTCTAATTTTCATGCTTTAAATCCAAATGTTCAAGATTAATCTAATTAATCATAACACCAACCAAATTCACCACACATGAAGCACCCAATAACAATTCTAGGTGTCACAAGAGTGGTCATAATACTCTAGAATAGCAACTCATCAACAATTGATCAAATTGGATAATAATTACACTAATTACTTCCAAAACTATTTCACACATGCAATACAACTTTCAATCCATCAACCAACATCAAAAGCCCCAAAATTTCAGATTTGAAGGAACCCTAGAACCTTTCTAAATCATCAAGAAATAATAAATCAAATTTCTAAGCTTATGGTTAAGTAGATTACTGATGAGTGGTAATTATATCACTATTCTTCCACTCATTTAACCTAATATTTTGTATAGTTTCTCGAGTTTTATGAACGTTTTGATGTGTTTTTGTTTATTTTATAGATAAAAATAATATTGGGACTTAATGGAATCAACTCGGGGTTAAAATGATGAAATCCGGAGGGAAAAAAAGTCAAAAATGAAAATTTACTGTACGTGTCACGAAGTGCAGTTCTAAATTCCAGTTTTGCGCAAGTTTGGTATTTTGGCCATAACTTTTTCATCCGATATCTGATTGAGCTGATTCAAGCTGCAGATTAAAGAAGACTCAAAGATCTACAACTTTGAAATTTTAAATATTCGAATTCCGAAGTTTTCAAGACCGAAATTAACGAATAATCCAATGTATTTTGTGTAATTACTAAAGTCATTATAAAAAAAATAAAAAAAATGGAAAATGACAATTTACAATTGTCAAACTTCCACAAAACATGCTTGCATGTTTGGTGGAGTGTCTTGTGGCATGTTTGGTGGAGGATTTTGTGGAGTGTTTGGTGGAGCAATTGGTGGAGAAATTTGTGGAAGTCTTTAGATTTGCTTATAAATACCAAGCCATTTTCATTTGTAATTCTCATGCTTTCCTTAGATTTTTGTAAGGAATTTAAGGATTGCATATTGTTTGTATTTATTTTCAGTATTTAATTTATGCATTTTTATTTTCAGTAATAGTAGTAGTTTATTTTCTTTTATTTACTTTTATGTTTTGTTGTTAATTTTCCGCTGGGGGAAGGGTGAAGCTTTTATTATTTTAGTTTAGACTAATCTCTCTTAATTATAGTATGGAAAATTATAATTTAACATAAAAGGTTATACCGCCTTAATGGCTGGTTTTATTTATTTGACATAATGTGACAGCGCCTATATGACCGGTCTTTATGTGACAGATGATTACCGCCTATATGGCTGGTTTATGGACAAATAATGATACCATCTTTATGGTCGGTCGTACTTAATTAAAATCTGACTTAATGAGGATACCGCATATATGGATGGTTGGTAATATCAATGATAAATTCTATATTATAGTAAGAGATATTTCTAAATTAGAAATAGTAAATGTGGATCCCCCAACCCCCAGCATTTTATTTTTATTATAGGGAAGTGATGAAACACAATACCCACACACTTAATAATTGATTTTCTTTTTATTGGTAATTCTTTAGTTTGTTTATTGAGTCTTAAGCTTAATGCTTCTTGTTAATTGGCCATTAGTAAGATTGATTTGGTAAACTTAAAATGAACTTGAGGAAGGGATTTTAGGTTTCAGCCTTAGATTCAATAGCCCACAATCTTCCTTGAGGATAGATAACCCTTTAATAGATTTCCTTACATGATAGACATATACATGTCGGGCGGGGGTAGCCACTTTTGGAACTTAAACTTAATGAATTCAGGTAACTTGGTTTAGACCCGCCCGGCGGTTCGGTTCCGGTTCGAAATTGAACCGAACCGACCGGTTTTCGGTTCCACACTTAAGTGGAACTAGAACCGTAAACAGAACTGGAACCGAACCGGTCGGTTCCGGTTTGGTTACGGTTCCCCTTCCATTTTATTTTATTTATTTTAATAATAAATTTTAAAAAATAGAAAAAATTCTATAACCGTAATATTTTTTCAAACTATCACATCATTTTTATAGAATCATTTTTTATAAAATTCTTTAACATATAATCTTTTTATAGCCAACTCTTGGCTAGTGCTTTCTTCATATAAGCGATGTGAGATATTTGTTACTTGGCTATTGTGTCCCACATCGCTTATATGAAGATGTCAATAACCAAGAGTTGGTTATAAAAAGGATGTGGACATTCATGTTTTAGTATTGTAATTTTAAACATCATTATTATTAATTAAAAAATTGAGATTTACTTGTGGAACTTTACGGTTCCAAGTAAATAAAAAACTTTTTTTCTTACTTCCGGTTCCAAGAGGAACCGTACGGTTTCAACCGGTTCGGTTCCAAAATCGGAACTGGAACCATCTGGTTCCAACCGGTTCGGTTTCGGTTCCAAACCGGAACCTTAGTCGGGTCTAACTTGGTTAACATAGATATATGATTAATTGGGTTATTTGGGTATTTGCGTCTGACCATCGACATAGGCTTTTGCATATCTTCGTGTTCCAGGTTAGCAAACTGACTTATTACACATATATAAGAGAATCAATTCATCTTTAGGATAATATTGTGTGGAATCACAACCCTAGATCTTTGTGTCTTTTATTTATTTTTCTTAGTATTTTCTTTTGTTTATTTTATTTAAGCAAATCCACATTCAACAAACCAAAAACAATCATTCTCTTCTCCCTTAATTAGATACTTGTAAACAAATAGTATCAATAATTAAAAACAACAGTAGGAATTAAGTCCTCGTGAGATCGATATTTTTATACTACTAGAACGATAAGCGCTTGCGTTATACGCGTGTGATTACGCACCGGTCAATTACCTTTTAATCTCTTGAAAATTGAAATCCCAAACTTTTTCTTGATTTTTCCTTCAAATCTTCATGGATTCTTCAAAACCAATTTGAGACCCACTTTCTTTGAAGCTCACGGCCATGGAAACGAGTTGGAAAGAAAAGAAAATAATTTTTCTTCTTTATTTCCTTGATGCCGACATTTAGGGGTATATTTATCTTTTTGACAATTTAATCAAATCAAATAAATCACACTTTATGTTATGCAATCAAATTAGAACACATAAAGAATAATTAAACCAAGCCAAATGGTCCAATAATAATTAAACAAATTTCATAACATTTATGAAAAAATTAATTAATTAATTATTCAAATATTTAACAATTAAATATTCAAATAATCAATTAATGTAATTATTATTATATATGTATTTTTATTTACAATAAATAACAAATACATATATTTATGGCATGTGTCAAAATCTAATTTGACGAATAATTAATGTGTATCTAATCGTATTATGTATAAAATATAAATACACAATAATTATTATCAGATAAAATCCCATAATGCACGTGTTATCATTTAACCGATTAAAAGATCCGAATTAACTCATTTATTCCGATGAAGTATTATGAATAATCTGTATTATTCATATTGAGTTGCCCTAGTACTCAACGAGTACACTTCATATTGTGGGAATCTCTAAGTTTAGGTTTATCCGTCACGAAATCCAATTTCGTGTCTATAATTCACCCACTCATGAATTATGAAGACCACAGATAATCTCGCTAAACTATGCAAGTCGAGGTTATTGCATACGTATAATTCCTCTGTCACAGGCTATCTGTATTATACCTGAGATCTAGATGAAAACGTCAAATCTGTTCGGTATAATACAATCGACTTTCAATTTACGATCTCTAAATAACACTCGGAACTAATTTCCGAAGTTATACCACGACCATGGATTTACTAGATCGTAAACATGTGATGATGCATATGCATGTACACAGGACTGACAGATCCTATCTTGATACACACTGAATATCATGAGCATCAGTCCACACCCAACGAATAAGCGAATGTCTGATCATGAATAGATCGGTGACGTGACTGCCATTAAAGTGTGGAAGATAACTCATATATCCCACTGTGGTATCTCAAGTCGAAGGACTACTATGCTTGCTCAACTCGTGAAGATTCCTATTAACGTTGGTGTACCATATATTAGGAAATCTTCAGTGAGTAGTTCAATGTCTTATCAAATAAACACCTACATGTCTATACGAGACTCCAAAGACTCATGGTTCATTGGGATAAACCATCAGACCAAGTCATGATATACGACATGTACTGGTCTCAGCGGATTTTTTACTAACCGACCAGTGTTAGTAAATCTTCACCAGGAACTCTATTTAAGGATATACATCTTATAGTGCGCTTCCCAATGTCAATTAAAATCTACTTTGTAACAGCGCACTATATTGTAAATCCTATGATCTTTGTCTAATATACATGTATCACTGAACCAGATTCAATTTCGATCTAATCGTAATCAGATATCCAATCGTAATTAGATCGAATAAGTGTATAAAAGACAAGGGTGCTACCATTAAATTAGTAATATTATGGAAAATAGAGTTATTTGTATTTATGAATCGGACATAAATACGATCCGGATTAGCACTCTGAGCACCAACCCTAACAATTTCTCTCACTTGCTCTAGTGTCAATCCCAAGTATCATATACACATCTCAATGTGTATCACATACCGTGGCCCTCAAGAGTTCACCTTGCACTCAAGAGGTAGGCAATAACAAGTAAGCCCGCTTTACAAATCGATTATGTCCGACAAACCCAACCGTTTTCCTTAACCAGCATCATTCATATTTTATAGAATCCAAATTCCACATCAATATGACTCAGACGCTATATTGGTATTGTGCTATAGCTACTGAGTTGTCTATATATTTAGGGATCAAATCCAAATATTGTGAGACAACCGCAAATACAACACTAATATGAAAACTTCTAATCTTTAGGGTCACTATGCAACTTCATAAGTCAATATTTCATAAGTTGTAACTGATTCCACTAGTTTAGTAAAATCAACAGTGACACTCCCACGACATATTTTCTGACTTTATATGACATAGACCATCTAATGTCATAATTAGGATCAAATCTAATCCGACCTTATGGTTGCAGACTAAATTCTCCATGAATAAGAAACTCATTCTTAATATCTCAAAGATCACAAAGAACATGTTTCAAGATCCATCATATGGTCTGCAGCATATCAAAATAACTCGTAATAATTACGATTAAATTGATATATTTAATCGCACATAATATAGTATTCATTACGCCATCATCATATGATGCATAAGATTGATTAGACATTCCAATTATTCTCTCTTTCGACAAAGGGATCATCCTTTACGAAAGATGAATACTATATATATAAAAGACACGTCAACTGTCAAACAGTTATACTAACTGTCAATCTTACTGTGTCATTTATTAGATCATATCTAATATGCGACTAATGGGAGTTTTACACAAGTCTCTTAGTTTTATATCATATATAAAACTTTATATCAAATATATCATAGACTACTCCCACTGCTTCCATGGAGAAAAGAAGACTTATGATATATAATATTAGAAATAAATTTGTACGCTTCCACTGACCCTAATGACAAATACGTATTCTCTATACTTCGATAAGACCAAACAATCTGACTGATATCAAAATCATAGAACACGAATTTCCGGAAAGCTTATCTGAATCTACAATAGGCTCCATAAGCTAGTATATCAAACTATAATCTTAGCAGAATACAAACTCTAGGGCCATTTTAGAATGAACTCCTTCAAACAAAGAAATCACAACGGATCTCTCATTCGAAGAAACCATTCAGGAACGCCAATTTGCATTCTTTAGCCAAAATACATAGTTTAATATCAATATTAACCAACAAATCTTTAATTGTTCAATTAGTGCGACTAGAGATAAGTTTTCTCAGAATCTACAACAGATCACTGAGTAAAACCTTTCTCACTGTCATACTGTAAAGGTCAAACATTTATCAAGCTTACTTTGCTTTTGTCGCGCAAATAATTTGCATATTTTATGAACTATTCATAATGAAAGCCTAATCAAGTTCAAAACTTGATCGTAGTAAGCCATGAACAATCTTAGATCTATGGTTCAATGCTAATTTCCGAAATCGATATCAAATATCGCTCCCACTACAAGTTATATGATAATTTTCTTCAATAAGAAAATAACAAAATCATTAAGTATCAAATACTTTGTAAATGATTCTGACATCCTATTGAACTTATATGGAAGATGTCGAAGGGTCATTTCATCTTATTAATTATGTAGTTCCATTACAGTTTATCATTCTCACATTTGACTTCACTAAGTCAAGTCTTTTCTACAATCGTCAACATCTAATGTTACAAAAAAAATAATAAAATAATTTTATTACTCTGTATCATAGAAAAGATATTCTATCAAATAGAATACAATATTCTGTTAAATAGAATAAATGATAAACCTTTAACTCGTACATCCGAGCCACAAGTATTTTCAATTATATAATAATTATACAGAACAAAGTTTCAAATCTCAAATCTTTTAAGATTGCAATTTTCTATTATACATATCATATACGTAACCATAGGAGCTAATAGAACCGTAATTAAAGAGATGAATTAGTATTATTGGAGCGTAACCCCAAGAGTATTGAAACTAATTCAGCAACACTGAATATCAACGAATCAAATCATATAAGATTCAATTACTCCCACTGCCCAATTCCATCAAAATGGAATCGTGGAAGTTTGAAATTGAGTAAGAATCAAATTCATTAAATAACTTTAGAACTAATTGCCTTAAATTCATATGTTTGATCATATCAAACATCCTTGAACAATTCAAAGACTCACGATGAATTTTATAGTTTTCAACACTCCAAATAGAATATCTTTGAACCATTCAAAATATTCAATCCACATTTCATTAGAAACATATTGAAAGTTCTCGAACCATTCAAGACATTCAACATGTTCTTTTAGAAACTCGCAACTAAGCCATGACAATTCATTAACTAAGTTACGAAGTAAAGAAAACTATCTAAGGTAATTTCTAATTTATTAAACTACATACATCCAATGTATGAATCTAATAAATTTTTGGTCCAATGACAATCATTAGTTAAATGAGATTTAATCACATCTTGAATACAATATTCATTAAACGGAAAAAGGATATGTGGCGTGAACTCGTATCAGACCATCCTTTACCATAAGGAACAAGCATCTAATGCTTTTATGATAAAATCTCATAAAGCACAGTTCTAAGTTATTAATTTTACCGAATATTTTTCTTAATGTTTATCTTTTCATTAATGACATTACTAGTCATCTTAAAATATGTAACAACTGTTTATACAGAACAATTAACAATCCAATAGTCACAAGTTCTGATATCAAATATCAAAACAGTTATTAAACATTATTTTAAATAACTAGACGGGAGATCTGGTATTCAATACCTACAATTGTCGTATTGTGAGAGTCGATATTCTCTATACACAACTATACATATCTCATTTCTTAAGCTTTATAATTTGCGTTCAATTATTCACAACACTTGTAAATAATTGATTAACAAACTGTGTCAGACACTCGACTTCTAAAATTCACTAAAAGCCAAGAAACTTCATTAAAAGATAAACAAATACTAATGAGGTTTTCTTAATGCCAGTCAAGAATCTCGAGACATGAACTATTCAAGTCAATTCTTACAGCATAAGAAACAATTCTTTCAAGACTATATCCTAAACATATATCTATTTAAATTACCTAATCGTGACTTAGAAACTAAGTCACAAACCATCTTAATTTTCAAGAAAATTGGAACATCAATTCTCGATGTTTTTAACTAATCTAACAATATCTAAGTCTACTGTCTTTCTAGAACCTATTCTAGAACTACGCAACCATAAGTAAAGTCAGAAAATATATATTCAAGAAATATAAATGCAGTGGATTAGAAGTATAAAACTATAAACAATATAGAATGAAAGGAAAACAAAATAGAATTTTCCAAAATATTACACATTGTTTAAGTTATGGATTTTAAACCTAGCAGTGTCTCCCACTACTTTACGTAATACCGTAATCCCCAACGGACAACGGGATTTCAATAATTAAATCGAATTCCATAGTGGGAGTAGGATCCCGTGAATATATTTCGACTCATAGCTTTGGCACGATCTCGCCTACATATATTCATTAGGTAGACAACTTTTTGTCAATCACTCACCAGTGACTCCTGGTTTTGATCCTGACCATTTCTCGTTGTGACAGCTTTGGCACGTTCACAAGGAGGCGTATCAAGGCTACACTTTTCAATGACAAACTCAAGCTACCAATGTAGTCATGATTGCTTTGGCACGTTCAAGATTTCCACTTTCACTTGAATTTGTCCAGTATCAATATGCAATCGGTATGGATAATAATTCTATAACCTACACCCTCACAGCTTTGGCACGATCTCGGATGCAGTTATAGAAAGATACCCATAAACCATACTGACAAGACGGGCCAAGAAATATGTATCCAATATACGTTACTTTACAGCCATATTTAAACAGGGATTTTCCTCAAGAAGCTATACTCTACATCAAATGCAGAATTTTAATCTAAAATATTTTCTAAACAATTTAATTCCACCTTAGAAAACATAACATAATTTAACCATTAAATTTCCGTTAGTGTAGAACCGAAAAGTCAAGAAACATATCTAGACAACATGCATGTGCGAACATTAACATTGGATTATATATCATATATCAAGCATGAATAATGTAATGGATGAAGCATCAGACCCGTTCTGATACCATTTTTGTTGGGGTTTTGGGTGATGGGCGTAGCGGAAGCGCGGTTCGGGCGAAATCGTATTTTAATTTTTTTTCAAAATACCGAATAAATTATTCAATATCTAATATGAATAATTTATTCATATTTCACCTAAAACTATTTATTCAATATCAAATATCAACATAAATAAGGTTGAAACGTCGCGAAACTTTTACGAACAATGTTTTTCCGTAAAATGACGCAAAACGTGTTTTTGACCGAACCGATCACCCGACAATTATTGGGACTGCCCAGGTCAGTCCCAATAGTGTCAGGGCAGTTCATGGACTACCTGAACAATGACAGATTCACTGTTTGGGCAGCTGTCATTTGGTTGACTCAAAAGTCACATGTTAACACCGTTTTTGGCCGTTTTCGTTTGTTTCAACTCAGAAACACTTTCTGGCAATTTTTCCAACTACCAAAACACATCCATTACATTCATATGACATCAAATTCATCAAAAAATTCCAATTTTCATGCTTTAAATCTAAATTTTCTAGATTAATCTAATTAATCATAACACCAATCAAAGTCACCACGCATTAAGTACCCAAGAGCAATTTTAGGTGTCACAGGAGTGGTCATAACACTCTAGAATAGCAACTCATCAATAATTGATCAAATTGGACAATAATTACACTAATTACTTCCAAAACTACTTCACACATGCAATATAACTTCCAATCCATCAACCAACATCAAAAGCCCCAAAATTTCAGATTTGAAGGAACCCTATAACCTTTCTAAATAATCAAGAAACAAGAAATCAAATTTCTAAGCTTAGGGTTAAGTAGACTACCTTTTAATCTCTTGAAATCCCAAACTTTTTCTTGATTTTTCCTTCAATTCTTCATGGATTCTTCAAAACCAATTTGAGACCCACTTTATTTGAAGCTCACAGCCATGGAAACAAGTTGGAAAGAAAAAAAAACAATTTTACTTCTTTATTTCCTTGATCCCGACATTTAGGGGTATATTTGTCTTTTTGACAATTTAATCAAATCAAATAAATTATACTTTATGTTATCCAATCAAATTAGAACACATAAAGAATAATTAAACCAAGCCAAATGTTCCAATAATAATTAAACAAATTTCATAACATTTATGAGAAAATTTAATTAATTAATTATTCAAATATTTAACAATTAAATATCCAAATAATCAATTAATGTAATTAATATTATATATGTATTTTTATTTACAATAAATAACAAATATATATATTTATGGCATGTGTCAAAATCTCATTTGACGAATAATTAATGTGTATCTAATCGTATTATGTATCAAATACAAATACACAATAATTATTATCGGACAAATCTGCTAATGTACATGTTATCGTTTAACCAATTAAACGATCCGAATTAACTCATTGAATCTGATGAAGTATTATGAATAATCCAATTATTCATATTGATTTGCCATAGTGCTCAACAAGTACACTTCATATTGTGGGACTATAAGTTTAGGTTTATCCGTCACGAAATCCAATTTCGTGTCCATAATTCACACACTAATGAATTATGACGACCACAGATAATCTCGCTAAACTAAGCAAGTCGAGGTTATTGCATACGTATAATCCCGTCGTCACAGACTATCTGTATTATACATGGAATATAGAGAAAATGTCAAATCCATTTGGTATAATACAGTCGACTTTCAATTTACGATCTCTAAATAATACTCGGAACTAATTTCCGAAGTTATACCACAACCATAGATTTACTAGATCGTAAACACGTGAGGATGCGTATGCCGTGTATACAGGACTGGCAGATCTTATCTTGATACGCACTAGATATCATGAACATCAGTCCACACCCAACGAACAGGCAGAGGCCTGATCATGAATAGATCGGTGACATGACTGCCATCAAAGTGTGGATGATAACTCATATATCCCACTGTAGTATCTCAAGTCGAAGGACTATTATGCTCGCTCAACTCGTGAAGATTCCTATTGACGTTGGTGTATCATCTATTAGGAAATCTTTAGTGAGTCGTTTAGTGTCTTATCAAATAAACATCTACATATCTATACGAGTCTCCCGAGACTCATGGTTCATTGGGATAAACTATCGGACCAAGTCACGATATATGCAATGTACTGGTCTCAGCGGATTTTACTAACCGACCAGTGTTAGTAAATCTTCACCAAGAACTCTATTTAAGGATATACATCTTATAGTGCGCTTCCTAATATCAATTACAATCTACGTTGTAACTGCGCACTATATTGTAAATCCTAGGGTATTTGTCTAATATACAATACACGTATCACTGAACCAGATTCAGTTTCGATCTAATCGTAATCAGATATCTAATCGTAACTAGATCGAATAAGTGTATAAAAGACAATGGTTCTACCATTAAATTATTAATATTATGGAAAATAGAATTGTTTGTATTTATGAATCGGACATAAATAAGATCCGGATTGGCACTCCGAGCACCAACCCTAACAAATATTGCATGTTTATATACAATAGAGGCTCATCCGTCATAGGAATCTCTGGTTAATAACAGCCGGATGCTCAAATAAGACTAGCTCGTCATCCAAATTTAGCTAAAAATACTACATGAGTCAGGTGATCATCATGCCATGGGGAATGTTGTCCTAATATATATATGAACCTAAAACCAACGTCCTATATAATAAGAGCTTTTATGTCTATCATGTGGCCCTATAGGAAAAAATATGAATTATAAATTGCATATAAATGAAATTTATATGTCCATCATGTAGCCTATATAAATACAATTTATAATTCATATTGAAAAACTAATATATTTTTCTTCAGCTCTCCTATTTCGATTCCTATTTATAACATGGTATCATAGACATAAGTTATGATCTCTGTATATTTTCTTATCTATGTCTCCAAATAGGTCTTATTCCCTTATAGACCCCCTTCATTCTTGTGTCCAAACACCCAATTCCAATTTCCAAAACCTAATTCTCACCCTCAAACCCTAACCACCACAATCACCTCCCGCCACCACCTCTTCCAGCTGCTCCGACCACCACTCACGCCACCAACACCATCCTCATCATCTGATGACCCATCTAGTAATTTTCCAATAGACAAGTCTGATGCTATGCAACTCATTCCTACCATCCTCCAAGTCTCTGGGTTCAAGGAATGCATACTTTTCTCAAAGGTCGAAAGTTATGGCGCTATGTTACTGGCAATGTTAAACCTCATCAACAAAAACATGATAAGCATGATGACAAGTTTGTTGATTGTCTCGAGGATTGGGACAGTAAGAATCACCAGATCCTGACCTGGTTTTGGAATACCTCGGTTCATTTCATTCACCACCAGTTTGGCCGATATGAAACTGCCAAAGAGGTCTGGGATATGCTTGCCACGAGGTACACTACTTATGCTCTCTCTAACCAGCATCAGTTATGAGAATAGTTACATAACTTGAAACAAGAGTGCAGTGAGTCTATTACTAGTTTCTTGGCTACAATAGAATCTGTTTGAAACCAACTTGCTCTATCTGAACCATTGATGGGTTGTGCTATTGATGCAGCTAAATATACCGCTCATCGTGATAGTATGAGGTTGATTCAGTTTCTTATGGCGCTTACTGATGATTTTGAATCTTACATAGTCTCTTGATTATATAAATCTCCTCTCCCTACATTGGAAGCTGATGTATCTCGGTTATTGTCTGATGAAACTCGCCTCGGATTACTTAAGCCATCTCACGATGATGTTGTGCTTGCCGCCGTGGGAAAATATTTCTCAAAAGGTGAAAGAAAATTTTATTATACCTGTAATAAATCTGATCATACTCTGAATGAATGCAGTCTTACTGAATATCATAAATATAAGAAAATAGGCCATATTGCCTCTCACTGTCCCACTAAGGTGGATTGTCACTAGTGCAAGTTGTCTGACCATTCTATTGAGCAGTGCCTCATTCATCCCCAAGACTTGGTCAGCCCTCCAAGATAACAATTCCAATTGTTGCTGCCACCTATGAGGTAACTGCATTTTCTACATTCACTGGTAACTTAGAAACTCTCCTTAGACATATACTCTATATACCTCTCAGTACTTATATTGTCTTATCTGCCATTTTAGGTAATTCTCATTGGTAATTTGATTCTGATTGTTGCAACCACATCTCCGTTATTTTCCTCCATCTATCCCACCACGACTGTCTCTCCGATTCTTACTGTATATGGCTCACAAATGTCTGCTAGTCTGAACAAATATTTACTTCTGCCCTTACATTACCTAACACATTTCTTATTCCGAAACTTACTTTCAATCTTATATCTGTTGGTCAACTATGTGAACTTGGGTTCGAACTAATATTTTCTTCCACTGGTTGTTATGTGTATGATCCGCTGACGGGACAGATTCTTGGGACATGCCGTAGATTTGGACGTCTATTTGAGCTTACCTCCCTACATCTTCCTTCCATTCGCGTCTCTCAGTTATGTGCGGTGTCTACACCATCCTCTCTTCAGTTTGGCATCTACGCATTGGTCACCCCTCTTTAAGTAAACTTCATCCTTTGATTTCTAATGGGTCCTTAGGTTCTGTTACCGAACAATATTCTTTACACTGTGTCTTCTATCAACTTGGCAAATAACCAGCTTTATCTTTTAAAATTAATAATACTTTTGTCGCTTTTTGACTTAATTCACTATAATATATTGGGACCTTCTCCTACACCCACTATGGGAAGGTCCAAATATTTTATCATATTCATTGATGATTATTCTTGATTTACTTATATATATCTCATGAAACAACGATCTTAACTACCTCATATTTTCATTGATTTTGCGTCTATAGTCAAAACATAATTTTTCAAAACCATTAAAATATTGCACACGGATATTGACAAAGAATATATTGACTCTACATTTCAAAGTTTTTTGAAAGAATAAAGTATCATATCCCAAAGATCTTGTCTATACACCTCTCAACAAAATGGGTGAGCAGAATGCACACATCGTTACATTTTGGATTCCGTTCGATCCATGCTCATATCATCTTATTGTCCATAATATTTTTGGGGTGAAACCGCTCTCACTGCAGTATATATTATTAATCGTATTTCTTCTTCAGTCATAAAACAACACATGACTCCCTATGAGTGTTTATATGGTATTTCTCCCTCCTATGATCTTCTTAAAGTTTTTGATAGTATTTGTTTTGTCATTATTCCTCCTAATGAGCACCATAAGTTAGAACCTTATGCTCGACTATGATGTTTCTTAGGTTATGGAATTGAACACAAATGGTATCGTTATTGGGATCCTATGTCACAAAACATTTGCATCTCATGTAATGTTGTCTTCTGAGAGCACATTATGTTCTCTTCCCTCTCTGATTTCAAAGTATCTTTTGACCACCCTCCACTTTTCACTGATCTCTTTATCTAGTTGTTTCCACATGTTCATGATGCATGTACCTCCAGTGAGCTTACAGACGTCCAATTCTCATTACTATATGTCCATGATGATGCTCGCTATGCAGATACTGTTTCCGACACCCTTGCAATTGAACACTCATATGATATTGATACTTCATCTTCCTGCTATCCTCCTCGAGTAAGACACCCTCATATTTATCTTCAAAATTATCATTATTTTCCATTATTATTTCTTTGTATGAACCTCAGTCCTATATGGAGGCATCCTCTAATCCTCATTGGCAGCAAGCTATGCAAGATGAATTACATGTTTTGACAAAAACTGGTACTGAGGACCTAGTTGATCTTTCTCCCAGTAAAACTCCAGTGGGATGTAAATGGGTATACAAAATAAAAACATATTCAGATGGCTCTATTGAGCGTTATAAAACACGTCTTGTTACTATGGGCCTCACTCAGGAATATGATGAGACATTTGCTCTGGTTGCTCGTTTTACCTCAGTACGCATCATACTTGCCATTGTTGCTGCTCGATAATGGAATTTGTTTCAGATGGATGTCAATAATACTTTTCCCAATGGTGTGTTAGGGATATGCCATATACCCAACTTGTGGATGGGCTATATATACATGTATTTGTAATATTTTCATTAATTAATAAAATGACAATCTTTATTATACATGTCTTACATAACTTATATGAATCATCAAACACTGTAATAAAGCCCTTGGAGTAATAAGATGATGGCTTCCACGTCTTATGAGAATCATTACTCTTAAACGTTCCTAGTCATAGTTTTGTGAATAATCTGAGCGTTCATAAAGCGGAGAGACTAGCATGATGATATGATCTGCCCTTAAGTAGGGTAGCCGATCTCATAGGCTACTAGCAGAGATTCATCTGCTTGGTGTATCACATGGATGCATGAGTTGCTCGTGTCCATCGAACTGACCGTCGAAAGTTTTCACATGAAGTGTTTATCTCATGTGTCTGTGAGAACTTTCATGTATCGATTGTATGACTAGTCCTTAGAATTGATGTTTTTACAATTTTATGTGTGGATCAAATAACTTTGACATTCTCTTTCCCTGGTTCAAAAGATCCGGTTATAAGGGTATGATTGGGTCATTTGTTGAAACACATGAAGTTTGTAATAATACAATAGAGAATCGCCACTCTCTCGGATAATATTTTCTTATAAGAGTAGTATTCCAGTTCGCGGGTTGATATGTGTGATCAGTGTTTGAGACTGTGGCCGCAGCGGAAAAATCATGTGAGATTCTTGGGTTAGCACGATTCATGACACTATCAACATCATACCTTTGACTATATGGGTAGACATTTTCCATACCATAGGTCAAACGGTGGGGATACAGTGAGGCGATGCACCGTATCATATGTAAATCGCATACATAATGGGTATATATTTTTCCTTCTCATTTGAGGGCCTTGGCATGTTGCTAAATGTCAACCTTGGTCATTGAAATCGAACAACCATCTGATCGGAGGATAATTTATGTTCGATTAAATTATCACAATTCATTTCATATCCAACTTGAGGGGAACCCAAAAGGTCACACACAACAAAGTTAAAAATCAATGGTTAACAGTGCACAGTACAAATTTAACAGCATGTATGATTGTTGTAGGAATTGTTCATAATTGGTTCAATGTGTTGAATTATTGAACAGATCATTTATGAGGTTCCATAGTGGCTTAGGGATTGGTGAATGACGATATGAGCACTTTAGGAATTGGAATAAATAAATAAATAAATAAATAGGGGCGCATATGCGCCTCTTTTTTTATTTTATTTTATTTATTTGTTATTTGTTTTCCAATTTGGCCCAAACACTTATTAGGGTTTTATAATCTCATTAAACCACTAAATTAAAATCCAATGGCTAAGATTAAATTAGCATTTATCCCACATCGGATTCTTAATTAATTTTGTTGTATTTGGAGCACCTATATAAACCCAAAGAATTCTTTACAAATTTTTTACATCAAAACCTTTCATATCTTGGGTTTATATAAGTGAGCAACTCTAAAGTTTAAAGAGTAAGCCACTGATTTTGAGGATCCTTAAGTCTAATTGACTAGAGGAACCTCAAGTTAGGGGTGTGCATTAATCGGTTTTAACCGATTAACCGAACCGTTCTGACCCATTTTTTATTACGGTTAGGTTAATTCGGTTATTGTGGTTAAAATTTTTAACTTTTTTGGTTATTCGGTTCGGTTACGGTTATGAGATTCGTATAACTGAACCGACCGATTAACCGAAATTATACCATATATATATATATATATATATATATATATATTAATGCGTGCGAATCCTTTAATTTTTTAGAGTTAAGATAGTCTGCATGTAAACTCTCAATTGGTTGTAGTTATATTGATTTGATAATACTACCCGAAAATAAAATTGATAAAATTCAAATGACAAGCTGCATTAACAGTTTGGTTTTGACTCTTTTTAATTTCTCTCAAGAATTTAAAGGTAAAAATACATAAAATTTCAAATGTGTAGATTTTGCATCGTAGTGGATTCGTGACCCTTAAAATTTCTAACATGGCAGGTTTGGAAGGAAATTTGAGGCCGTGACAATCATCGAGGGTTTAAAAAGTATTTCTATCGCATGTAATTAAATATAGATATATTTAATCAAATATTAGTTATAATTGGTATTTTTAGAATCAGATATGTGATCGAATTAGTGATCCAAAAAATTTAATGCGTCAGTGGTTCGACTGGTTGAAACGTTCCGAAAAAATCGATAAAACCGACCTACATCATATATAATTTTACTAATTAAAAATTATAAAAAATATTAAATTTTAATTTATTGGATTGGTTAATAACCGAATTAACCATAACCGACCGAAATATAATGGTTAATTTGTTAATGGTTATGTGTCATAAATTGGTTAAATCGGTCACACTTTTATTTAACCGAAAATTTTGATTACGATTAAAAAATTAAGGATTAACCGACCGAAGCACACCCCTACCTTAAGTTAAAAGTTTTGAGGTATTTGCCTAGGCTAGCACCAAAGGCAAAATACCTGTGCACTCAAGGCGTAGTCTTGCTGTTGAGTTTTGGCTTTGGTGTGTGCACCTTTGGAGGCCACACACTTGAGTGACTCTTTGGAACGTAGAAGAGCTTGCAGAGTTCGAGGAAAGCTTGTAGATTGGAGGGAGGACTGGAGGAGTCTTCGATTCAAGTAAGTCTTTTTCTTTCTTTATTTTAATTCGAGTTCTTATGATAGTTAGCGTGCTTAGGTTTATTTTCTTTGCATGTTTTATGAGTTTTTTTATGCTTAGAATATATAGTAACATGCCTAGGCTTATAGAATAATCAAAACAAATGGGTATTGGGCAAAGGGATAGCGGCATCATAATTTTCTTAATTTTCTGCTGCGCACTCGCTGCCGCTTCCCTACATGGTGATCTAGATGTCTTGATCATCCACCACAAAAGGAATGCCGCCTACACCGCACCCTATATGGTCTTAAACAAGCTCATCGTTCATGGTTTGCCAAGTTCAATACGACTATTTGTCAGCTTGGGTTCACCTCCAATCCACATGACTCTGTTATATTCTTTCTCAAATTTAGTACATGTATCGTGATGCTACTTTTTTATGTTGATGACATGATTATTAGTGGGGATGATGATTAAGGAATTGTGAATATTAAACAGTCTTTTAGTCTACAATTTGAAATGAAAGATCTTGGTTCTCTGATGATGGTTATCATCTCTCTCAAGCTAAATATACTTCTGATCTTATTTCTCGAGCCGACCTTACAGATAGCAAGACAGTTCCAATCTTTGTCGAGTATAATATGAAACTTACACCTATGGATGAAACTCTTCTTGATGATCATACTCTCTATAGATAATTAGTTGGTAGTCTCATTTATCTCTCTGTCACTCGACGAGACATTGCCTATGTTATTCATATTGTAAGTCAGTTCATGGCTGCTCCTCGATCTCTTCATTATGTTGTTGTGTTTCGCATCATTCGCTATATCCGGATACCAGTGACAGAGGAATTTTACATATGACATGACCTCGACCTGTATGATTCAGCAAAATTATATGTGGTCGTCATAATTTACAGGTGGGTAAATTATGGACACGAAATTGGATTTCGTGACGGATATGCCTGAATCTAGAGAGTCTCACTGATGAAATATACTCATAGATCACTAGGGCAACATTTATAAATAATACTGATTATTTATAAGTCGTTTAAAGGTTAAACTCAAAAGTACATGTGTAGGGACCCAATAGTCATTTCCTAATTTTTGTGTATTTGCATTTAATGTTAGATTTTATCAAATACACATTAATTAATTGTCAAATTGAGATATTTGACTAATATCATAAATATATATGTATTTTATATTTAATGTAAATATAATACATATATTTAATATATTTATATTTAAATAATTATTTAATTGTTAAATAATTAAATTAATTAAAAATATAAATATCCTAAGTTGTGATATTTAATTAAATGGCATGAGTTGCAATTGTTGACTTGCTTTATTTCATTAAAGAGTTGATGATTACAAATGCAAGTTGACAAGTTGTTATTAAATGAAACAATTGAAAATATCTTGATATTTTTCTTTGTACCATTTTCGGCCAAGGCTAAAAATTGGAGGTATAAATTATTTGTTTCATTTTTAGGGTTTCATAAGTTTAAAGACATAAAAATAAACACAAAAGAGTTGAGAGAAAAAGCTTGAAGGTAAAAGGAAGAAAGCTTGAAAATCTTGAATTTTGTAAGTCTTTCTTTAATACTTTCAACATGAAATTAGTTTCTAACATGCTTGGCATCATTTTGTGTTGCTTGGATGTTCTCTCTTCTCTTATGGTTTGTGTTTATTTGTTTGAGAACTTGGATGAAAGATTGATGCATGTAAGTGAGCTTAAACTTGTTTTAAAAGCTTACTTTTGATTATTTAAAAATCAAAGTTGTCATTTTAGAGTTAGTAAGCCTCTCCTTGGTGACCTAGAAATGTTCTAGAGTTATTTCAAAGTGGTGAAGCTAGTTTGGTGAAGTATTGAATGAATTAAAGTGTTGGATTTTAAAGATTTGGTTAAATTGGACAATTTGATGAAATTAAAAAATTAGGGTTCTTAACCCACTCCAAATTTGGGGCTTTTCATATATGTGATGTATTATGGTATGAATATGATGCATGTAAATTTTTGTGTTGATTGGATTTGATCTTGACAAGTTTTGAACAAAAGAGACCAAATTGTAATTAATTGAAAGTTTTGGGAGGCTCACGGCATTTGCTTAAAAATTGGAAATTTGTGTGAAATCTGATTTTGATGCATTAGATGTGTTGAAAAACATTTAGAAATGATTTAGAATCATCCAAAATTATATTTGATAATTTTTGGACTAAAATGATCAATTTACAAAGTTTTGGGGCAATTCGGTAATTACCAAGAAATCTGATCTCTTGTGTAATTTTTCAGAATTTGATAATTGGATAATTAAATAAATAAGTTTATTTAATTGATCCGAGAAAAAAATTTGAAATCGGAAAATTTTAATTTTCCATTATTCCGCTGCGTTACCGGATTTCCGCCATAAAACCCATTCACCATGAACGTACCAAACACATTGAGATTGATTGTCATTTCATTTGTCAACATATTGCTCGCAGTACTCTCGGTTGGTGTGTCTACTCTCTGATGATCAAATAACTGATATCTTCACCAAGTCTTTTCTTCCTATCCGTTACACAACCCTCGTTTCCAAACTCAATCCAATTTCCTCACTATCATCTTGAGTTTGAGGAGGGATGTTGATAGATATGATATTAATGTTAGTGGTTAGTTGATATGTAATTAATATTGATAAATATGGTATTAATTTAAGTTGTTAGTTGATATGTAATTAATATTGATAGATATGATATTAATGTTAGTTGTTAGTTGATATGTAATTAATATTGATTCTTTTGTGATGCCTATATAAAGGTAATTTGTAATTCATATTGAAATCAATAAAACTATTATTTTATCCTATTTCGGTTCTTATTTATAACAAGACTTATTTATTGTGGTATTGGAAATTCATTTGAACAATTATTTTATTTTATTTTAATTGTAGAGTTATGAAATAATTATAATTTTAGGGCTAAGGTGGGTGGCTGATAATAAACCTAATTTTATAATTAAAGGGTAAATAAGTAAACTAATTATTACAAAATTCTAAGAATTACAGATATAAGTCACATAACTGGGAAAAAAAAAGTAACAACAAGAAACCATACAATGTGCATTGTATTCTCCTCACTCTTATTCTAATTATTATCATCCTAAACTCCACTAACTTCTGATAATTAAATCCCGACCATGTCTTATCGTCGGAATTCGGAATATAGAATTCTAAATAAGACATACACTAATAATTAACTGAACCACATATTATATTATATTATAATAATAAATATTTATAATAAGTTGAAATATCGTCACGTGTACTTTTACATTAATGTTTCTTTTTTTTAAGCGTTGGAAACTGATGAGTGGTAAATGTATCACTATTTCTCACTCATTTAACCTAATATTTTGTATAGTTTCTTGAGTTTTGTGAATATTTTAATGTGTTTTGTGTTATTTCGTAGATAAATAAAGTTTCAGGACATTATGGAGGTGATTTTGGGCCAAAACAGTGAAAAATGACAAAAATGGCAAAATGGTCATTTCACGCGTCGCGACGCGCTGCGACGCCTAACATGCGCCACACCATGCTAATATGCGCCGAGGACACGTGTCAGAATCTGAGAAGTTTGACTTTGCTAATTTGCGTCGTGCCACGTGTCAACATCACGGCCGATCTGATAACGTGTGTCGTGCCACGTGTCATCATCCTATGGTGCCGACAATCGCCATCGTCAAGTGTCGCCACGTGTCAGCCACGTCATTGTCCACATCAACAGTAGAACGAGTCAACTCGCCACGTCATTATCAGTCAATCACAGCGTGCCACGTCTCGTAATCCTACGGTGCCGACAATCACTTTCGCCACGTGTTGCCACGTCAGCATAATTATTGAGTCAATTATCCACATCACCACGTCATCAGATAAGAATCTGAAGCAGCCAACCAGAGCGCGACACGTGGCGCATCGCGACGCGAATCGCGCGTCGCGCACACCTTACCGAGGCCTATAAATTCAGCTCAAGGTTTCAGTTTCATATGTACCTTCCTCTCTGAATTCTCTGATGTAAATAGAGAGTTTTATATCTAGTTTACTTTAAGTTTCAGTTTTGTAATTAATTTTAATTACGTTCTATAATAATAATTTACTTTCTTTACTTTTTTCAGTTTTTACCATTCAACATGAGGAGGTAACTTCCCACTACTAGGGTGAAAGGTAAAACTTTTATTACTGCTATTTAGATTAATCTCCCTAATTATAATATATTCACTATTTAAAATTTGACTTAATGAGGATACCGCTATATTGGCCGGTTGGTAATTGATATTAAATTGATTTTAATTTGACTAAGCAAGGATACCGTCTGGTTGGTCGGTTGGTAATTTACCGCCTATATGGATGGTTTATGGACAAATATTGTTACCGCTTTAATGGCTGGTTGGACTTAATTTGACTTAATCAGGTTACCGCCTATATGGCTGGTTGGTAATGTTATCACAAGTTAATATATTATATTAAGGGAGATATCTAAAATAGTAGTAGTAAAAGTATATCCTTTAACCCTAACATTTTATTTTTGTAATTTTACTTTTCAGTATTTACTTTACAGCATTTACTTTTCAGTATTTTATTTTATGTTTTTTTTTTTTACTTTTAAGTTTTTACTAGCCCTAGTTATGTGTCGTAACTAAGTTAGTTATCTAGGGTTGTGATGAATTCTAATATCACCGGTTTATAAGTGGTTATTTTATAGTTTGGGTAATTTAAAGGTTTACTTATTAAGTTTTAAGCTTAATGCGTCTTGTTAATTGGCCACTAATAAGATTGATCTGGTAAATCTAAAATAAACTTGACAAATGAATTTTAGGTTTCAGCCTTAGACTTAATAGCCCACGATCTTCCTTGAGGATAGATCACCCTTTAATAGATTTCCTTACAGGATAGACATAAACCTGTCGGGTGGGGGTAGCCATAATTGGAACTTAAACTTAATGAATCCAGGTAATTTGGTCGATATAGACATATGGTTCAATTGGGTTATACTGGGTATTTACGTCTGACCATCGACAGAGGCTTTCGCATAATTTCGTGTTCCAGGTTAGTAAACCGATTTATTACACAAACATGAAATAACCACTTCATCTTTTAAAAGATATTAGAAAGATTCACAACCCTAAATAGTTTCTTAATATTGAATTTTCTTAAACCTACTTTCGCGCAATTTTATTTACTTGTTTTTAAATTTAAAATCATCATCATTCTCAATCAATCAATCAACCTATTAGATACTATTAATCATTTGACCTCATAAAATTAATAGATTAGGTATTAAGTCCTCGTGGGATCGATACTTTTTATACTACTTGAACGATACGTGCGCTTGCGTTATACGCGTGTGATTACGCACCGGTCAGAAACCTGCCGTTAAATCATCCGACCCGCGCTTAAGTGGAACAGATAAAACCTCTGTTTACCGCAGGTTCTTACAAAAGCGTATCTCTATATTCGAACCTATGACTTAATCAATCAAATCTTAAGTTTTATATCACTAAGCCACACTATAAAAGAAAGAATTGTTTTATCCGATTTTTTTTTTCCAAGCTCTTGAACAGGCCAAATGTAATGATTATTGGGGCATTGATTCAGACATAAATTTTAGATATTATAGCACTGCTCTTTTATAAAAACTTGATTATTGTTTCATCATTAAATTTTGGAGACACTCAAATCTCTCACATTCATCATGAGAACCTCGAGTTGCTCTCTTTAATTTTAGGAGAAAAAATATTTCCTAAACAATAATTTTGAAACGTTTCATGGGTTATTGAAATCCAAAATATATGAGTTGATGAATTTATTGAAGTTCTTTAAAATTGCGGCTTTAACTTGGAGCAGTTGTTATGAAGTTGAAAAGATACTGTGCACTTCTCTTCAACTTCCAACTTATATTGAATTACTATTCTATTCATAAACCGTTAAACGCTTTAATTATCCCAAATCCAAGACTCTTTGTTTCTCCTTAGAAGAATATCACCCACTCAAAATGATGATTTTTATATATTTTGGTATAAAATTTGAGAATTTATAATATAATTTATACTTTCACTATAATATTTATAAATTAGTTTATAATACCAATCAATATTTTCTATCAAACGATACATTTTCTCTTCTGTTGTTGATCAAAACTCAAAAGATGTATTCTTAATTAGAACTTTGTTTTTGGTGATGAAGTTTTGTTTGATTTGGAGGATGCTGTAAATGTGCTTGATTAAATTGCAATGCCTATCCATGCGAAGGATCGTAATTTTCTTGAAAATTTTCCCTATTGATTTTTCAACATTGTAATGTGTGTGTAATTTTGCATGTGCATTTGCTGATACTCGTTTCTATATATTAATTTCTTTGGTCCGCCTCTCTGTTCTTTCACTTTTTCTTTTAATTTTATCATTTTGGTTTCTGTTAAATTATGGGAAAATAATGGAAAGTTTCAATTTTCAATTTTTAATTTTTTACCTTAATTTGTTGGTGCATAATTTAACTAGATGGGGAGGCGCTCTGTTGGAGCTGTCTCGGTTTCAAATAGTTTCAGATTGAAAGAAGATGATTTTAGGTACTTATATTTGTCAAAGAGAATGCAATAAATATATATTGTATATATTTAGATAATATCAACAAACAAATCGAAATTGAAACGTACAATGCAAGTAATTAAAAAATATCAACAAATAAATCGAAATTGAAACTTACGATGTAAGTAATTCAAATCAATAACTAAACTGACTTGTATAGATTGAGGCTAGCATATAAGACTATCTTCTATAATAGAAATTCGCCCATGCTCTTATGCTTATAGTTCGTTGGACGTCTGGCACCAGGATTCAACAATCTACAAGTCGAAAATCTGTACTCAATGTTTCAACCCATGGGGAAATCTACTAGGTGTTTGGTTTTTTCGTTTTCAAAGATCAGTAACAATTCTATATATATTTTTAGAACTCTCCAATAATATTCTATATGTAGAGAAAAATTTGAGAAACAGTTATTGGTTTCAACTGAAGAGTTGTGTGACACAACTCTTGTGTCCTTCTCATTTAAAATGAAAAAAAAAATTACAAATAAAAAAAAAAACATTTTCACCAATAAATAAATTAACTAACCCTAATGCCAAACCAACATCCAACCACACACATCAAAGCCATACCCAAGCCAAGCCAAGCCTTATTTTTTCCAATATAATATAAATGTGTATTGTGCACTTATAAACCTTTTATTTCTCATTTTCTTTTCCCATATGAGACTACTCCCTATATTTGATATACAAAATTCTTACAATATTTATATGTAATATATAATTCACATTTATGATTTATGATTTATGGCAAAAGATATTTGCTAAATTATTATTATTATTTTTTTAGCTAAAGAATATGTCTTCAGAATGTACTGATTCTCTACAAAATCCCACCGCTTATATGTGATTAGTTTTAATTATCATTTTATTAGCCTACTGTTAAATATCAGTGCTCTAATTACAATCGCGTAACTCAGGTAATAGACTAGTGCTCAAGTTTGTTACGTTCCTCATGTTTATTAAAACAATCTCATGTTTATAACATTACGCACAGTTCTTAAGGGTGTGATTTGATGATATAGGATTCAGAATCTCATTCTGAGATCCTGAATTTGAATTTAGGGAGTGCGTTTTTTGTAAGAGTTTGAGACAGTCGGGGTTTTACCTGCTCTACTTAAACCCAGAATGAGTGATTTGGCGGTGGAATTCCTAATAATTTCAGGGAAAAAAAACATTATGTACCCCATCTAATCTGTTAGTTCCATTTTTATTGGCATGTGTCTGTGACAAAACGAGTTCAATTGAGTTGTAATCTATCATGAAGATCTTTGTGCAATTGGACTGGTTTCTGGCTGTTGTGCATCAGACATGCGTTTGTGGTGCGTTCGTTGCAGTGTTCGAACGGTTGGCGTTATGATGCGTTCGTTATTTGGTTCGAACGTGTGCCGTTAGTGGCACGTTCTCCTTTGGGCTCGAACAAGATCATTCCAGAGAGCAAACGTTCGAGTCACGTTCTTGTTGGGTTCGAACGAGATCATTCCAGAGAGCATCCGTTCGTTGTGCGTTCGAGTGGCGTTCGAACGAGTCTTTCCAGTGGGCACGCGTTCGTGGAGCGTTCTAGTAAGCGTTCGAACGCGACTGCGATCTGAACGCATTTTTTGCCCTTTTCACTTTGAAAAACCCTAGCTTTTCACCCTACCTATAAATATAACTTGTAGCTGCCATTCCCCTTTGGTTGAAATGGTTGAAACACTTTTCCCTTGAGCCAAAATTTCTCAAAGCTTTCAACCTTATTTGAATCCACCATTGAAGACTTCTTCATCTTCTTGTCTTCTTCATTAATGGTGTGATTCCATCTATGTTAAACCTTCAACACAACTTAACCCAAATTCCCTAATCCTTTAGAGTTCTTTTGGAGGAAGTTTGGTAGTCGGAGTTCCGGCGTCAGAGGTGATACAATCTACTCAGAGACTTCAGAGGTTCTGAAGAAAACTGTGGGTCGCGGGCTTGAGGATTTGCCTTAAGTTCTTACAGTATTGAGGTACTTGAGTCGGTGGAGTTACTACCATAGGTCTTGACCATCGCTGTAAGTTTTTCTCTATATAGTGCATTCGGGTGGTAGCCTATACCCGGAGTGGTTTTTTACTCGCAAGAGTTTTCCACTTCGTCACCAAAATTATTGTGTTAATTTTGTGTGATTGATTTAATTTTCCGCAATTTATATTTCGCATTAAATTGATATTGTGGTTTTTATTGCTGTTGGTTGATTTGGAAATTGCCTGTTACTATTTCATAGTAGCAGTAATCAAGACTTGTCTTGTTTATTGTGTTGAATTCCGCATAGGGTCAGAACCTAGGATAACCTCGAATTTTCAATTGGTGTCAGAGTCTGAACTCGGTCCTTGACCCATTAGCTATGGAACGTAGTCAACCCTTAAATTGTCCGCCGTTTTTTAATGGCACTGAATATTTACGTTGGAACGTTCGCATGAAAGTGTTCCTTAAGTCTTTAGATGAGAGAGTCTGGATGATTGTTGAACACAGGTGGAAACCTCCCGTTGTTGGTGTTGATTGGGTCTCTTCCCTTAAATACAAATTGACCTGGACCAGGGATGAATTTGATGCTAGCAATAGGAACAACAAGACAATTAATGTCATACATGATGCTATGTGTTCTGCTGAGTTTAGGAGAATCTCAATGTGTGAGATAGCCAATGATGCTTGGGACATCCTGCAGACTATGCATGATGGCACATTGTCCATTAAAAATAATAGACTCTATGATCTTGCTACTAGGTTTGAGGTCGCCCATATGAAAGATGATGAGACATTTGATGAGTTTTATGCTGAGATTAACGATATTGTTAACTCTAGTTTTAACCTATGTGAGACTATTCCTACCAGTATGATAGTTAGGAAAATCTTGAGATCACTACCTGATAAGTTCCTACCCAAAATCAACGTCATCGAGGAAAGCAATGACCTCGATCAGCTTAATTTATATGAACTCGTAGGAAAACTGCAGGTTTATGAGAAAAAGCTTCTTGGTTATAGAGAGCAAAAAACGTTTGCGATGAAAATCGCTAAGGAAGTTGTGCATGATTCGTCTAGTGATGATGATACCATCACGGATCGTGATTTGGCCTTGTTTGCAAAGAAGTTTAAGAAATTTCTTAAACTTAAGAAGAATGGCCATAGCAGTAACATGGATATGGAGGATATGCCTAGAGAGAGTATGCATAGTAGAAGTGAGTCTAGAGAGGACATAGATAATGGATCCCGTGGTGTCCAGTGTCATGAATGTGAAGGATATGGGCATATTAGATCTGAGTGTGCTACATACCTTAAGGCTAAAGGCAAGAAAGTCATGGCAGCATCCCTTAGTGATTCTGAAGGTGATGATTCTCCTAAAGGCAATTATATTGCCTTTACTGTTAGTGTGTCGGATGAGAGAGAGAATGATATTAATGATGCTGATTCAGAAGTCTCTCTCGATGAGTCCATAGATGAGGAAAGTCTTCAGGTAGCCTATGTTGAACTGTTTAATGAGAGTTTGACTATTAAGAAGACTAATATAGAGGTCAATAAAATGCTGAAACTTGTATAGCTAGAAAAGAATGACGCTCAAGCTAAATTTGAGCAAAGCCTTTTGATGGTTGATGACCTAGAGGAGAGGAATAGAGGCATAGTTAATAGAGTCCAAATATTAGAGACCGAACTTGACGATGCTAGAACCCAATTGTCCGTATTTTCTAGTGGAAATAAAAAGGTGGACCGTATGTTAGGTATTATTTCTGAGCCTAACTGTAATAAGGCTTCTTATTCCAAAGTTGTGCCTATAGCAGCTAAACGGGACTTAGGTAAGAAACTTGTTGTGTGTAGTCATGTTTCTCCTCCTGTTGTTCCTCGTCGTGTGCCCCAACCTCATCCACTTGAGAATTCATAGTCAACAAATAAAGTTTCTCACTAAGAAATTGAGCTTCTTTAGTTAGTGCAGAAACTTAAGAAGCTAAATTTGAAGAGTCAAATCTAGGTGACACACTTTTAGGCCTCTTCTTTTGCTTGTGCAATATGAAGCACTTAGGCCTAATGTGTCTCACCTTGATGGTGTGAATGTTTCTTTGATAAACCTTCAACGCAACTTAACCCAAAATTCCTAATCCTTTAGAGTTCTTTAGGAGGAAGTTTGGTAGTCGGAGTTCCGGCTTCATTGGTGATACAATCTACTCAGAGACTTCAAAGGTTCTGAAGAAAACCGTGGGTCGCGGGCTTGAGGAGTTGCCTTGAGTTCTTGCAGTATTGAGGTACTTGAGTCGGTGGAGTTGCCACCATAGGTATTGACCATCGTTGTATAGTGGATTCAGGTGGTAGCCTATACCCGAAGTGGTTTTTTACTCATAAGAGTTTTCCACTTCGTCACCAAAATCATTGTGTTGAATTTTGTGTGATTGTTTTATTTTCCGCAATTTATATCTTGCATTAAATCAATATTGTGGATTTTGTAATTGTTGGTTGACATTGTTATTGCCTGTTAGATTTCCATAGTAGCAGTAATTAGGACTTGTCCTGTTTATTGCTTGTAATTCTACATAGGGTCAGAACCTTAGGCTAATCGTGAATTTTCAATTGGTATCAGAGCCTGAACTCGGTCCTTGATGGAACGTAGTCAACCCTTAAATTGTCCGCCATTTTTTAATGGCACTGAATATTTATATTGGAAGGTTCGCATGAAAGCGTTCCTTAAGTTCTTAGATGAGAGGGTCTGGATGACTGTTGAACACGGGTGGAAACCTCCCGTTGTTTTTGTTGATGATGTCTCTTCCCCAAAAGACAAATTGACCTAGACCAATGACGATTTTAATGCTAGCAATAGGAACACCAATGCTATTAATGCCATATATGGTGTTGTGTGTTCTGCTGAGTTTATGAGAATCTCAATATGTGAGATAACCAAGAATGCTTGGGACATCCTGTAGACTGTGCATAGGACACATTGTCTGTTAAAAATAATAGACTCCATGATCTTGCTACTAGGTTTGAGGTCGCTAGAATGAATGATGATGAGACATTTGATCAATTTTATGCTGAGATTAACGATATCGTTAACTCAAGCTTTAACCTAGGTGAGACTAATCCTATCAGTATGATAGTTAGGAAAATCCTTAGATCCCTGCCTGATAAGTTCCTATCCAAAATCACCGCCATCGAGGAAAGTAATGACCTTGATTAGCTTAATTTAGAAGACCTCGTAGGAAAACTGCAGGTTTATGAGCAGAAACTGTCTGGGAATCTAAAGCCCAAAAATATAGCAATGAAGATTGTGAAGGAATTTGTTAATGGTTCGTCTAGTGGTGAGGATACCCTCACGGATCATGATTTGTCCTTATTTAAAAAGAAGTTTAGGAAATTTCTTAAGCTGAAGAAGAGTGGCCATAATAGTGACAGGGATGGAGAGGATATGCCTAGAGAGAGTAGGCATAGCAGGAGTGAGTCTGGAGAGGATATGGATAGTAGATCATGTGGTGCCCAATGCTATGAATGTGAATGATATGAACACGTTAGATCTGAGTCTCCCACATACCTTAGGGCTACATGCAAGAAAGCCATGGCAGCATCCCTTAGTGATTCTGAAGGTGATGATTCTCCTAAAGGTAATTATATAGCCTTTACTACTAGTGTGCCTGATGAGAGAGAAAATGAAGTTAATGATGTTGATTCAGAAGTCTCTCTCGATGAGTCTGTTGATGAGGAAAGTCTTCAGGTAGCTTATATTGAACTGTTTAATGAGAATTTAACTATTAAGAAGACTAATAGAGAGGTCAGTAAAAGGCTGAAAGCTGTAGAGCTAGAAAAGAATGAAGCTCAAGCTAAATTTGAGCAAAGCATTTTGATGGTTGATGACCTAGAGGAGAGGAACATAGGCCTAGTTAATAGATTCCAAATATTAGAGACCGAACTTGAAGATGTTGGAACCCAATTGTCCGCATTTTCTAGTGGAAATAAAAATGTGGACCGTATGTTAGGTATTATTTCTGAGCCTAACTGTAATAAGGCTTCTTCTTCCAAAGCTGTGCCTGTAGCATCTAAACGTGACTTGGGTAAGAAACTTGTTGTGTGTAGTCATGTTTATCCTCATGTTGTTCCTCGTCCTGTGCCCCAACCTCAATCTAGAGGTATTGTGGGTAAACCTCGATCTCATCCGAGGTTTGTGCATGTGTGCCATCATTGTGGCAAGACGGAACACATTAGGTTTAAGTGTTTCATGTTGCACAAGAAAAAGAAGAGGCCTAAAAGTGTGTCACCTAGATTTGACTCTTCAAATTTAGATTCTCAAGTTTCTACACTAACTAAACAAGCTCAATTTCTTAGTGAGAAACTTTCTTTGTTGACTAGGAATTCTCAAGTGGATGAGATTCCTAGAAAGGTTTGGGTGAGGAAGCAAGATGAATTCCCATATTTTTCTGCGTGTCCTGATGGACATGATGAGAGTGCACTTCGGTGTAACTCTGCTTAAAAGATGCATTTTTTTTCACATTGCATGTGTGTGTGTGCGCGGGTGTGTTTTATGTTTTTGCACGTTTATTTTGTTTTCACAGCATATGGGTGTGTGTGTGTCTTGTTTTTGTTATATGTCCATTTGGTATATAGGATGGAAACCCGGACATAAATTTCATAGTCGATTCCGAATGGACGGTAGTATGATCTGCACTCGGGATACAACTCCACGTACCATTGGATGTTTTACAAGCTTGTTTGTGTCTTTATTTTTATTTGTTAAAATCTGAAAAATACAACAAAAAAATGAAAAAGATAAAAATTATTTTATTTTACGGCTTATTAGAGCATGAAAAGCTTATGCATGTGATCTTGATATGTAGGATATATGATTATGCATGTATGATATGCTTTTATTTTTATTGATGCTCTATATACATGAGTGTGTGTGATAAAAGCCTTTAGTATATCATGTGCTTGCACCTCACATACACGTTTTTATTTTATCAAGGCTTGGTCGCATGTATGAGTTTTTGGAATGGCAATCTAATGTCTTCCATGCTCTGTTTGCTCAATAGTGTGACCTTTGACTAGTTGACCTTGTGGTATCCCCTTTTTACAAAAGTAAAAAGAAATATTTTTAAAAAAAATGAGACTCAAGTGCAAAAGAGCCAATGTGGCCAAATTCAAAAGATAAGGGCAAAAACCATTCACTCGAAAGGGTTGTTAAATATGAGCTCATGATATTTATGAGGTAAACAATATAGCATGCACCCAATGTTGCTTATTTTCAGGTCTTAGTGGTGTTGGGTTTGAACACCTATTTTGTGGACTTGGTTTTTTTTTAGAGATGGATTTCTTTGGTTGTGTCAAGCTCATAAAATAAGGTCTTAAGCCTTGATTCGTTGTGCACTTTATTTTTCACGCAAGTGCTTGATATACTTTGGTGTTTATGTCATATGCATAAGTGTTGTATTTAGCCACTTTTAAAATGATGCATATTGTTTCATGTCATAAACAGATGAATACTAACTGGGTATCATTATATCTGCTTGAAATGTTGTTTCAGTCAGTTTTGACAGGATCTCTTGTTTATCTCATTGTGTGCTTGTATATGCTTCATATCACTGCATATCATTTATTTTGCATATCTTTGAGTGTTTACTTCCCATTTGATTATTTATTTACTAACTGAGTTGGTGTGTTAGTGAGAGGGAGTAAGTCCTGTTTGTTTATGCTCTTGCATGTGTTTGTCTCCTGTTGTTTTTCCTGTTTCCTTCATCCTTTGTCATTTCGTGAAAAAAAAAAGAGTATTATATTAAGGAGGAGAGTCTTAATATATGGGAGGGAGTCGTAGATTATCCTTTAGATATCTCTGTTTTAGAGGGAGTTCAAATTAAGGGGGATGAAGATATCTACTTGTACATGCATGAGTTTATACCTGTTTATTTTATACTTGATAATCTCAATGCTTTTCACGGTATAATGTTGATTGTGGATGTTTCAGGTAAGTAGGTATGTTGCTGTTATGACATTATTTTAAAGACTATTTGGTTATGTGTTAGATCGAGTCCTATTGTAATAAGTCACTGTTTTGATGGTTGACAGTTGACTATTTTATTTTTGGGTCTATTACCGTAGTCTTTGTATTAGGTAGTGTTTTGTCACGGAATGCCAAATGGGGAGATTGTTAGTTCCATTTTTATTGGCATGTGTCCGTGACAAAACGAGTTCAATTGAGTTGTAATCTATCATGAAGATCTTTGTGCAATTGGATTGGTTTATGGCTGCTGTGCATCAGACATGCGTTCGTGGTGCGTTCGTTGCAGTATTCGAACGATTGGCGTTAGTGCTGCGTTCGTTATTTGGTTCGAACGTATGGCGTTAGTGGCACGTTCTCCTTTGAGTTCGAACGAGATCATTCCAGAGAGCAAACGTTCAAGTCACGTTCTTGTTAGGTTCGAACGAGATCATTCCAGAGAGCATCCGTTCATTGTGCGTTCGAGTGGCGTTCGAACAAGTCTTTCCAGTGGGCACGCGTTCGTGGAGTGTTCTAGTAAGCGTTCGAACGCGACTGCGATCTGAACGCGTTTTTGGCCCTTTTCACTTTGAAAAACCCTAACTTTTCACCATACCTATAAATATAACTTGTAGCCGCCATTCCCCTTTGGTTAAAATGGTTGAAACACTTTTCCCTTGAGCCAAAATCGCTCAAAGCTTTCAACCTTATTTGAATCCACCATTGAAGACTTATTCATCTTATTGTCTTCTTCATTAATGGTGTGATTCCATCTTTGCTAAACCTTCAACACAATTTAACCCAAATTCCCTAATACTTTAGAGTTCTTTAGGAGGAAGTTTGGTAGTCGGAGTTCCGGCGTCAGAGGTGATACAATCTACTCAGAAACTTCAGAGGTTCTGAAGAAAATCGTGGGTCGCGAGCTTGAGGAGTTGCCTTGAGTTCTTGCAGTATTGAGGTACTTGTGTCGGTGAAGTTGCCACTATAGGTCTTGACCATCGCTGTAAGTTTTTCTCTATATAGTGGATTCGGGTGGTAGCCTATACCCGAAGTGATTTTTTACTCGCAAGAGTTTTCCACTTCGTCACCAAAATTATTGTGTTGATTTTGTGTGATTGATTTAATTTTCCGCAATTTATATTTCGCATTAAATTGATATTGTGGTTTTTATTGCTGTTGGTTGATTTGGTAATTGTCTGTTACTATTTCATAGTAGCAGTAATCAGGACTTATCTTGTTTATTGTGTTAAATTCCGCATAGGGTCAAAACCTAGGATAATCTCGAATTTTCATAATATTTAGTGACAAATTCCAAGAGTTATGTGAAAGTTATGAATATTTTCTTTCAATAGATATGAATATCAGAATAATTTTTCAAAATAACTGTGCTTTGATAAAATAGAATATAGACTATAGGGGCGTGACTTGATGATATATAACTCAGGATCCAATCTTGAGATCATGAATTCTAATTCAGATAGTGCGTTTCTTGTAAGAATATGAGATATCCAAAGGTTTTACTTGCTCCGCTTAAGCCCGGAATGAGTGGTTTAGTGACTGAGTTTCAAATGATTCAAAAACAAAAAATAATGTTAAAAACTAAATGATCTAACCATCACTTATATGAACAGAATTTAAACTCCACATCTATATGCTATATATCCAAGAAGTTTTACTAGCCCACAAAAAAAAAAAATACTAATCATAAATTTTCTTAGTACTTAAGATCATACTAATCAAGGTTTTATCCGGCATGTAAAATATAATAAGAAGTACTTAAGATCACACTTTACGTTAATTCATTAATATTGTCATTAGATTACTTAGCAAATTCAGCTACTTTAGCTATTATGTCAAGTAGATATTGTAATTTTTGAAAACAATTAAATAATAACATAATTAAGTTCAAAGTTTAAGATTCATGACTCGTGACATCTTTTCATCTTATTTTTCTCTTTGTTTATCTTCTCAATACATTTTTTTTTAAACATCGGAAACCCCAATATTATCATTATGAGAATAATGATCGACATGTAGCTTTCCATTCAAGATCACCACATTATAACTTTCTTAGCTTTCTCTAAGAAATCAAATCAAGTCAAACAAAATATACAATAAATTAAAACGACGTAGTAATTGTGTACACGTATAGATGTGGCCGAGACTCGTTGCTAGCTTTTGATTTATCACAAGTTTAGAAATCTTCATGTATTCCCTAAATATCTTCATTAATTAATATATGCCTTTACTGTTTTATCTCTATTTTTTTTTTTTTTTTTTATCTAGAATTTCCCAAGCTCCAATGTTCTTCTCCACAGGGATGCATCTTGCCACATTTGCTCTCATTTTTTTCGTCTTTAAATATAGAATCACACAAAGACATGTGTACAATACCTCTTGATATGGGTGTTCACGGATCGAGTCGGGTTGGTTGGAGATTATTTTAAATTTTACCAAACCTGATGGGATTAGGTCATGCGAGACGCCGAACCTAAACGTGAAAATTGAGATTGCAAACTCAGAGCGGCTCGGGTTGGCTAATTTTTTATTTTTTTATATATTAATTATTTTGAGACATAAATACTAGATATTTTATGTAATAATTGAAATAATGGTAAATTTTTTAAAAAATAATAATAAATTTAGGAAAAATAAATAATTTTTTGTATCGGGTCGGGTCGACTTTGATTTTCAAATTATGACCCGACCTACAAAAATCGGGTCGGATTAACCCATACATGTATTATTTTTAGTTGAAATCCAAGCGGGTCAGGTCAGGTCGCGAATTGAACCGAAAATGTAAACACCCGTATCTCCCCATAGAAAATAATAAAGTTGAAATGATGACTATAAAATTTGAAACAAAAATTATTAAATTTGAACTTCTTGCACGAATATGAAACATTATAAATTTAGTGGTAGAAATTTTAAATTTAGTTACTCTCATTTTTGATGACAGTCTAAAACTCTCATCGAGCGAGACAAAATTTGATGTTCATAAAAAAGTGTGATTATTCCTGGATGTGATTCCATCATTTAGAGGTAGGTGAACAAAGGTTCAGTTCGTTTTCAAATCAGAACTGAATCAAACGGTTAAAGTTTTCAATCTTATGGAACTGTAATGGTTAATCGAATCAGAATCAGACCGAACGATTCGGTTCAATTTTTTTTAAAAAAAATAAATTTAAGAAACGGAAATTAATTTTTTAAAAAATTATAACTGGATATTTATAAAATAAATATAATAAATAAAATTATTTTTTGCCTTTTATTATCCTAATTCCACTCATAAAGATGTTGCACTTAAAAAATTATTATTTGAACATAAATTTTATTACAATAATATTAAACTTGTACGGTTTCGTGAATATTTTGATGGTTGTGAGTGATAAATGTATCACTATTTCCACTGAATTTACAGGTTCATTTGGATAGTTTCTTGATTTTGTGAATATTTTGATGGGTTTTGTGTTATTTTGGTCCGACCAATTAAAGTAATTTCATCAAGGACATTCTGGAGGTGATTTGGAGCAAAACTGTGAAATTTGGCGAAAAGGGTATTTTGGTAATTTTGGGCGTCCCGACACCGAGGGTATTTTGGTAATTGCACCACCATGCCACATGTCAAAGATTCAACGAGCCGTCATTTTTAGCACACCATGCCGTGTCGAAAATTCAGCGATCCAAAAAAAAATAATAATAAAAAATAAAAATCAGAAAAATAATAAAATAATAAAAATCAGAAAAATAATAATAAAAAATTAGATTTTTTTGCCTATAAATAGATTTCGAATTTTTAGTTTCAAATGTACCTCTTCCTCTGAAATCCTTATAAATAAATTGAGAGTTCTTCATATTTTCTTATTTTATTCAGTTTTATTTAAGCTTTGTAGTAGTAATTCTATCCATCCATGAAGGGGTAACTTCTCTATGCTGAGGTAATAAGGTAATACTTTTACTTTTACTATTTAGACTAATCTCCCTTAAAATATAATATATAAACTATATAAAATCTGTATTAATAAAAAGATATTGCCATTCTAGGTCGGTTGGTTATTCAATTTAAACTGGTTAAACCTGACTTAATGAAGATACCGCCATTCTAGGTCGGTTGGTTTAAATTTATATTTCTGTTCCGCCTTATGGCTGGTATATTTGAATTTGACTTAATCAGGATACCGCCATTCCGGACGGTTGGTTTAAAATATCACAAGTATATATATTATTATTTTATGGGAGATATCTAAATAGTATATAGTAGAAGTTATTTCCTTTTATCTTAGCATTTCATTTTTTTTATTGCAATTCATTATTCTACAATTACTTTTCAGCAATTTAATTTTATGTCTTTTAAGTTTTTATCAGCTTTAACTATGTATTGTAACTAAGTTAAATATCTAGGGTTGTGATAAAATCTAATATCACTGGTTTAAAAAGGGTTAGATTATAGTTTGGGTAATTAAAGAGTTATTTGTTGAGTCATAATCTTAATGCTTTTTATTAACTGGCCATTAATAAAATTGACTAAATAAAACTTAAAATGAACTAGACATAGAGATTTTAAGTTAAAGACCACAGACTTAACAACCCACGATCTTCTTTAAGGATAGATAAACTTTAATAGATTTCCTTACAGGATAGGAATATACCTGTTGGGCGGGGGTAATCATAATTGGAATTCAATCTTAATGAATCTAGGTAATTTAATTGACATAGACATATGGTTCAATTTGATTATTCTAGGTATTTGTAAATGATCGTTCGAAAGAGGCTTTTACATAATTTAGTATTCCAGATTAATAACTCAATATTTTACCCAACTATGATTTAACTACTTCATCATTTAATAAGTATTGGAGAATTCACAACCCTAGATAGTTTTAATTCTCATTAATCTACTCTCAATTCTTTTACTTGTTTTAAATTAGAATCATCGTCATTTTAATCAAACAACTTGTTAGATATCAGTAATCACTTAACCTCATAAAATTAATAGAATAGGTAATAAGTCCTCGTGGGATCGATATCTTTTTATACTACTTGAACGATACGTGCGCTTGCGTTTAACGTGTGTGATTACGCCGGTCAAGTTTTTGGCGCCGTTGCCGGGGACTTCTTTATCTTTTACTATTAGTTTAAAGGTTAGATACGTTACTTGTGTCTAATTTTTCCTTTTTACTTATTACTTTTCGTTTTATTGTGTTTCAGGTTATCACAATCTTAATGAGACGAACCAGAAGCTTTGAACTACAACCGCTTGACCCAGAAATTGAAAGAACCATCAGACAATTGAGAAGAGAAAGGCGACAAGGCCAAGAAGCAATTATTAACATGGAACCTGAACCTTTGCAGGTTGCACCACCAATTCCTATTCGAGACAGAACAATTCCGGTGGTAGATGGCCTCACTTCATGTATTGTACTTCCTCCTTTACCAGCTAATGCAGGTGACATCAAAACTTGCATTCAGATGATTCAGCAATCAGTGCAATTTGGGGGAAAAGCAACTGAAGATCCTAATACCCACATCAGCAACTTCCTGGAAGTTTGCGGCACTTTCAATTACAACCGAGATGCTGAAGAAGCAATGAGATTGCGTATTTTTCCACACTCCTTGAAGGACAGAGCTAAAGCTTGGCTACATTCACTTCCAGCTGGTTCCATCACCACTTGGAACACTTTAGCCACCAAATTTCTTGCAAAGTATTTTCCACCAGCCAGAACTGGAAAACTGAGGAATGACATCACATCCTTTGTACAACAAGAATCAGAAACTCTCTACGAAGCTTGGGAAAGGTACAAAGATTTGCTCCGGAAATGTCCTCACCATGAGATTCCAAAATGGCTTCAAGTCCAAACATTCTATAATGGACTTTCTGGAATTATGAGAACCACAATTGATGCTGCTGCTGGAGGAGCATTAATGGCAAAAGGAGAAGATCAAGCTTGGGACCTAATTGAAGAAATGGCCAACAACAATTCTTTGTGGCCAACAGAAAGGAGCATGATTCAACGAATTGCTGGAATTTATGAAGTTGGAGCCAATTCAGCAGTCAGTACCAAACTAGATCAGATATGCAAATTCATGGAAACTCTCGGCATGCAAAGCAACATTGGAACCACAAATTCACCATATGGAGAAGCACCAGAACAAAATCAACTTGAAGAAACGGTGAATTATGTCAACAATTTTAACAGACAGGAGAACAATCCATATTCCAACACCTACAATCCAGGGTGGAGGAATCATCCTAATTTCTCATGGAGCAACAATTCAGGACAAAAGAACTATCCATCCACCACCTGGATTCAGCAACATAACAAAAGCCAGGAGTTTGAAAAAGACCCAGAGATGAAAGATTGGATTGCAGAGATGTTCAAAAAGCAACAAGCAGCATATGATGCTATGTTTCAAAGCCAATCTGCTTCCATCAAAGCACTGGAAAATCAAATTGGACAACTGGCCAATGCTCAGAGTTACAGACCGCCAGGTACCCTTCCTAGCAACACAGAACCAAATCCAAGGAACATGGGAAAGGAGCAGTGTAATGCCATCATGTTAAAAAGTGGTACTGAAATCAACAAAGATGTTGGAGCCAAAACAACAACTGAGGAAGTTCCAAAAGAAGCAGAGAAACAGATGGAGGAAAAAGAAGCAAAGGAAAAAGAACAGATCACTCCACCACCTCCACCTTTTCCTCAACGCCTTCAGAAAAGTAAACTGGACAAGCATTTTGCTCGATTCTTGGAGGTTTTCAAAAAGCTGCACATCAACATCCCATTTGCAGAAGCTTTGGAACAAATGCCCAGTTATACTAAATTCATGAAAGACATTCTTTCACGAAAACGGAGATTGGGAGATTATGAGACAGTAGCATTATCAGAAGAATGCAGCGCCATCATTCAGAGAAAACTTCCCCAAAGTTGAAGGATCCTGGAAGTTTCACCATTCCTTGCATCATAGGAGAACATAATTTTGGTAAGGCTTTATGTGATTTAGGTGCAAGTGTTAACTTAATGCCTTTTTCTATTTTCAGGAAACTGCAGATTGGAGAAGCAATGCCTACTTCAGTTTCACTACAACTTGCTGATCGAACGCTCGCATTTCCAAGAGGAGTTGTTGAGAATGTGTTTTAAAGTTGACAAATTCATTTTCCCAGCAGATTTTATTGTCCTTGATATGGAGGAAGACGCAGACGTGCCAATCATCCTCGGAAGACCATTCTTGGCTACAGGTCGAACCATTATTGATGTACAAAAAGGAGAATTAACCATGAGGGTACAGGACCAAGAAGTAACATTCAATGTTTTCAAGGCCATGAATTTCCCAGATGATGAAAAGAGGGAGGAATGTTTCAGACTTGATGTGATACACAGTACCATTCAGAACTCCAAAGCAATGCAAAGTTCTACTGACAAACTTAAAACATGTCAATTGCCTGTGGAGCCTGAAGATAAAGCTTCTTTTGTACTGAAAGAGCCAATTCATGCACTACAAGCAACAGAAGAGAAAAAGATCCACCAGCTCAACGAATTGGAGGAATTTCACAAACAGCCTTTTGAGGATGCCAAATTATACAAAGAAAAGGCAAAGAAAAACATGATGAGAAATTAGTGCGCATACAACTGGAACCAGGGCAAAGGTACTGTTAAACAAATCAAGGGGGAAATTCTTCCCTTGGAAGCCAAAATCACGGTGGTCAGGTCCATTTGTGATCACCAAAGTTTTACCAGATAGAGCCGTTGAGATACATAATCATGACTCCAACAAAACTTTCAAGGTTAAAACAGGCGTGTCAAGCACTACTGGGGAGAACCGTTGGAGCGACAAAAAGAAAGTGTCACACTTTCAGATCTGGCATAAAGTTCAGGTCACGTCTAGCTGATGACTTAAAACTTAGCGCTCGCAGGGAGGCAACCCATGCAATTTGTGTATAAATTTGATTTGGTATGATTTAATTTTGTGTGTTAGTTTTTACAGATTAAGACATTTCAAGATGGAAGAAGCTCTCGCAAGTCTTCACAAGCAATTCCTTCTCTCTCCCTAAAAAATCTCTGATGAAAGTTTACAAAGCTCGCTTGGAACGAATGAGACTACTGATGATCAAAGGTATTCCTACTGATATTTGTTGGGTAATCGAAGCACGTATCCGTCTAGCAGGTGAGTTTCTGAGACTTGTAGTTCTTATTTACCTGGTTTTGGAAGAAGCACCTATGCAAAGAAACGTAGAGCTAAGCAAATGGGTGTTTGTTACAAATGTGCGCGTTGGAATTGCAATACTCGTTGTCGTTCTTTAGGAATGGTGTCTGATAATCGTGAAGATAAAATTAAATTCATTAGGGATGGCTTGAGTAAGGAGTCTGTAGATGATATTTCTTCGACTCTTGAGACGCATCCCAGTGGATATGTTCATATAGCCATTCACAAATTACACACACACACAATTCCAAAAGAAAGACAACAATTAAGTCTAGGGAATCTGACTCAAAAAGACCCTGTTTGCCAATTTATAGAAAATTGGATGGGAAGCTTGTTCCTGACGCATAGATGTCAATCAAGCCGCTACTTTTCTTGTACATATTATATCTCTTTGTCTTTTTCTAATAATTGATTTGTTTTGTTGTTTTCTCCGACAGGATCCAGACCTTTTTGACTCTCACGATTTATTTTACTATTTTGCTATTAACGTCCTTTGGAAGATATTAGTGCTATTATTTTACTCACCCTTTTCAGGTATTATAAATTCAATTCATCATTGCACTTTTGAAGACATCCATAGTAAAAAAAATGGAAGCCACTTCAAGAAGACGAGTTGAAAACATCTGTGTGTTTTGTGGTAGTAGTGTTGGTACTAAACCACAATACATAGAAGCACAAGAATTGGGTCGAGTCTTAGCTGCAAGGAATATGCATTTAATATATGGCGGAGGCAATCTTGGACTAATGGGGATCGTTTCAAAGGCGTACAAGAAGGAGGCAGTCATGTTTTGGGAATCATCCCAAAACCCTTGGCAGAGGCTAATCTTATTGGATCATCAAACGGAGAGGAACTGATCGTGCCAGGTATGTCTGAACGACTGGTTGAAATGATTAACCGTTCTGATGCTTTTATTGCTTTGCCAGGTGGCTTAGTACATTGGAGGAAATTTTTATAGTGTTATCTTGGGCAACCTGAACATACACCAGAAACCGCTTGGGCTGCTTAACGTTGATGGATTTTATGATTTTCTTTGTGTGTTTCTTGATGATGCTCGGAGAAATGGGTTCGTGTCAAAACCTATGAAAGAACTCCTTTTTACTGCTAGGTCTGCTCCAGATCTACTTGACCAACTCATAGCCTATGAACCACAAGTTGACCCTATCATTTCAAAGATAAAATGGTCTGATGATGATCGTGGTAAGAGGCGTCGTGTTAATCTGGATCTTAACCTTTAATTTGCTTGTAGTAATTCAGCCAACCAGGTACTATCTTCTAAACTCTTCTTCTACTGTTTAAGACATTGGGGACAATGTCTCATTTAGGTTTGGGGGTGAGGAATAGTTAATAGTACTTGTTTGTATTGTGTTTTTATTTTTAGTCCAAAATTTTTCGAAAAATACAAAAAAAATTAAAAAATTAATAAAAACAAAGGGCATATTTAAAGCTAGGTGATGGTTTGGTGTCTTCCTTCACTCACTACCTTTTTATAAGGAAAAGCTGTGGAGGCACCTAGATAATCATTCACTTGTAGCGTGTTGTGACAGACTAGTTTGGAGGACTCGTTGTTTATTCCTGACAACAAGCGATAAGAGCCTAAGGGGCTAGGGTACTTAAGTGAGCCTCGCTCCACCTTCCCTCTGGGGAATCTACAACGGGAAGTCCATTCGACAGTTAGTCACACACCATAAATTCGTTGGCACGTACCATATGGTATAAAAAAGGTGCGTTCACTTGGTCGCTTGAACCCTTGAGTGGGGAGTCCTAGTTGTGAACAATCCTTCGTCAGCAAGAGCCTTTAAAAAAAAAAAAAAAAAAAAACACATGTAAATTATAGTTTTATGACTAGTAGAAATATGTGGTTGTTATGTTGACTAAAAATATGAAATTGGTAAGAAATAGCTGTGTAAGGAATTTCCACTCCTGAGACGTATTTCAAACCTAATTCAAAACAAGTTAATTTTTGTTTATTCACTTTTGAATTATTTAATCTGTAAATTCTCCATAAAACTGACTAAAATGGATCTTCATATACTTAGTTGGCAGATATTATCAACATGCATGGTAACATACGGACATAGGATAAAATTGAAAAGATTGTAATATTCAGTGCTATAGTTTAATTGGAGAAGCATCTTAAAAAAAAAAATGGAATAAAAAAAAAAATGTCTGAGATCCGAGTTATTAAGTCTGTAAGGGTATTTTAATACCTAGTGCCCTAAAACCAACTGGTTTGGGAGTCACTGGCCCAACACTCGCTACATGGATCAAAAATGATAGAAAATAAATATATATATTTCTGAAGTCTGAGTAATTAAGTCCTTAGGGGTGTCTTAACACCTGATGCCCTAAAGCCAACTGGTTTGGGAGTCACCGACCTAAAGCTCGCTACATAGATGGAAGATATTGTATATAAATAAAAAATAGAGAAAAGAAAAAATCAAAGAAAAAATCAGAAAAATAAAAAAATTTATTCCATTACTACAAAAGGTGTGAAATCTGATAAAACTTTAGGACAAAAATATTACTCTCTTATCAACTGCACTTATGACTGTTATGGGCGAAATGAGTTGTTTAATATTATGTTGGCTGTGTATATGAAGAATGGTAAATATAATCGGAGAATTTACATATTTAGTAATTTAGAATGAAATAAAACAACTAATAAACTTGGAGTAGAAGTTTCACCTAATTAGTCACTAACTTCTTTATTCTATTTTCTCTTGTCTTTTTGCTTTTGTGTGCATTAGTTTCACTACCTTTTTACTTTTATAAAATGTTTGTGGGTATCATTGCTGTAAACCTTCACGAGACTACAACTCGTCCACTAGGGACACCTAGGGGTTTAAAGGCTTGTTGCATATGCTAAATGCAATCGTGATCCCTACGAAAGTGGCTTAGTTAAATTTTATTATGTTATTTTATTTTGCTCGAGGACTAGCAAAATGTTAGGTTTGGGGGTGTGATGAGTGATAAATGTATCACTATTTCCACTCATTTAACTTAATATTTTGTATAGTTTCTTGAGTTTTGTGAATATTTTGATGTGTTTTGTGTTATTTGTAGATAAATAAAGTTTCAGGACATTCTGGAGGTGATTTGGAGCAACTGTGAAATTTGGCGAAAATGTATTTTGTAATTTGGCGTAAAAATTTGGTAAATTGCAACCATGATGTCAAATTCAAGAGGTCATTTTTAGCACTGCCACGTGTCATAGTTTTTCGACACATCAATTTTGCATATGCTCATCTTGTTACTGTAAACTAGATGTCATCAAAATAAACCACAACAAACTTCATAAAAATCACGAAGATTCATCAATGGAATGGTGAAGTGCGTTTGAGACAAATGGATAACTAACCATTCATACAAGAATATTTGTCTAATGCAGTTTTCCAATGCGAATTTGATGGTATTCTTAAATCAATCTTACTAAAAGTTTTGGAACCATGCGTCACAACATGACTAGTCAAGAATGGGTACGATACTTTGTAATATTGTTGATAGCTCGGCAGCAATGCACATACGCCACATCTTCTTAGGAACAGAAGCACTTCAACGAAGCTCATGCTTTCCCTTACATACCTCTTGTCACAACTCCCTACTTGCCTTTGTAGCTCCTTCTCAGCGATCCAAAAAAAATTAATAATAAAAAATAAAAATCAGAAAAAAATAAAATAATAAAAATCAGAAAAATAATAATAAAAAATTAGATTTTTTTGCCTATAAATAGATTTCGAATTTTTAGTTTCAAATGTACCTCTTCCTCTGAAATCCTTATAAATAAATTGAGAGTTCTTCATATTTTCTTCTTTTATTCAGTTTTATTTAGCTTTGTAGTAGTAATTCTATCCATCCATGAGGGGGTAACTTCTCTATGCTGAGGTAATAAGGTAATACTTTTACTTTTACTATTTAGATTAATCTCCCTTAAAAATATATAAACTATATAAAATCTGTATTAATAAAAGATAACCGCCATTCTAGGTCGGTTGGTTATTCAATTTAAACTGGTTAAACCTGACTTAATGAAGATACCGCCATTCTAGGTCGGTTGGTTTAAATTTATATTTCTGTTCCGCCTTATGGCTGGTATATTTGAATTTGACTTAATCAGGATACCGCCATTCCGGACGGTTGGTTTAAAATATCACAAGTATATATATATTATTATTTTATGGGAGATATCTAAATAGTATATAGTAGAAGTTATTTCCTTTTATCTTAGCATTTCATTTCTTTTTATTGCAATTCATTATTCTACAATTACTTTTCAGCAATTTAATTTTATGTCTTTTAAGTTTTTATCAGCTTTAACTATATATTGTAACTAAGTTAAATATCTAGGGTTGTGATAAAATCTAATATCACTGGTTTAAAAAAGGGTTAGATTATAGTTTGGGTAATTAAAGAGTTATTTGTTGAGTCATAATCTTAATGCTTTTTATTAACTGGCCATTAATAAAATTGACTAAATAAAACTTAAAATGAACTAGACATAGAGATTTTAAGTTAAAGACCACAGACTTAACAACCCACGATCTTCTTTAAGGATAGATAAACCTTTAATAGATTTCCTTACATGATAGGAATATACCTGTTGGGCGGGGGTAATCATAATTGGAATTCAATCTTAATGAATCTAGGTAATTTAATTGACATAGACATATGGTTCAATTGATTATTCTAGGTATTTGTAAATGATCGTTCGAAAGAGGCTTTTACATAATTTAGTATTCCAGATTAATAACTCAATATTTTACCCAACTATGATTTAACTACTTCATCATTTAATAAGTATTGGAGAATTCACAACCCTAGATAGTTTTAATTCTCATTAATCTACTCTCAATTCTTTTACTTGTTTTAAATTTAGAATCATCGTCATTTTAATCAAACAACTTGTTAGATATCAGTAATCACTTAACCTCATAAAATTAATAGAATAGGTAATAAGTTCTCGTGGGATCGATATCTTTTTATACTACTTGAACGATACGTGCGCTTGCGTTTAACGTGTGTGATTACGCCGGTCAACGGTTCGGCTAGGGATGAAATCTTAATCGAATCGTAATCGGTTATGATTCCGATTCTCTAACCGGAATTGAAACCATACGATTCCTTTTTATTCAATTCCGATTCGGTTTCGATTTCGAACCGAAACTATGGTTGGATCTACAATTTCAATTTTAATAGTCCGGTATTTTAATTTTATTGTCACCCGATTCCAACGGTAAATATCTATCTTCATCGCGAAATCTCAGCCGTTAATCGCATATCAAAGATCACACTCCCTGGCCCCACCATTTTTTGAAAATTACATGCAACGACAAAACTTCCAAGTGATTGCAAGTGTCTTGTTGTTAAGTTGTATTCGGTAATTGTTGAACTCAACAGCGCTCTCCAAGTACTACGAACTAAATAGGATTGAGGATGGAATCAATAATATAAAAGATTTAATGAGTTGTTGATTTGATCGGTTAAATTTTATTAAAAAAATTGATAAAATCGACTAACGTAATAAATAGTTTTAGTTAATTAAAAATTACAAAAAAATGAAAAATGAAAAAAAAATTGAACTGGTCCGATTCAATTCACCGATTTTGACAAATTTTTTCCTTTGGTCGGATCAGACTTACAATCAATTCTCAGTTCAATCAATTGAATCGGCCGATCAGATTTTAATAACACTGAACTAAACTAAAAAAAATCATAACACGCATCTTACAAATTAAGCATTGTGTGTTTGCATGATATTTGCAGTAGAGATAGCAAAAAATCATATAGGATTTAGGTCGGAAGATCTGATATGTTAGATATAAATAAAAAAAATTATTTTTTATATCTATTAATTAAATAAATCAAATATAAATATTTTTATATCCATTCTAATAAATATAAAACCTTCGTATAAACAAAAATCTATAGAAGATGAGGAACATTGAAATAGGATAAGGATTAAATAAGCTGAATACAAATATAAATATCCTTATATCATTTGCCATCACACCGACCATGCATGATTCTCACACCAACTTACGAGGAATCACTTATTTTCCCTACTCTCGAGTGTACACGACATCACTACTCGCTTATACTCTTTTTGAGTTTTTAAAAGTCGCGATAAATATACTTCTAGTCAAACTACACCCAAATGACAAAACTACCCTTGACTTGTTTCTCAGTAGACTACACACTTGTCGTTTTTCCGGATAATTTAGGTTTATTTTCAACCAATTAAATTAAACGATAAAGGAGGACAAAAAAGACAAAAAAATGCAAAGCATTATTTACGCACATGCATATAAATCAACAACACATTTTATGAGCCTTTTATTATTTTTCTCCCTCGTTCTTCAGGAGAAAAAAAAAGAAAAAGAAAAAAAAGGAAAAAAAAAAACCCAAAACCCCTTTCTAAAAGCCGTTATTTTCAATTTTGTAAGATTATTTCTCAGATCAGTAGTATTTTGAGAAGCTTATTTCTTTCTTCTTCTACTATTGTGCGAGTATTTTAAAGATTTTATGTGTCGATCTAGGTGCCATTAGAGTTGTTTTTATTCTTCGATGTCGTCGTCGTCGAAGATTTGTTTTAACAGAGAGTGTAAGGAGTTGAAATCGGAGCGGCCGAGAAAAGGATGGATTTTACGTGGCGGGGAGTTCGCTGAGCTCTGTGATCGATGCGGGTTAGTTTAAATTTTGAAATTATGGGTTTTGGACTTTGGTGAAGTGAATACTGTGGTGTGGCTTTTTTTTTTTTTTTTTTTTTTTTTTTTTTTTTTAATTTATGAAATTTGTGTTTCGAATGAAATTGGGTTGCTCTGATGGTCAATTAGGTTTTTGGTTCGGTAGTGATAATTTCAAGTATTGTTTGTTCTGTTTTGAATATTTGCATGTGTGCGCTCATTTCTGGTAGAGCAATGTAATAATGGAGTAAAAAAAATATTTTTTTGAACTAAATTTTTCAATTTATTGGAGGCTTCTTTGAATTTTAGGGAACTTTCTGATGTAATTCTTTATATCACATGCAGAGTTTGTGTGTTTAAGTCTCCCTCTCTTGAGATTAATTAATGCTGTTGAATTTATAGTCTTTTGCGGTTAGGATGTTAGATTGCTATTCTGAATCGGGTTGTTGAGAGAGGGAGTAGCTTGTTAATCAAATAAGGGGTGAGCGTAAAGTTAATGAAGAAAATAAATTTCATTCAAGTTTGTCACTTTCCAAGTGGGTTTGGTTGCAAAATTCTTTTAAGACCAGCGATAAAGACTCGAACTTTTAAGAAAAAATCTTTCCTTATAAAATCTTAAGTTGAGCTAGTTTTGTTGTCATCCGTCTTCTAAATTTACAAAAAAACTATAATCTAGTCCTTTTTAATGTTTACATGACTGGAGGAACTAGTGTGCCATATGATTTCTGATTATTCATTGCCTTCGTCTAATTGAAAGCATGTTTCTGCTTGTTGTTTGGAGTTTGCAGCTGAAATTTTAAGGTTGTATCGGATACATGTGGTGAGATTCGATGCATGGTGCACATTACCTGAAGCATAACTCTTGTAACCACTTTGGATTTATCTTTCCATTACAATTAGAGATTGCATGGGTATTGTCATAGCATATCTCAATGTTTTATGTATTATTATACATCAGTTAATGGGCTTCTACATGGGAATACCGGAATATTGTAATTTTTAGGCCAACCAAGAAAGCATGGAAACAATGAATTTTTGTTTGTAAATTCCATATGTAATGTGGGGATGCATTTAATGATATCTTCTTTGGACTAGTTCTTTCTCTCAACATTGTGCTTCAGTGGCATTCTCCCTTTTTTTTTTTGCCATATATTCACACACACACACATATAATTATATTTTTTCTCAATGTAGTTCTAACTTGTCTGTCATGTAATTATTGTCATCCCAAGCTTTGTTTATTGCAAAAAATATCATGACTGTTTTGCGCTGCAATGTCATTTTTGACACTGGTTCTTTGTGTTTTTAGATCTATTTATGAGGAGGGAAGATTCTGTGATGCTTTTCATTTGAATGCTTCTGGTTGGAGGTGTTGTGAGTCGTGCGGCAAGGTTAGCAGATAATATCTGCTTGGTTTATTTGGTTTTTCAGTGAGAGATATCGAATTTGTTGCTGAAATATATTAAATTTCAGGGTTGGATCTATAATGATTCCACATTTCATATTTACAATTTCTTTGCAGAGGGTTCATTGTGGATGTATTATTTCAGTTCATGCATTTACATTGTTGGATGATGGGGGAATTGAGTGCACGCCATGTGCAAGGAAAAATGTCCTTTCGGTAAGGAAGATTTTGGCTGTTTCTCATTTTTATGCATTTTATTTTCTTTTTGATTACTTATGGTTCTGACTACAGAGCAGAGGATGCTTATGGTGCCATTCTGGATATCGGCCTACCATTTTTCTCAATATACACATCAATTTTTTTTTTTTTTTTGCATTTTATTGAGCTTGTTTCAACTTTTAGATCTTTTTATCTGTAATTGAAATGCTAATGATGGAATAAAATTAGGGTTTCAAGATCTTTTTTGATGTTGCATTTAGCTAGGTAATGTCTATTTGAGTTTCCCATGCAAAGGAAGTTGGAAGTCATAAGATGCTACATTAGTTCATTACTATACTTTCATGTATTAATGAGGTTTTCATTGAGGTATACCGAGCTAAAAATGCTGGCATGCTTTGTCAATAATTGATGGTGTGGATGGTTTTGACAGAAAGGTGCCATCTTGAAGATTGTAGTAATTTTTTACTTCTCTTTTACATGCTTTGGCTCTGATGATCGACTTTCCTCCCCATTATTGTCCTTTTACATATCAAAATATCATTAAAGAGAATCTGATTTTTCACTCGTGGAGAAGGCAACTATTTGTTGATATAGATCTGCAATTTTCTGATTCTGACCATTTGAAGTTATTTTTGGCTGATTGAACCAAATATAATTATTGGTTATGTTCTGTTGGCCGTGACGTAACTTGTTTCTATAACTCTGTTTTCAATGTTATATTTTGTATTACAGGCACCAACTCCTCCATGGTCAACTTCTTTGTTTTATCAAACGCCTTTTCCTGAGAGAATTAAAGATCTTTCTGTCAAAAATTGGACTCAGTTAGCTGGGTCAGGCCCTGTACCATGGCGACAAGCACCCAGTCTGTTCAATTCTGCCATTCCGCAGTCTGAACCGCATCCAAGGGTTCCCCATGAACTCGACTTATCTGCTGGCATTGAAAGACTCAATGCTGGTGAAAGATTATCTGTCCCTTCCCTGGAAAAAATAAAACTTGAGGAATTTTCTGAAAGGCTGATGAATGGAGTATTGAAGAGTGGCTCAAGGGACATTCCTGACAATGCAAATGCAGGTTGGAACCATTTCCCTGCATCCAATATGTTAATTTTAGAATAAAAATTGTATGTTTGCGCCTGTTGATGCTTCTTTTCCCATGCCGGAGAAAGGTTGGCAAAAACATATAAATGTCATTTCTATACCTGTTTGATGATTTTGTTGCAGGAATTAACTGTGATGAGCAACCTAGTTCGCGTTTAAATAAACCTCAGCAATCTTCCACTTTGACGGATGATTCATCTACTCATATTGGTTTGGCTGCATCTTATCCATCTCTAAGTGAAACACATAGTCAAATTGGGGTCTCTGGGAGTCATTTGCGACCAGTCCTTCAACCACCACAGGTGAAGCAGTTTCATGGAAATTTACCTAATGGAGCCGATTCGTTGGGCGAAACTCAGGTTCGCAATGGAAGGCCTCGAGTAGATGGCCGTGGCAGAAGTCAAGTACTTCCTCGTTACTGGCCTAGATTCACCGATCAAGATCTACAGATCTCTGGAGAGTATCCTTTGATCCTGGAAGGTTTTAATAATAAGCTTGAAAAATGCATGAACATTATTAACTATAACATTTATTTTCGGGCAATTTGGAATTATGAATACTTATTTCTTGCTCCATACCTCTTCAAATTTCATTATATAATCTAGAAGACCATTGCGCCTCTTTCCCATTCTTTTTATTACTTAGAGCCTCCTGTAAACCTTAACCATAACCATATTTAAGTTCAAATTCTGTAATCACTCCTTTGTTTGAGAAAATGTTGAGTGCTAGTGATGCGGGGCGAATTGGGCGCTTGGTGCTTCCTAAAAAATGTGCAGAGGTGGGTCCTTTCCATTAAATCTCTCTATGGTAGAAGACATTATTTGTTAGATAGTTGTTATTGAGGTGATCATTATTGTCAACGTGTAAATTGCATTTCAAATGTATTCCATTTTTGAACCTTGGATCCTTGATGCTTAAGCTGAATAATGTTAAAATCAGCTTGCCTATTATTGAGGTGATCATTATTTTCAACGTGTAAACATATTACAAATGTAGTCCATTTTGAACTTTGGATCCTTGATGCTTAATCTGAATAATGACAGAATCTGCTTACCTATTTCCCTGATTTGATGATTCTTTCATATTGTGCTACTTCCTTTATATATATGTTGACAAATCTCTCTAGCATGGATAGACTGGCATTTTTGCAAGAATAGTTGGTTCCAGTAGTGTACTGAATTGTGTCTTTCAATTAGGGCAGGCTGCTCTCGTGTCAACCTCTTTGGTGGATGTGGAGGTTTTTAGTTGGAAGATAATGTGTAATTGTGCCTGCTTTCAATTTAATCACTGTTAGAAGATGTTCTCTGTTTCTGGTCTTTTGACTCGAGCGAACTCATCTTTGGCATGATAGTTTTGGTGCTAGTTAAATTATTAGGATCAATTTTTATTCTAGAAGATTCCTTGTCATTTTAGGCTTAAACTAAGGTATTTCTGCTCCAATTTGCATCCAATCGTTGTACATTAAGATGCATTTACCTATGATGCAGGCCTACTTTCCACCAATCTCTCAGCCTGAAGGGTTGCCTCTTAAAGTCCAGGATTCAAAAGGCAAGGACTGGATATTTCAGTTTCGCTTCTGGCCCAATAATAATAGCAGAATGTATGTTTTGGAGGGGGTCACTCCTTGCATACAGAACATGCAATTGCAAGCTGGGGACATAGGTAATCAACCAATACCACAGGAAAGCAATGAAATGTTCTCTTTTGTGTGGAAGGTGCATGTTCATGCTTTAAATTAGTGTATATCTTACCTACCTGTTGTCATTTCTATTATTGGAGGTTCTTTCGGCTTGATATATTTGCTGCTTTGGGTTATCGGATTTTTACATGTATGGTTTTAAAAACCTGTCGAACATCTATATGTTTCTCTTAATTCTTTTTGTTTTTATTTTATAAACTGGTTTCATGCCTTATGCTTTTATTTATACTGCTCATGAGTGGCACAATGCCATGCAATTTAGTGCATCAAAATTGCCGTGTTATCTTTTTTTGGAACTGAGATTCTGTTCTGTTTTCTCAGTAACATTTAGCCGGTTAGAACCCGAAGGAAAACTGGTCATGGGATTCAGAAAGGCTTCAAGTGCTCCAGCATCTGATCAGGTGTGGCCCTGAACAATAGCCAACTATCTTTAATGTGATTCCACAATCCATACTTTCTAATACTAGGTCACGATGGCTACATGCAATGCTATTGGCTAGTATAATTATTTACTCTTCTCATTCTTGTGGACATCTAGCCATGCAGTGCAGAGTTTCTGTGCTGCATTATAACTCTCTGATGTTGGTTGTACTTTTTAATCACTCATCACACCACTTAATATAGCTTGAAACTTTAGCCTGCAAGAACTGTTGGTTTAGAATCCACTTAAAACTGGTCTTGGTCCTAATTGCCCTTGTCAAGTTAAAGGATTAGTTTTACAGAGATTTATCTGATAAATAGCATAAGTATTTACTTGTGCAAGAAATCTCACTGACAATAAAACCAAATAACTAGGTCACGAAAGGGACAAGTGAAAAGCGTTATATTATTTCTCCAACAGTAAAGTCCCCTTCTTCTACTCTGCCTCGAAATCTCCTGTGCCTGCCTCTATATCTCATGTTTCTGCCGCCAAATCTCCCGTCTCTGCCTCTAAATCCTCTCTGGTTGGTTCTGTCCTGCCGCTTGCTGATGCCACTTCACTGTCTCCCCTGGGATCCTCTTCTTCCCCGAGCTTCGTCCAACACTTCCCAGAACTTCCATCTATCAGTCTTTCTGTTTTTGAATCCGGTGAGCTACGAGGCCTATTGGAATCCGCGCTCCTTTGTTTTTCCTTCTATTGCACAACAGTGCCTTGCTTCTCTGCTCCAAGACCCCACCCTCAGCAGTGGTAACTTGCTGTTCTGCGGGGTGAGCGCTATATGTTTAGCTCAGCAGTATCAAGCATCAGAGAGTCACCTTCAGGATGTTCAGGATAAATTTGCTAAAACTTCTGAGGCACTAGACTTGGTGACGAAGGAGTTGGAGAATGAAGTGGCTACCCACAAGGAGGACTTATCTGTATCGGCCACTGCTCAATCGGAGCTCTTAGCAGTCAAGGAGAAGTTAGCTAAGCTAGAGTCGGAAAATCAGGTTTTGCGTGCCGCTTAATCAGAGCTCTTAGCGGTCAAGGAGAAGTTAGCTAAGCTAGAGTCAGAAAATCAGGGTTTGCGTGATCAGGGTTTGCGTGCTGATCTCTCTCTAGTCCTTGGTGAAAAGGATAAGCTACGCATTGAAGTCTCCAAGACTCGACAGGTAAAGCTTCTGGCTATGGATATTTTCTTTTGCTCTGTTTCTACTTTTTGGTTGGGGAGCTTGCTCATTTTTTCTTATATATACCGTCTCCTTTCAGGACCTGGCAGTATCTCAAAAATAGCAGGATTTATACTTCGGTCTGCACTCTTCTGTGGGCATGGAAGTCTCTGGGCTTAAGGAGCAACTGCAGAGCGCTGACGATCGTCGTCAGGATGAGCTCGAGCTATTTTTATCTCAGTCCCACGCCCGGTACAATGTTATTAATAAGGTGAACAACGCCAAATGCTACCGAATTGGCTGGGAAGACCGTGCCAAGGATCCTGCAGACAGAGCATATTAGGGAGGTCCTAGTGATTTTGATCTGGTTGCTGGAGCCGAACTATGATCCGGACTACTACATTCAGAGTCAAGGCCTCAGGATCAACTTCTTGGATGATGAGGAGGAGGATTAGTCTGAGAGTGTCTCCCTCTTCAAGGTGCTGTATAGGCTTGGCAATTAGGCCCGGGCCGGCCAAGCCCGGCTTCGGCCCGCAAAGCTTTAGCCCAGCCCTTAAGAAAAGGGCCAGGGATAGGGCCTTAAATAATGAGGCCCTTTAATTAAAAGGCCGGATAAGAGCTTTTAAAATAAAAGCCCTGGTCTGACCTTTTATTACATATAAATTTAAAAAAATTTATATATGTTTGTAGAATTATATGTTTGCAGTTTAGAATTATTTATTATTTGTATTGTTTAATGTACTAGTGTAGTGTTTTACGGTTTAGTATTGTTTTTTAAGCTTGTTTAAGTTGTATTATTATTTGTTATTTTCTTAGTTTTTTTTTTTTTTTTTTTAATATTAGAACTTATAATGTAATTTACAGGGGGTGAGCTTTTTGAAAAATTCATTTTATAGCGAGTTCTTTTTTTTAAATAAAAAAAAATTTACAAATACTACTATTTAATTAATAATTTTTTAAAAATTTAGGGCCGAGCTTGCCTCTATTCTGACCCCGTATCAAGCGAGCTAGGGTCGGACTGGGTCCTCTCATAAATGGACAGAGATTTTGAGGGCTTGGACTTTAATATATTTTTTTGGTTAGGGCCAGGGTTTGACCAAAGCCTGACCCAACCCATTGTCAACCCTAGTGCTGTAGGGTCTTCGGGCGTCGCCACATGCTCTCAGGGCGATGCAAATCACCCCATGGCCCTTTCCGGAGTTGCATCTCCCTCTAATGCTCTTACGCCGGCTTGTCAGGAGGTTGATTGTTTCAGGTCAGTCTTCTTTAGAGGGCCCTACTCTGCCCTCCTCAGAGACGGGGACTCCTCCGCTCTATGCTCCTACTCCTCTGGGTCTGCTAGCCCATGCTGTAGTCTTCTTCTGTTGTTTTTCCAGTGGTCGTCCCAACTTTAAGGGGTGTTGCCGCTTCTTCAGCAGGTCCTGGTTTTGTTGAAGATTAATTAAATCAATAAATGTGCTTAGCCCTAGGGTTCCCTTTTTTTTTTTTTTTTTAAGATTTTATATCCTGTAAATTGTACCCTCTTTTTCATAGAAATAAAAGAAATATTTCCCTTTTAGGTCCATCTCATGTTAAAATTTTTGTCAAATGTGAGCCATCCTGAGCAAATTCAGTTGCAGGACCATGACACTCATGTCCATAAGTTTGTTTTCAGCAGCAGAATATTGGAGTACATGAATCGGGTGGGCCATTAGCCTTATGAGACTGGTGGGTTGGGTTATCCACGCATAGGTCATGGCCGATGTTGGGGGGATAAATTCCGGATTGCCGCTGTTGCTTCGGCCTCTGATTTCAGCACCTCCTGACATGTGAAGTTTTATCCTTCCGAGCCTATTGAGGGCACTTTATTCCACCTGCACTGCTATGCGTCTTTTACGAAGTTTCTTCCCCTCGGTGTTGCACAAGATGTTTTGAACCCATCAGAGGTCCTCCCGATTGTTTATTGTTCTGGAGAGTCTTACCTTTATCCTGAGTCTGACTAGGGTTCAAGTTGCTTTGCTGAGAAGAGTGGTAAGGGTTGGTACGCATGGAGTTGTTGGGATTATGGGACAGAGGCTAGAACTCGTCGATTGATGCATCGTTCTTCCACTGCATTATGGTTAGGGATGGCCCGTGCTATCGCTAAGGAGATTTCAAAAGAGAAGCTCTGGAGTCAAGTTTCCTTTCAGGATTTCGAAAATGTTCAATGTCGGGTTCCTAGGAGATGGAGATGATGCTTTCCCCTCATTTTTTGTCTCGACGGACTTGTACCTTGTAAAGAAATGATGTATCTTGAGAACGTTGAATAACATTTATTTTCGTGATGAATTTTTGGATCCTGATGGACTTTTCTATCATTCTCTAGATCCTCTCTTTTTGTCATACCTTGACAGGTTGTCCCTGCCCAGGTATGACTTTCTAGATCGACGGGCTTTCCTACCCTTCATCATGTTCCCTCGAGAATTTTGTCTCTTCTTGTTAGACCTTGACAAATTATTCTCTCTTTTGGTCCAGCGTCCCAGACTTTCATACTCTGATGAGTTTCTCTGTCATTCATCATGTACTAAGTTTTTAAGTTCGGACGAGTAGTCTACCATACGTCATATTTCCCCTCGGTGTTGTTAGGTGATGACAGGTTTTCTTACCATGTGTCTTTATTGTGAATATTTTTTATGTCGGAAGTGAAGGCAAAGTAGTAAAAACAAGCCAATCAGATAGTAAAAATGTTTCATTCAAATCGCTGGATTATGAAAGAGTACAACATTCTTATACAGTACTTTTAAGCATCTGTGCATTTCATGTTCTGGGCACCGTCTTCCGGCTTCCTATATTTAGGAGCTTGTAGGTTCCTTTCCCGAGTTCCTCACTGATCTCGAATGGGCATTCCCACTGCTGTCCAAGTTTTCTTTCTTGCTGGACCCCTGGGATTCTTCTGAGTATCCACTATCCCCCCTTGAACTTTTTGACGTTCACTTTATTGTTGAAATATGACCTAGTCTTATGTTGGCACGTTGTCTTCCTACTCTGCGCACATTCTTTGGCTTCTTCCAGCAAGGGTAGATTTTTCATCAATTGCGTCTGATTTTCCTTTTCATGTTCTGCGAACAGAGTCTTCAACGTGGGTAACCCTACCTCTGTTGGTATCATAACTTCAGACCTAAACACTAGGGAGAATGGTGTTTCCCTTGTTGCTTCTTTCCGTGTGGTCCTCTGTGCCCATAGTACTTTGGGTAGTTCCTCCAACCACCTGTCGTTCTTGTCGTCTAGGTTGCGTTTGAGGTTGTTTACAATGACCTTGTTTGTAGCGTCTGCCATCCCATTAGCTTGTGGGTAGTACACTGGCGAGAAGTAAATCTCGATTCCGTATTGCTCACAGAACTCAGTGACCGTGGGGTTGTTGAATTGAGTGCCGTTGTCCATTGTCAGGGCTCAGGAGATGCCAAATCTGCAAATTGTGTGCTTCCAGATGAAGGTAATCAAACTGCTCTGAGTGACTTTAATGTATGTCTCGGCTTTCACCCAATTGGTGAAGTAATCAGTTGCCATCAGAATAAAGTAGTTCCCTTATTAGCTACTGGAAGTTTCTCGATGATATCCAATTCCCATCGAGCGAAGGGCCAGAGGCTGATCACTGAATTCAGTATTTCAGAGGGCTGGTGTATCATAGGTGCATGCCTCTGGCACTTCTCACACCTCCGTGCAAAATCTTTCACGCTCTTCATCAATTAGAACCAATAGTATCTTGTGGCGAGGATTCGTTGTGCTAAGCTCCTTCCACTCGTATAATACTCTAGCGTGTATCTATTGCAGCACTTACTCCTGATCTCGTTCTTCGACGCATCGGAAAAGTGGCCCGTCAAATTATCTCCTGAATCATTCCCTCCTTTTCATGGTGTACCTGGCTGCCTTCAGTTTGAGCTTTTGAGCTTCTCCTTTGTCCTAGGGTTGTGCCCATTTTCCAAGTAATCTATTATCAGGTCCACCTAGTTGTTGATCCCCCCCTCGATCATCAACACATCTCCAGGCTCTAACTCTCCGGGTCCTGAACTGCCAGGTTCTGTCGAAGTAGGGTCTGAAAGCTCTAATTCTGAAGTTTGAGATTCTGATGTGGCAGACTGAAATTCTCAATCTCTGGACCTCAGGGATGGAGATTCGGCTTTCTCTGCGACATTCTCCAACTTTTTTTTTTTTTTGCCAAGCCATCAGCTCTGGCGTTCAACTCCGACGGATTGTATCTCAACCTTTGTAAATTTCTTCAATGCTTCCTTCACTCTTATGAATATTCACACATTTTGGGGTCCTTTGCTTCTAATCGACCGTTTAGATGTGCTGATTCTAGTTCAGAATCAAGGTCCACATTCAGTAGAGCTTCGTATTCTGTCTTGTTGTTGGTGGTAGCATCCGAGAGCCTAATAGCCTCTTCTATGAGTACTTCGGAGTCAGACTCGAGTACGATACCTATCCCATCTCCTTTCTTGTTTGTTGCTCCGTCTGTGTGCACAGTCCACTGTATAACTTCATCAGGCAACATCAATTGGTTCTCTTCGATTGGTTCGAAGCTCTAAATCTCAACCAAGAAGTTTGCTGCTGCCTGTCCTTTCCTGGATGTCTTTAGGGCATAGCGGATGTCATATATCCCCAGCTCGATTGCCCAGTTGGTGAGTCTTCCTGACAAGTCTGGCTTTGACAATATCTTCCCGATTGGGCAATTAGTTACTATAATTATGATGCAGGATTCGAAGTAGTGTCGCAATTTCTTCTTTGCGGTCACTAGTGCTAGCACCATTTTTTCGATCATGATGTACTGAGTTTCTACGTCTGACAGCATCTTACTTATGTAGTACACGAGCTGTTGCTTCCTGTTTTCTCCATTGACCAACACCGTACTTATTGCTACTTCGGACACGGCTAGGTACAAGTGCAGGTCTTCTCCCTCCAGATGAGCCACGAGTGTGGGTTCTATGCTCATGTATTCATTGATTTCCTTCAAGACTCGACTCCTCTCTTCCCCTAGACGAGTGTTTTTGATTGTCTGATGCTGTTGAAGAAGGGCTTGCACTTGTCAGACATCTCCGATACAAACCGACTGACTCAAGGCTGCCATCTTCCCTACCAGGCTCCGGACGTCACAAAAGGTCTTTGGTTCCTCAATTTCTGATATGGTCTTGTGTTGTGTTGGACTGGCCTCGATCCTCTCTTGCTTACGATGTGGCCCAAGAATTGTCCTGTTGACACCCCAAATGCACATTCAGGGGGTTAAGCTTCATCTTATACCTCCCGAATACTGCAAAGCACTCTTCAGCTTCACGAATATGGTCAGAGTCTACCTTGCTCTTAATTACCATGTCGTCTATGTAGGCTTCGACCGTCAGACCCTAGAACATTTTGTTGATCAGCCTCTAATAAGCTGCTTCTGCGTTCTTTAATCTGAATGACATCACCTTGTAGCAGGATAGCCCTCTCTCAGTGATGAAGGTTGTATGTATTTTGTCCTTTTCGTTCATTCGGATCTGATTGTAGTCCGAGTACGCATCCATGAAGCTCATTCTTTCATACCCTGTGGTTGCATCTACCAGTTGGTCTATCTTTGGCAGTAGATAACTATCTTTTGGGCATGCCTTATTGAGATTTGTGAAGTCAATGCAGACTCTCCACTTCCTATACTTTGCTACCACCACCATGTTTGAAATTCATTCAGGGTACTGGCAAGGCTCTATAGCCCCTACTTTCAGGAGCCTATCTACTTCTTCACTAATGACCTTGTTCCTTTCGGGAGAGAACCGCCTCTGCTTAATTGGTGGGGACTCTGGATCCGGGTTGAGGCAGTGAGTTGCCTCTGTTGGGTCTACCCCTGTTATGTCCTCATGTGTCCATGTGAGCACCTCATTGTTTCTCCGAAGCATCTCCATTATCCTTTCTCGCTCGATGACAATAGAGCTCCTATAAGCACTGTCTCTGACTCTGCCTCATCTAAAATCATTTCCTCCATGTTCTCGATGGTGATTTCTGTCTTTCCAGACTCGTCCTCCAGATCCCTCAGGTAGGCTAGTAGGTAGTTCTTTAATTGCTATTTCTCAGACTTTTGTGCTCTAGTCTCATCGAACATTTGCATCTCCCTTCCTGACAGTGTGTGCACTCCTTCAATGCTGACGTTATAACATCAGTTTGCTTGGGTGGGGTCGCCTTTGATGTCGATGGTATACAGCCCATTCGGGGATTGACACCTCATTACTTGATACAGAGTCGATACCACACCTTTCACGGATGAATCTATTTCTTGCCCATAATCACGTTAACCGGAGACACGATATTGATGATAAGAAAGTCTACTGGTACTATTCTCGCGACTGCGTACACCGACAACATTATCGTCCCTAGTGACCTTACTTCTGCATTGTTGAGTGTGAACACGGGCCTTAGGATGGGCATAATAATGTTATGATCTATCCCCATCTGCTCAAATGCTTCCCAGAATATGATGTCAGAACAGCTTCCTCTGTCTACCAGGACGCGGGACACCATTGCGTTTGCTATGCGTAGATTATCAGAGTCTTAATGTGTTGGTCTTAGCATGTCCATGTCTCTGTTTATGAAGAAGATTGGCGTTGGGTAAGTAGATGGTCTTGTGCCTTCACAGATACAGTTTACTTGGAATCCCAGGGCCCTCATCCATTCTTCCTTTTCTACGAGCCGACCTTCTAGCCTTCGTTGCTTCCCGTGCCCTTCCTCGAGCATATCCATTCTTACCTAGGAGACGTGTCAGTTCCCCCTCTTCCCCTGCAGTGCTGCTTGGCCCTGCTTCAGACCTTTGTTGGTCGCTTCCCAGGTTCTGATGTTGTTGGTAGTTGACTTCCCAGGGCCTTTCAAATGGCTCTTCCTCTTCAGATATTCCAGCAGCTTGCCTTTATTCATGATTTCTTTTATCTGTCGGTACAAATTTTTGCATCTGGCGATGGTGTGCCCTGGTCCCTATGATTTCACAGTACAACCCCTTATCACGGAACTCTTCTAGCACCTTCTTTGGCCGTGGCTCTCTCGGATGACTTTGGTTTTACACTTTGTGGAAGATCCGCTCTTGTAGTAGGGTGAACTCGTATAGCATTTTGTCATCTTCCCACCTCAGCCGTTTGGGTTCTGACTCATATTTCCCTTCCTTTGTGCCACTGGAGGTTTTGATTTCCCTTCTATCGCCTTGTGGTCTCTCCTCTTCCTTGAATCCTGACCCTGCTCATTCCCGATCCTGCTACTGCGACTTTAGTCTGCCATCGCAACCGCGACGTGCTGGGACATTATGGTCTCGTTCTCCATCACTTTCAACAGACCCTCTGCCCTAGTGCGTACTTCGGACATATCGTGCAAAGGGTTCTTCAGGAACTCCTCGTGGATGTAGGATCAATTGACTAATCCCCTGACAAAGAATGCCGCTACCAACCTTGAATTAGATCGTTGACGACTAGGGATGACAACAAGATCCGGACCCGGCCCGGGTCCGCATGGACCTAGACGACCCGGGTCCGGAATTAAAAAATCCGGACCCGGGTCTTTAAAACGAAGACCCGGACCTGGGTCCGGAAAAAATTAAAAAAAAAATTAAAAAAAAAATTAGATTTTAATAAAAAAATATAAAATATTATGCATATATATATATATATATATATAAATAATAGAATTTAATAAAAAAAATTAAAAGAATTGAAATAAAACTAATAAAATTGACAAAATACAAATATAAATATAAAAAAATACAATTAAAATTAAAAAAAAAAAAAAGAATCCGGATAATCGGGTCCGGACCGAGTCCGGACCCGGGGTTGTGAAACCTCTTCCGGATCCGGATTTTGCCATCCCTATTGACGACATTCATCTTGTCAACAAACCTTTGCAGGTATTGCCTGGGTGGCTCATCGTACCTTTGCTCCAACTGCAGGTCCGCCATAGTGACTTCAGCGGGCCGGTTGCCATTGGTACTACTCGATAAATTTTCGCCCCAAATCCTCAAAACTCCCTATGGACCTCTCTGGCAAGTGCAGAAACCAAGAGAGTGTTCCCGGCTAGGATGGTGACAAAATACTTGCTCATCAGGGCTTCGTTGGTGGTTTCCAAAGAGATCATCTGCCGGAACTGGATCAGATGGGTAATTGGGTCTGATTTCCCAGTATACTTGTTGAAGTTAGGCGGAGTGAAATCTCTGGGCTCCAGCTCCTCTTCGATCCATTCCTTGAATGGTGAGGCGGACATTCCCCAGATTGCCAGGTTAGCCAACTTTGTTGGGCTCTGCACCCGAATGGCCCCACTCTTATTTGCTATTGCTGCTACCAGCTGTTCGTCAACGTGTTCTCTCTAGCTCACACCTTTATTGCGGCTCACGTCTAGGCCTTTGCCTTTCTCATTGCATTCTACGTTTTTCCACGTTCTGCCTTGGTTCTTGGAACCATCTGCATCAGATTCCTCATCGTCAATCTTGATGGGGCTTCTTCCCACGGCCTCTTTGTTATTCTCTTTCGATTGCCTCTCTTGTTAGAGGTCGTTGATGGCGGTCCTTTCCTTTCCTTCTCCCTTGTCCTGCGAAGGAGCGGCCTCCTGAATCTGGGCTTTGAGCGTCTGATTCTCTTGTTGAATGGTCTGCATCTGTACTTGGAATTGCTTCTTCATGGCCTTCATCTGTTTCTCCATTTGCTTCATCACTCGTTCCTTATCGCCGAGATGTCCATCGTAGGCATTAGAGGGTTGGATAGTTCTTCCTCCTGGTGAGCAACCGAAACAGAGATTTTGGATTTCTTGTTTCTTGGGGCCATCTTTCTTATGTCTTCAGATCGAGCAACCTAGATGTGATGAATCAGACCCAGCCACGGTTCCGGTTCGGAATCGAAACCGAACCGGTTGGAACCGGACAACCGGTTCCGGTTTCTGTTCCAGAATCGGAACCGTAATATTTCGGTTCGGTTAGGGTTCACTCTTGACCGAATCGGAATCGAACTAGCGGTTTGAACCGGAACTGTTGGAACCATTCGGTTCCAACGGTTATACGGTGGAGCCGTTTAATTTTAATTTTTTTAAAAAATCATTATTAAAATTAAAAAAAATAAAAACCGGAACTTTTCGATTCGGTTTCGGTTCCGGTTCTACATGAGTGTGGAACCGGGAACCGGCCGGTTCGGTTACGGTTCGGAATCGAACCGGACCGGTGGCCACCTCTATGATGAATTAATGGTGTACACGGCTTTTTGTTCTGATCGTTCTTTGAAAGAACAAAGATTAGTTTTCCCACATACAGCACCAAATTGTTTGTGAGATTTCTTACACAAACATGTTGATATAATTTTTTTGTACGGGGGATTTATCTGATAAATAGCATCAATATTAATATAATGTCTGATAGTTAGTTACAAGAATTCACATCTTTATTTTTGTTCGTTTGGCAGGACAATGAACCAAACAAGGCTGGCACAGGAATTCCCACAAATGGACATGTTAGTTTTACAAAAACTAAAACTGGTGAAATTGCTTTAACTATTTGTCAATTGTCACTTGTGAGAGAGTCAACTCACCTATTTTATCAATCAATCAGGCTGAACTGGCTGATCCTAGTTCATGGTCAAAAGTCGATAAGTCAGGATATATAGCAACAGAAGCACTTGGAGCCAAATCTTCGATCTCTAGAAAGAGGAAGAATACCACATTGGGTTCAAAGAGTAAGCGGCTAAAAATTGAAAATGAGGACGTTATAGAGCTGAAGCTAACATGGGAAGAAGCTCAGGGACTTCTTCGTCCACCTCCTAATAATGTTCCAAGCGTTGTGGTGATTGGAGGATATGAGTTTGAGGAATATGAGGTACAGTGGTTGACTGTATGTTTGTTGTTTTCAAAGCACACTCAAGTAATCGGTTTATTTTCTCTGTTACTTATAATATATACAGACATGTTTTTATTTATTTATGTTGTTGCCTGTCCTCAAAGCAAGCAGACATGAGGGTTACTTGTTTTGTGACTGTGGTTTTGGTAAATGTAAATTTGTACATTTTCATGTGGCTAGGATGGCATGAAAACAAGTTGTTTATTGACCCACCATGATGGAACTAATAAACTTGTAGCCATTAAGATTAGAGTAATGCTAGTCTTACAAAGTTGGAATACAAACAAATGATGTGGCAGTTGAGGGTTACTTGTTTTGTGACTGTGGTTTTGGTAAATGTAAATTTGTACATTTTCATGTGGCTAGGATGGCATGAAAACAAATTGTTTAGTGACCCACCATGATGGAACTAATAAACTTGTAGCCATTAAGATTAGAGTAATGCTAGTCTTACAAAGTTGGAATACAAACAAATGATGTGGCAGTTAATGGGAAAGTTAACTATTACATAACACAAGGCGGTCATTCATTCGTGAAACGTCATTCCAAAACAAACTTTGTATTTCAATTTTGTAAGCCTAACATTATCGTTAAGATCACTGTAGTTAGGTTGCATGGGTATAGACAATAGGATGTTTTTCTCGTAAATTTTTCTGATGACAATTAAACCTGATTTGCTGTGATGCTTTAGATTTCCTGTTTGACTTAGTTTCTGACTTGTAGCATGTTTGTTGTGTCTAGTGCATCTTATACTATCGACTCAATGCTAATTTTTTAATTAAATCTCCAAGCTAACTGTTCTTGAAGGTACATAAATTTTGTAAGTTTTGGGTTATCTTGTACTTACGCACCTTCAATGACTGGGAATTGCTAACTGGGTTTTATCTTGGCTTCTGCAGTTAACTCTGCTGCCATTGATTATACATTTTTTTTAGGGATGCAAAAAATTTGTCCTTATCTTATTGCACCATATCACTAATCTGCCTACATTTGAAATTATTATTTTCTTTTTTGCATGTTTCTGTTTTCCTTGTCATATTTCTTTTTTATGGCCTCCAAACTGTTTTGGATTTTGCTGTCTGTTACGACAGGACACACCAATACTTGGGAAGCCAACAATATTTGCAACTGATAATGTGGGGTAAATCACTAATCTGCTTGATTAACACGTATTCCCTTTTTTCTTTTCATCCTATATACCGTCCTAAAATTTTGCTGCATTTTGTTGTGTTGAAGTGGATTTATGATAATTGTTTTATGCCAAGCCCACAGACTGATTTTTCCCCCTTCGTGTCAGTGAAAAGATTCAATGGGTTCAGTGTGAAGATTGTTCAAAGTGGCGCAAAGTGCCTGCCAATGCCCTTCTTCCGTCCAGATGGACCTGTTCTGGTAACTTATGGGATCCAGAAAGGTACAATCAGCATCTTATGTTATGTTTAAACCTGGAAATGTTCATGTCTACAACATAGCCTCTTTTCTCTCATTTTTTAGTTATTATATCTTAGAAAAGTAGTCCCTTCTAACCTCCCCAGCAATCTGCAAAAATACAGATTGAAGAGATTTTATTTGACCAAACCCGATCTCCTGATGTGCAATATATGTTTAATTGATCGTGGACATTAGGGACTAATTGTGATTTTTTTGAGTGTCTTTGTTCCTCTACCTTTTTCACCCTTAATTTTGGCACTCATGGTTAGAATCTTTCTCATAGGTTAAGCAGGGCTGTGCCCAATCATAAGATATATTGAAGAGTTGTTCTTTATTTTTTATTCACTACAACGAATGTTTTTTTCTGTATTTTCATCTGATTAATATGTATGAATCCTCTCTTCTACCAGATCTCTGTGTTCAGCTGCTCAAGAATTGAGAGAAGAGCAGCTTGAAGATCTGATAGCACCAAATAATTCAGGTAAACTATTGACCGAGACAAAATTGCATTTTATTCTTTCCAGAGCTCGTTAGCCCATAGATGGTCCAGGAGCAGATGAGATTTATTCTGCTGAAATTTAGTACTTTATGAAGATATATTTTGTTCAATCGGTAATGCTTGCAAAGTTTAGCCAATTATCCAATTGCATCTGGTTCTGTTACTTGATGAACAGCTGCTTCCAAGAAAATGAAAGCTGCGAAGCAGGAACCTGATAATGTTGAAACTTTGGAGGGACTTGACGCTCTTGCCAATCTAGCTATCTTGGGAGAGGGTGAGGGGCTTCCAGCATCATCCCAGGCTACTACAAAGCACCCCCGACATAGACCTGGCTGTTCATGCATTGTGTGTATTCAGCCCCCAAGTGGGAAGGGCCCCAAACACAGGCAAACATGCACATGTAATGTGTGCTTAACGGTGAAGCGACGTTTCCACACCCTAATGCTGCGACGTGAAAAGAAACAATCAGAAAAAGAAGCAGAAACTTCAAGCAAGAAGCAGCAGCAGAAGCTGCCACTGCCAGAAAAATCAGGGGATGATGACCCCCTTTCATGTAGCAAGACAGGAAACAACAGTTCGAGTGAGAAAAAGGTAGGCAGTGAGGGTTCTGATGATGATTCTAACAGGATAAAATCCTCAACTTCCCCTTTTAAAGGCCAAATTGACCTAAATATTCAGCCAGAGCGGGAAGAGGAGCTATCACCTGTTTCAGATTCTGGCAGTATGATAACGCTGCTCCAAGATGCCAGCAAAATGTATCCGAGACAGCAGATATTGTCAAGCTCAGATGTCAATATTTGTTCAGCAGATAACGGGGGGCTGCAAGGTGGAGGAACAGGTGAAAACATCGGCAATAATATCACCCTAGACAGCAGTCATGAAGATGCCGACGAGGACCATCATGGTAGTTTATCTATGAAAGCCTGTGCATCCATATCAGCCACTGGATAGACCGCGGTGATCATACATGCAAAGCTCTAGGGATTTTGCTGAAGGTGGGAACAGTTTCAGACATACATTCACCCACATCGGCTTTTTGCGCTTCAGGTCTGTACATAAAGAAGAGGGCGTAGGAAGTCAGCTGACATGATTAGGAAACCGATAGTTTTACTGATTTAATTACTACGATATTGCCTATATGAATATTTCCGCACCTTTGGAGCATTACAACATTGAAATTTATGAAAACATGACAGCAGAGGGTGGTAGGTTGAAGCTCTATTTTCCTTTTTGTAGTTCACCTTCTGCCTTCATTGAGGATGTAACTAACCTATGCTAATTTTATCTGTAACTGTTTTTGGAAACTAAACTGTACGTGAGTTCAAACATCAGGCTGTGGAGAAAGCACCATCATTTTTCTTTTCTTTTATTTTGTTTCAGATATTGGAATAGATTCAGTTTCTCTGTTTACAGCTACCATTACCAAAATTTTATGTTTACATTGCAGAAATTGGTCTATAAAAGTGGTACTTAGTAAAAGACTTGCAAGAAAATCTCTAGCAGTTCTAGATCCAAATGCAAGGTACACACTGGTGCTCCAAAATCAGCGGCTAAGCGTGAATTTTGATTTTTACAGAAAGTGATGGATATTTATTTTAATAGTGGTAAATTAAAATTGTCTTATTAATAATTTAGATTTTTTTTTTAATTAATTTATATGAGATATTTTAATAAAATTTGGATTGAGTGATGACGACTACCCTTGCATTTATGTGGCTCCGCCCCTAACAAAATCCCCAATTTAAATGATTACGGATGCATCAAGATGGCAGAGTTTTTGAAGATTTGCATATTTAATTGTACAGCAACGGCATCCTGGTACGGGGGGAAATAAGAAAAAATGGCTTGCTTGATAATCTCAGATGATATTGTTGCTTACCGCATTTACGTGCTCAAGCTTTTTCAGGATTATAAACGGAAAAATTTAATGAGACTATTAAATTAGAGATATTTTTTTTAAAAATAAAATAGTATTATTTATTTTGAAAATAGGAAATATAATGGTGAATGTTTATCAAAATGTAGTAATTTATTAATTTTATATTATAATAAATTAATCAATTTGAAAAATTTTGTTATTTTTTAACAAAAAATTTAATAATAAATTTGTAACATCCTTTAAATGTATAACCAGGCCACGAAAGAGACGAGGGAAAAGCATTCTATTATTTCTCCAACAGTAAAGTCCTCTTCTTCTGCTTCTGCCTCGAAATCTCCCGTGCCTGTCTCTAAATCTCCCGTTTCTGCCGCCAAATCGGCCGTCTCTGCCTCTAAATCCTCTCCGGCTGCTTCAGTCATGCCGCTTTCTGATGCCCCTTCACTATCCCCCCCGGGATCCTCTTTTTCCCCGAGCTTCGTCCAGCACTTCCCTGAACTTCCATCTATCAGTCTTTCTGTTTTTGACTCTGATGAGTTACAAGGCCTATTGGAATCTGTGCGCTCCTTTGTTCCTTCTCCTATGGCACAACAGAGCCTTCCTTCTCTGCTCCAAGACCCCACCCCCATCTGTGGTAACTTACTGTTCTGCGGGGTGAGCGCTTTATGTTTAGCTACGCAGTATGAAGCATCGGAGAGTCGCCTTCAGGATGTTCAGGATAAATTTGCTAAAACTTCTGAGGCACTAGACTTGGTGACGAAGGAGTTGGAGAATGAAGTGGCTACCCACAAGAAGGACTTATCTGTATCAGCCACTGCTCAATCAGAGCTCTTAGCGGTCAAGGAGAAGTTAGCTAAGCTAGAGTCAGAAAATCAGGGTTTGCGTGCTGATCTCTCTCTAGCCCTTGGTGAAAAGGATAAGCTACGCATTGAAGTCTCCAAGACTCGGCAGGTAAAGCTTCTGGCTCTGGATCTTTTCTTTTTGTTCTGTTTCTACTTTTTGGTTGGGGTAACTTGGCTCATTTTTTTCTTATATATACCGTCTCCTTTCAGGACCTCGCAGCATCTCAGAAGGAGCGGGATTTATACTTCGGTCTGCACTCTTCTGTGGGCATGGAAGTCTCTGGGCTTAAGGAGCAATTGCAGAGTGTTGATGATCGTCGTCAGGAAGAGCTCGAGCTACTTTTATCTCAGTCTCACGCCCGGTACAATGTTATTAATAAGGTGAACAACGCCAGATGCTACCGATTTGGCTGGGAAGACCGTGCCAAGGATCCTGCGGACAGAACATATCAGGGAGGTCCTAGTGATTTTGATCTGGTTGCTGGAGTAGTGGAGCAGAACTATGATCCGGACTACTACATTCAGAGTCAGGGCCTCAGGATCAACTTCTTGGATGATGAGGAGGAGGATCAGTCTGAGAGTGTCTCCCTCTTCAAGGTGCTGCATAGGCTTGGCAATTAGGTCCGGGCCGGCCCAGCCCGGTGTCGGCCCGCAAAGCTTTAGCCCAGCCGTTAAGAAAAGGGCTGAGGCTAATGAGGTCCTTTAATTAAAGGGTCGGATAAGAACTTTTAAAATAAAAACACCGACCTAACCTTTTATTATATTTTGTAGAATTATATGTTTGCATCTTAGACTTATTTATTATTTGTATTGTTTAATGTACTAATGTATTGTTTTACGATTTATTATTGTTTTTTAAGCTTGTTTAAGTTGTATTAGTATTACTTGTTACTTTCTTAGTTTTTTTTTTTAATATTTAGAACTTATAATGTAAGGGTGTAAACTTTTGAAAAAATCATTTTATAATGAGATTATGTCAATTTTTTTTTACAAATACTACTATTTAATTAATAATTTTTTAAAAATTTAGGTTGGGTTTGGCCTCAGTCCGACCACATATCAAGCGAGCTAGGGCCAAGCTCGACCCCCTCATAAATGGACAAGGCTTTTGAGGGCTTGGACTTTAATATATGTTTTGGGCTAGGGCAGGGTTTGGCCAAAGCCCGGCCCAACCCATTGCCAACCCTAGTGCTGCAAGGTCTTCGGGCGTCGCCATATGCTCTCAGGGCGATGCAAATCTCCCCATGGCCCTTTCCGGAGCTGCATCTCCCTCTAATGCTCTTGCGCCGGCTGGTCAGGAGGTTGACTGTTTCAGGCCAGTCTTCTTTAGGGGGCCTTGCTCCGCCCTCCTCAGAGACGAGGACTCCCCCGCTCCATGCTCCTACTCCTTCGGGTCTACCAACCCGTGTTGTAGAGTCTTCTTCTGCTGCTTTGCTAGTGGTCGTCCCAATTTTAAGGGGCGTTGCCGCTTCTTCAGCAAGTCTTGATTCTGCTGAAGATTAATTAAATCAATAAATGTATTTAACCCTCGGGTTCTCGTCATTTTTTCTTTTTTTAAGATTTCATATCCTATAAGTTGTACCCTCGTTTTCGTAGAAATAAAAGAAGCATTTCCCTTTCAAGTCCATCTCGTGTTAAAATTTCTTTGTCAAATAAGGAATTGGATCCTGACAACATATCCCTAAGAAGGCTTGCACATACCCTCGTGAGCCATCCTGAGCAAATTCAGTTGCAGGACTGTGACATTCATGTCCAGAAGTCCGTTCTCAGGCAGCAGAGTATTGGAGTACATGAACAGGGTAAGCCATTAGCCTTATGAGACTGGAGGGTTGGGTCATCCACGCATAGGTCATGGCCGATGTTTGGGGGGATAAATTCCGGATTGCCGTTGTTGCTTTTGTTCAGGAGTCGGCCTCTGATTTCAGCACCTCATGGGATGCAAAGTTTTATCCTTCTGAGCCTACTGAGGGCACTTTATTCCGCCTGCATTGCTATGCATCTTTTACGAGTTTTCTTCCCTCCGGTGTTGCACAAGATGTTTTGAACCCATCAGATGTCCTCCCGATTGTTTATCGTTCTGGAGAGTCTTACCTTTATCTTGCGTCTGACCAGGGTTCGAGTTGCTTTGCTGAGAGGAATCTTACCTTTATATCTCCTTGTCAGACCTTAGCGGGTTATTCTCTCTTTTGGTCTGACATCCCAGACTTTCATACTCTGACGAGTTTCTCTGTCATTCATCATGTACTAAGGTTTTAAGTTCAGACGAGTAGTTCTACCATACGTCATATTTCCCCTCGTGATTGTTAGGTGGTGACGGGTTTTTCTACCATGCGTCTTTATTGTGAATATTTTTTATTTCGGAAGTGAAGGCAAAATAGTAAAAACAAGCCAATCGGATAGGAAAAATGTTTCATTCAAATTTCTGGATTATGAAAGAGTACAACATCCTTACACAGTACTTTTAAGCATATATGCATTCCATGTTTTGGGCACTGTCTTCCTGCTTCCTATATTTAGGAGCTTGAAGGTTCCTTTCCCCGAGGTCCTCACTGATCTCGAATGGGCATTCCCACTCCTCTCGTAGCTTTCTTTCTTACTGGACCCCTGAGATTCTCCTGAGTATCCACCCTCCCACCTTGAACCTTCCGACGTTCACTTTCTTGATGAAATATGGCCTGGTCTTTTGTTGGCACGTTGTCCTCCTGCTCTGCGCACATTCTTTGGCTTCTTCCAGCAGAGGTCGATTTTTCATCAGCTGTCCATGATTCTCCTTTTCATATTCTGCGACCAGGGTCTTCAACGTGGGTAACCCTACCTCTATTGGTATCATAATTTCGGACCCATACACTAATTTTTGCATCTGGCGGTGGTGTGCCCTATGTCCCTGTGAAATTCACAATACAACCCCTTATCCTGAAACTCTTATGGAACCTCCATTGATTCTTCACTTTGTGGAAGATCCGCTCTTGTGGCAAGATGAACTCGTATATCATTCCGTCATCTTCCCACCTCGGTCGTTTGGGTTCTGACTCATATATTTCCCTTCCTTCGTGCCTTTAGAGGTTCTGACTTCCCTTCTATCGCCCTGTGGTCTCCTCTTCCTCGAATCCTGACCCTGCTTGTTCCTGATCTTGCTACTGCGGCCTTGGTCTACCAGCGCAACCGCGACGTCCTGGGACTTCCTGGTCCCGTTCTCCATCACTTTCAACAGAGCCTCTGCCTTAGTGCGTACTTCGGACATATCGTACGGAGGGGTCTTCAGGAACTCCTCGTGGATGTAGGATCCATTGACTAATCCCCTGACGAAGAACGCCGTTGCTACCCTTGAATCTAGATCACTTACGATATTCATCTTGTCAACAACCTCTGTAGGTATTGCTTGGGTGGCTCATCGTACCTCTACTCCAACTGCAGGTCCTCCATAGTGACTTCGGCGGGCCAGTTGCCATTGGTACTACTCGATAAATTTTCGTCCCAAATCCTCAAAACTCCCTATGGACCTCTCTGGCAAGTGCAGGAACCAAGAGAAGGTGTTCCCGGCTAGGATGGTGGTGGTTTCCAGAGAGATCCTCTGCCAGAACTGAATCAGATGGGTAATTGGGTCTGTGTCCCAGAATACTTGTTGAAGTTAGGTCGAGTAAAGTCTCTGGGCTTCAGCTCCTCTTCGATCCATTCCTGGAATGGTGAGGTGGACATTCCCCGGATTACCAAGTTATCCAACTTTGTTGGGCTCTGCACCCGAATGCCCCGATCTTCTTTGCTATTACTGCCACCAGCTATTCGTCAACGTGTTCTCACTAGCGCACACCTTCTTTATTTCGGCTCACGTCCAGGCCTTTGCCTTTCCCCTTGCATTCTACGTCCTTCCACGTTCTGCAGTGGTTCTTGGAACCATCTGCATCAGAGTCCTCATCATCAATCTTGATGGGGCTTCTTCCTAGGGACTCTTTGTTATTCTCTTTCGGTTGCCTCTCTTCTCGGAGGTTGTTGATGGTGGCCTCTTCCTTTCCATCTCCCTTGTCCTGCCAATGAGCGGCCTCCTGAATCTGGGCTTTGAGCGTCTGATTCTCTTATTGCATTGCTTGCATCTGTACTTGGAATTGCTTCTTCATGGCCTGCATCTGTTCCTCCATTTGTGTACGGTGGATTTATCTGATAAATAGCACCCGTATTAATATAATGTGTCTGATAGTAAGTTCTAAACACAAGAATTCACATCTTTATTTTGTACGTTTGGCAGGACAATGAACCAAACAAGGCTGGCACTGGAATTCCCACAAATGGACATGTTAGTTTTACAAAAACTAAAACTGGTGAAATTGCTTAAACTATTTGTCAATTGTCAATTGTCACTTGTGAGAGAGTCAGCTCACCTATTTTATCAATCAATCAGGCTGAACTGGCAGATCCTAGTTCATGGTCAAAAGTCGATAATTCAGGATATATAGCAACAGAAGCACTTGTAGCCAAATCTTCGATCTCTAGAAAGAGGAAGAACACCACATTGGGTTCAAAGAGTAAGCGGCTAAAAATTGAAAATGGGGACGTTATAGAGCTGAAGCTAACATGGGAAGAAGCTCAGGGACTTCTTCGTCCACCTCCTAATAATATTCCAAGCGTTGTGGTGATGGGAGGATATGAGTTCGAGGAATATGAGGTACAGTGGGCCAGTGGCTGACTGTGTGTTTGTTGTTTTCAAAGCACACTCAAGTAATCGGTTTATTTTCTCTGTTACTTATAATATATACAGACATGTTTTTATTTATTTATGTTGTTGCCTGTCCTGTTTGACTTAGTTTCTGACTTGTAGCATGTTTGTTGTGTCTAGTGCATCTTATACTATAGACTCAATGCTAACTTTTTTAGTAAATCTCCAAGCTAACTGCTCTTGAAGGTACATAAATTTTGTATGTTTTGGGTTATCTTGTACTTATGCACCTTCAATGACTGGGAATTGCTAACTGGGTTTTATCTTAGCTTCTGCAGTTAACTCTGCTGCCATTGATTATACATTTTTTTATAGGGATGCAAAAACATCTGTCCTTATCTTATTGCACCATATCACTAGTCTGCTTACCTTTGAATTTTTTTTTTGGTATGTTTTCCTTGTTATATTTCATTTTTATGGCCTCCAAACTGGTTTGGATTTTGCTGTCTGTTACAACAGGATGCACCAATAATTGGGAAGCCAACAATATTTGCAACTGATAATGTGGGGTAAATCACTAATCTGCTTGATTAACACGTATTCCCTTTTTTCTTTTCATCCTATATCCCGTCCTAAAATTTTGCTGCATTTTGTTGTGTTGAAGTGGATTTATGATAATTGTTTTATGCCAAGCCAACAGACTGATTTTTCCCCCTTCGTGTCAGAGAAAAGATTCAATGGGTTCAGTGTGAAGATTGTTGCAAGTGGCGCAAAGTGCTTGCCAATGCCCTTCTTCCGTCCATATGGACCTGTTCTGGTAACTTATGGGATCCAGAAAGGTACAATCAGCATCTTATGTTATGTTTAAACCTGGAAATGTTCATGCCTACAACTTAGCCGCTTTTCTCTTATTTTTTAGTTATAATATCTTAGAAAAGTAGTCCCTTCTAACCTCCCCAATATTTGCAAATATACAGATAGAAGAGATTTTATTTGACCAAACCCGATCTCCTGATGTGCAGTATATGTTTAATTGATCATGGACATTAGGGACTAATTGTGAATTTTTTGAGTGTCTTTGTTCCTCTTACCTTTTTCACCCTTAATTTTGGCACTCATAGTAGAATCTTTCTCATAGGTTAAGCAGGGCTGTGCCCAATCATATGATATAATGAAGAGAGTTGTTCTTTATTTTTATTTACTACAACGAATGTATTTTTCTGTATTTTCATCTGATTAATATGCATGAATCCTCTCTGCTACCAGATCTCTGTGTTCAGCAGCTCAAGAATTGAGAGAGGAGCAGCTTGAAGATCTGATAGCACCAAATAATTCAGGTAAACTATTTACTGAGACAAAATTGCATTTTCTTTTTTCCAGAGCTCGATGGCCCATAGATGGTCCAGGAGCAGATGAGATTTATTCTACTAAAATTTAGTACTTTATGATGATATATTTTGTTCAATCGGTAATGCTTGCAAATTATTGCCAATTATCCAATTGCATTTGGTTCTGTTACTTGATGAACAGTTGCTTCCAAGAAAATGAAAGGTGCGATGCAGGAATCTGATAATGTTGAAACTTTGGAGGGACTTGACGCTCTTGCGAATCTAGCTATCTTGGGAGAGGGTGAGGGGCTTCCAGCATCATCCCAGGCTACTGCAAATCACCCCCGACATAGACCTGGCTGTTCTTGCAAACATGCACATGTAATGTGTGCTTAACTAACCTATGCTAATTTTATGAAAACATGACAGCAGAGGGTGGTAGGTTGAAGCTCTATTTTCCTTTTTGTAGTTCACCTTCTGCCTTTTTTGAGGATGTAACTAACCTATGCTAATTTTATCTGTGAAATGATGAACTGTTTTTGGAAACTAAACTGTACCTATCTGGTACAATTATAACAGCAATGTAGGAGAAAGCACCATCATTTTTCTTTTCTTTTATTTTGTTTCAGATATTGGAATAAATTCCGTTTCTCTGTTTACAGCTACCATTACCAAAATTTTATGTTTACGTGGCAGAAATTGGCTGCTTGTGGTTTCCTCGGATTTGGTGTTAGGTCTTTGTTGAAGACTTGCAAGAAAAGTCACTGGCAGTTTTCTCTCGTTGCTTCTTTCATGGATGAATCCATTTCCTGCCCATAATCACGTTAATCAGAGACACGATATTGATGATCCAAAAGTCTACTGTACTATTCTCTTGGCGGTGTACATCGGCAACCTTATTGTCCCTATTGGCCTTACTTCTGCATTGTTGAATATGAACACGGGCCTTAGTATGGGCATAATAAGATTATGATCTAACTCCATCTGCTCGAATGTTTCCCAAAATATGATGTCAGCACTGCTTCCTCCCCCTACCAGGAGGCGGGATACCATTGCCTTTGCTATCCGTAGATTATCATAGGGTCTTAATGTGTCGGTCTTAGTATGTCCATGTCTCTGTCCGTGAAGAAGATTGGTGCTGGGTAAGAGATGATATTGTCCCTTCCTCGATACAATTTACTTGGAATCCCAAGACCCTCATCCATTCTTCCTTTTCTGCAAGCCGGCGTTCTAACCTCTGTTGCTTCCCGTGCCCTTCCTCGGGCAGTCCATTCTTACCCAGGAGACGTGTCAGATCCCCCTCTTCCTAGTTCCTGCAGTGCTGATTGGCACTTGGCCCTACTTCAGACCTTTGCTTGTCGCTTCTCAGGTTATGATGATGCTGATAGTTGACTTCCATGACTTTCAACTGGCTCTTTCTCTTCAGATATTCCAGCAGCTTGCCTTTCTTCATGATTGTTTTTACCTGACGGTACTAATTTTTGCATCTGGCGGTGGTGTGTCCCACGTCCCTATGAAATTCACAGTACAACCCCTTATCGCAGAATTCTTCTAGCACCTCCATTGGCTGCGGCTCTCTCAGCAGACCTTGGTTCATTTTGTGGAAGATCTGTTCTTCTAGCAAGGTGAACTCGTATATCATTTTGTCATCTTCCCACCTTGGCCGTTTGGGTTATAACTCATATATTTCCCTTCCTCCGTTCCTCTAAAGGTTCTGACTTCCCTTCTATCGCCTTGTGGTATCTTCTTCCTTAAATCCCGACTCTGTTCGTTCCTGATCCTGCTACTACGATCTTGGTCTACTAGCACAACCGCGGCGTCCTGGGAACATCCTGGTCCTGTTCTCCGTCACAAATGCATCAAGAATGCAGAGTTTCTGAAGATTTGCATTTTTAATTGTATAGCAACGGCAACTGGTACAGGGGGAAACAAGATGGCCTGCTTGATGATGTGATATTCATGATTCATTGTATTGCATTTAGGCAGATGGCAAAGAATTAGGCGTGTCTAAAGTTCTTATTAATTTAGCAATTAACAAAAAATTAAAATAGAAAAGATTTTCATTCGCTAAGAAAGATACTAGCTCCTTTTCAATAACACAAATCTAGAATTTTTTTTAATCACTCGAAATAGATAAAATCATCAACTGTCTCAGACTCTTATAAAAAATACACTCATAAATTTGAATTTAAGACTTAAATAACTAAATCATAAATCTTATGCCACCAAAACCAGGATCACAAATCTCAATTCCATGAACACCAACACTGAACTCAAAATTAATATTAGCATGGCATATAGAAGCCACTACATGGCCATCAACACACAGATTCTGAGATCTAATCAGCCATTTTTAGATATCAGGGATATTTGCAAATGCTAGCTTTGACAAGGTTTGGTGAGCTCTAATAATTACTCTAAATATTTATTGAAATTTTAAAATTATTTTTCACTCAATACACTTTTTAAAATACTAAAAAAAATCATCATTTCAATTCTTTATATTATTATCTTTAATTATTCTATAAACTCATTAAAATATTCTAACACCCAAAAAAATAACTTTGAACACTATTGTCATTAAAATTTATCTCCCTTGCTTTTTATTTTTATTTTTATTTTTTAATAAAACTGAAGTTATTATTATTATTATTATTATTATTATTATTATTATTATTATTTTTTGTATTTTAAATATGGATGTTCGTTTTTTTATGTAGTACCTTTTTTTTTTGGAATCGTTGGAAACCCCGCCGTCAAACCACCCATTTCGGGCTTAAGCGGAGCAGGTAAAACCCTCGACTATCTCAGATTCTTACAAAAAACACATTTCTGGATTCGAACCCATGACCTCAAGGTGAGATCATGAGCCCTACACGACCAAATTACGCCCCTTGGGGACGAAGAAACAAGTACTTGTTGTTTGTTAATTTATATTTTTGTCCAAAGATGTAAATATGATGTTGATACAAGTTTTTGGATTTAATAATTTATGTTAGGATAATTGGATTAAATGAGTGTTCTAAATGGTGGGAAGAGTAATAGATTCAATTAACATAAATTTAATTGTCTTTTTCAGTAAATTACATTAGGGATATTTTTGTAATAAATTATTTTATGAAGTATATTTTAGAGTTCAAATAGCCTCACCTATTTATTTTCGGGATTAAATTCTCTGTTATATCAAATAAATTAACAGAAAATTTCATCTCTTGGATAGATTCTGCAGCATTTTTTTTTTTTTTGGAATTGTTGGAAATCCTGCTATCAAACCATCCTTTCCGGAGTAGGTAAAACCACCGTCTGTCCCAGACTCTTACAAAAAATGGACTCTCTGAATTCGAACTCATGACCTCAAGGTGAAATCATGAACCATACACCACCAAGCAATGCCTATTGGGGATTAGATTCTGCAGCATGCTCATCAGTGGCGGAGCCACTTAAGGACCAGTGGGGGCAAATTGGTCCCACTAGTTTTTTTTTTTTTAATGATATATATATATATATACTAGATATTGCATGTGCCTACGGCACGGTGTTACAGAATTTACAGAGAGATTAAGATTCTGTTATTTAATTTGTTTGTTAATTTTTAGAGATATTCTATAATGAAATGATTTTATTTTTTAATTAAATGATTTTATTCTTTAATTTATTTGATAGTTTTCATTTTCCATTAATAAATTATTTTATTCTTTAATTTATTTGGTAGTTTTTATTTTCCATTTTTATAGAGATTCTATAATGGAATGATTTTTTATCAGCCATTAGATTATAATGAAATGATCTGAGCCGTCAATTAAGCCACATAAAGATAGCCTTTGGATACATTATCTCTTTTAATCATAACCATTGGTTGTCTTCTCTTTCCTCTCACACCATTGTGCTTTATAATATAGATATTTATATAAGAAAATATAAATAATTAAACAACACACATAAATACATTATTTTTTAATTTTTTGAGTTGTATTTTTTAATATAATATGTAGGCCCAATCCCAAATTAATTAAAAAAAAATTCCAATACGCCTTTGTATCAATTTTATTTCTTAAACATATTTAAAATAGTTATATTTAATTTATATGTGTATATATAATTGACTATTTTTCATTTTAAATCCACTCATTTATGTGTTTTTTCCATTTGCAAAAGAATAGAGGTTCCATTACATTTAAATAAAAATAAAAAATAAAAATAACTATGTTTATACTTATGTTTGGTTATTGATCTTCTAATTTATTGATATATTTGTAGTGATTCTTTTACTAAAACACGTCGTGTATAGTTGTTATGTATAAAATATTCACATATTAATATAATTATAATTATTTTGTATATATTTTTTTGTATATTTATTTTTTATTTATAGTTGTTCAAAGCACAAATGTTGCGTTTTAACACTAGGTTTTTAATAATTTAATTAAAAAAATGATTAAATCTATAATAAATTAGCGGAAATTTAGTATATAATATACTACATAAACTTAAAATACATAATTATAAAAATAATTTCTTACTTAAATTTTTAGGGTAAATTTGTATTTTTATAAATTATGGATAAAAATATAATTCTGAAAATTTTGGGTTAATATATAAGTTTAGAAACTAAGGGCTATTTCATAATTTTCAAAAGTATAGGGATCATCTTGTAATTTCAAAAAATATGTATGAATTCATTATATATTATTTTGGTAAGAAAAAAATTTTGCCCCCACTGATTGAAATTTCTGGATACGACAATGATGCTCATGCCTTTGTTTTGATAAGACAACATTACACAATACTAAAAATAATAAGTGATCGTATACCAATATTGGACGAAAAAATAAGAGATCGTATACCAATTTTGGACGAAAACGCATCAGAAGTAACCATCCATGTTAATAATAAACCAAAAAAAAAATAAAAAATAAAAAATCCCTTTCACGACCAGCACAAACTATCAATTTGTCAGTACAATAATGCAGTCATATTACGAAATTTATAAGAGATTTGAATACCATGAAATCCAATCCATCGTCTTCATACTCCCCTCAAAATCTGGCGGCAAAATAGCCAGCTTATTGAGACATAAGACTTGCAAGAGATTTGAATGTTGTGAAGGTCTTTCTGTTTCACTATGAAAATTATGCCCTTTAACGTCGAAACTAATCGACGCAAAAATTCACAGTTTCAACGCAAATGTACATTAGCGTCAAATTCATTAGACGCAAAAATTGGACGCCGAAACATCAACAAGAATAATATTTAGCGTCGAAACAAAGATATTCGACGTTAAAAATTATCATTTTGCGTCCAATGTATTTCGACGCTAAATTGAATTTTCTGACGCTATAGGTCATATATTGCGACGAAATAATTCGACGCAAAAAATTAGACTTTTAGCGTCGTTTAGTTTCGACGCTAAAGTATATTAAAAAAATAATATTTGTATACTTACAGCGGCGATTCTTTTACTATTAGCGTCGAATATTTCGACGCCAAAAACACATTTAGCGTCGACTAGTTCGCCGAAAATAGTTAACAAATGTGTTTTTTAAAAAAATTATTAATTTACTGCTTTTTGGTCTAAAATAATTAATTTAATATTTAATTTAATTGAAAAAAAAAATTCTTATTAATAATAGAATTATGAAATATTATAATAATTATTTTATTATTATATTGAAATTTTTTTTAGAAAAAATACATATTATATTTAAACTATTTGTTCAAAATGTTTATACAAATTAATATAAAATTTATTGCTACTGTAATGGGGGACGCTCGAGCCCGATGCACCCTGACTGAGTGATGCCTCCAACATCTGGCAGAAAGCCAGCATTTGCTGTTCGAACTGCTCTATCTTCTTCTCGTGGTCCACCTTGACCTGTTGTAGCTCCTCCTTAGTCTTCTTCAGCTCGTCTCGGGTGGTGACTAGCTGGTCTTCGGTGGTGGTTAGCCGGTCTTGGGTGGTGGCTAGCTGGTCTTGGGTGGTGACTAGCTGGTCTTGGGTGTGACTAACTAGTCTCTAAGAGAGGAGGCATTATCCGAATTAACAGTATTGCGTGCAGATGATGTCGGCTTCTTACGAGTGTCAAGGTCAACGTTGTAAGCTGTCTGATTCTTGAAAACCAATTGCGACAACTGCTCATCTGGTATCGGGTCGGACCCTGTCTCATGAGTTTGATGTTGGAGTTTCATCATTTCGTTCTGTTTAAAAAAATAAGTTAATGTAGAATTTTTTAGAAAAAATTAACATATATAATAATAATTATTTTATTTTAAAAACTGAAACTTACGTAGCAGCGTTCGGCTTCTTCATTTATCCATTTGTTTTTCTCATTGTAATGCGTCACTCGAAAAAAAATATGGAAATGATTGCACCTCACCTGTGTTATTCTGTTAAAAACAGAAAAATAAATTCAGTATTATTCCACATTAGTAAAAACAATGAACTGTTATATTTTATGTTATGATATATTCACCTCAGAATATTCGGCACGATGTTGGATAAATGGCTTCGAACCTCCACGGTGATTAAATCGTAAGTGACTTCGATTTTCCACATTTGCGTGACATTTATCCTGCATTTACCAACACTGTAAGTACCGAAAACAAAAACAATTATAAATTTTCGTTTATTTCAAATTTTACCTCGTGTTTTTTGCTAGACCAAAGCTCACATAAGAATGTCCAGTCTTGCTTTGCGACTTCCATGAACTCATACACTCCATTACGATATTCAACACTTAATCTATCCAGCGAGCTCATCCAATTTCTATCCATTTCAGCGAAATACCTAAATATAATAATATAATTATTAAACAATCATATTACACTCATCAACATTACTAATTCATTAATTATTTATTTAAGCATATACATATATATTTAGTTGATAAATTAAATAGTTTACAGAAAAATTATATTTAGTTAATTAATTAACTAATCTACATATATGAATCATAAACCACTAACAAAAAGTATATAATAAAAATAATCATAAAAAATGAAAATAATAAAGAAATATGAAAGAAGATTTACCTTATGGAAAATTGATTACAATTTTATTGAAAATTTGTAGGAGAGTTGTGAGGTTGCAGAAAAGAGATTCTCAGATTTCAGAAGATGAAATTGAAGAGAATGAGAGAAAAAACAGAGGGGGAGAAGAGTTGGTGGCATTCTGCATTTTAATCTATCTTTAACGTCGAAACATTAAATTCGACGCTAATTGTCTGATTTTTAGCGTCGAATCTCCTATTTCGACGCTAAAGGTCTGTTTTTTAGCGTCGATTTAAAATTTAGACGCTAAAGATTAAATGATTGTCGGTGGAATCTTCATAAACCTTTAGCGACGCTACTTTGTCGACGCTAAATTTCAAGTTTTTGGCGTCGAATATGATTTTTGACGCTAAAAGTATAACATTTAGCGTCGCGAATTTATGTCGACGTCAAAAATTATTGGAATAGTTAAAACACGTTAGCGTCGAATAATTTTCGACGCTATAAGTCGTACTTTTAGCGTCGATATGTGAATTTGACGAAAAAAGTTGAATATTTGGCGTCGAATATGATTTTCGTCGATAAAATCTTGATATTTGGCGTCGAATATTAATTATGACGCTAAAAGTGATTATTTGCGTCGAAAATGGTTTCGACGCTAAATTATTGGACGCTAAAGGCCATAATTTTTGTAGTGTTTGGCAAGAGAGAGAGAGAGGGGGACTCAGAGACAGATCTCAGATGATATGATGAGGGAGGCTGTTGATTATTGTTGCTTACCGCATAGATAAGAGAGGGCGGCTCAAGTTTTTTCGGGATCATAAGCGAAAAATTTAATGAGATCTTATTAAATTAGAGATATTTTTAGAAAAAAATAAAAATATTATCTGTTTTGAAAATAAGAAGATAATGATAGATGTTTACTAAAATATAATAATTTAATAATTCTATATTATAATTAATTAATCAATTTGGGAAATTTTGTTATTTTTAAACATAAAATTTTAATAATATATTTAAATAAATAGGCAAAAATTTGTATGAGACTTTATATTTAAAAAAAATGACATAAACGATCGTTTTTCATTCACGACAATAGTCAAGTACTTTAAATTATCATTTCAGGATAAAACTAAAAGCACCTTACTCCTCTCTAATATGCTCATAAAAACCTTACTCCTCTCTAATATGCTCATAAAAAATTATTACAAATTTTGCATTTTTTTTTTAAATAATATTTAATATCACTCTCTGTATAAGGCAAGGTAATGCTAGTAATAATATTGTGTGAGCAAGTTGATTAGGCTAGCTCTTCAAAAAAGCAACCAGTCCACCACAGGCTGTTTGTTGGTCGAAACCGACAAAGCTTTGCCGCTAAGCTTGACTTAATAATAAACACAGTTTGGAACTTGGAAGCAGTGGCACTTTCGTTTTGATAAAAATGGGGTCCATCAAGCATCTTGTCCCCCGCCATCATTTGCTGTCTAATTATCTTTGCACTAACAAGTTTTAGGTGTCTTCCAATCTTTTTCCTTTTCGTCTCTAACATTCGATTAATTAAAGTTGCTCTTTACAATTTGTGGGACAACACACAAACACTCACTTTATCAATGCCCCATCTTAGCCATCAAAGCAATCGGTATATGGAATATTACATGTTATACATAATCAATTTCTTTTTAAAAAAAAAAAATTAGAAACTCCGAAATCAAATCAATGACGATATAATTAAACTTACTAAAATATGGATAACAAAAACACTTTCACAGTGCTTTAGTTTGAATTTCTATTTTTCTATCTTTACGGACATAACAATGAAAACGTGAAACCTAACCCAACGGGGAAAATAACAAATACAGTTATGGCACCTAAATCATCATTTTAACCCCAACCTTCAACCTGTTAAAGAAAAAAATTCATAATTTTAATTAAACCCTTTTCTTTTTTCTTTTTTTTTTTAATTTAATCAATATTTGTTCTGTTTTTTTTTTTTGGGAAAGAAGAAAATAAACCTAGACTCCACGGCTAATCATTTCTTGATACTGCCTCAAGCTTTCTTGTCTCTGTAACCTCATATCGTCGTTAAACTTCGTAATAAACGCTTCAACTCGACGGTTCAACTCGTCCTGACTCAGCGACGGCTCTTTCCTCAGCTTCCCTGCGGAGGCAGATCCTGCAGAGTTATTGACAGGTGGCAACTGGTAATTGGTCCTATCATTGAACGTCTCCGACTTCTTAACCGACGAAAGATCCACGTTGATGTCACGGCCGTTATGATTCTCCCATGTGTCCGATTTCTTCAAGTGCCTCGTCAACGGCATTGCCCTCCCTTCCGTTATCGTTTTCCACGTGTTCTCCAACGTCTCATCCCGTTTTGGCTTCGTCACCCTCAGCTTCCTTCCACCTTCAAAATTTACAATTTTTTACCATCAGTTTTGTTTTTTCTTGAATTTGCCCGATAAAATAGTTGAAAGCTGAAAATATAATATATTTTTTTCCACGAAATATCTTAAAAGTAGATAGTTTTTCATAAAAAGATCGTCAACGCCGCCGAAGACTACTCGTCTCCACTAAACAAAAGCTTTTAGTATTTTACTTATTAAATAATCCAACATATACACGGTAAATTTGAAAAAATTAAAAAAGAAATATACCTTCAGGACTGGCTTTGACCGTCTTCCGGTGACCGAACCGAGCAGAAACGAGAGGTCTCTCTTTCTCCGGAACGAAATCCAACTCCGCAAGAACACTCTCCAACGAATCCGTTCTTTTCGGCGACGTCCACCTGGCGGAATCTCCATAATTATTAACCTCCACGTCAGCGCCACCACTAACGACAACACTCTTCTCCTCAAAAACGGGAGCTTTAGTCTCCTCCTCCTCCTCCTCCACTATCATCTGCATCTGCATCTGCTGCTGCTCGTAAACAACGTTTGCAAAATCAGACTTCACTTCAAAAATGGGAGCTTTAGTCTCCTCCACATCCGACGGCAGCGATGCCGGTGTCGGTGTCGATTCAGTGCTACTCGAAGAAACGTGGTCGTTTTGATACAAACGAGATGAAGCAGCTATGATAATGATGATACCGTTGATTATAAGGTAAATATAGGGAGGTCTGAGCCAAGAAACAAACGAGCTCCATAAGAGTGGAGCTCGAGAAACTGAAAAATCCATCACAAATGGAACAGAGGTTTTGCAAAACAAAGCTATGGATAAAACGCCAGTTGATATGAGGAAAATTTTTAGAGGAAGAATCCAAGAATCTGAAAACACCATCCTTTTTTTTTTTTCCTTTTTTAGAGTGTGTTTGTTGTTTGTGTTTTGTGTTTGTGATTTCAGGCTGGATGAGGAGTTTGGTGGTGTGGCGGGAGAGAGAGATATATATAGAAGAGAGAGCGAGTGTAGAGACGCGGTTTCTGATGCGATTTCAGCCGTTGGATTTCGAGTGGGAGGAGGGTCTATGGTTGGGATTTTAAAGTGGATTTTGTATTTTTTTTTTTTTTTTTAAGACTTTTGTTTTGTGGTGACCCACGAAATAGAGGACGTTTTAAAATAAAATGGTATGGTGCTGCAAGTGGGGAACTCTTGACTTTTTAGCAAAACGGAAACCTTATCCTCACTCAAAAGGGTCGGATTTTTTCAAAGCACCATGATAAAATTAATATTTCAAACCCAATTATTTTACATCAGTTTAGTCAAAAATTTTGTACAAACCTATTTCACAACCTTAATCTATTCATCTATATTCACTGAGTCATGACTTTAAATTGTGACACTCACAAAGTTTCAAATCTAATCTACAACACAATTAGCTAAAACAACTAATTTTTTAAAAATTTGAAACACCAACCGACCATAAAAGAGATCGAAACAATAAAAATAACGACATCCTCTTAACTTCCATTTCTCCACCTCTTCCGTCTTCGAATCCCTCATTCTTCTTATTTCACCTCTTTCCTTTTCTTTTTTATTCCTCTGCCATTTCTCTTATTTTTCTTTTCTCGACACTTATTATCTTGCTATCCCCCCTATCTTCTTTTCTCCTATGTTTTTTTGCCTATTTTCTTACAATGATTTAAGTTTCTTTGACTATCCAAATCTTGAATATGTGATTTCATCATTATATGGTAATCTTGATATGTGTAGAGTTTTTTAATTGTGTTTTGCATATTTTATGCAAGAATAAAGGTTTTGCATTAGCATATAAAAGATCCGTTTGGTTTCAATTGGTAGATTAAACACTAGAGGTGGAAGTTATGGGTGGTGGAGCTCTATAGGCATTCTCCTGACGTTAATATGATTATAATATTTTATCAATTTTGATTGTAATAGATTGTATATACACTTATGCAAAAGACTTTTTAGTTATGAATCGATCTTCACTAATATTGTTTATGAGAGACACATGGTGTATATATTACTTCTGTTAGATTTTGCCTTAACCAGTCTTGAGTTTCAGATATTTATAAGTAGTTATTTTAGTTGAATTCTCGACCTTATAATTATATGATTTGCGACGATATATGATTGTGTTTTCTAATGACCTCATTTGTCAAAGAAAATATCCTGATAAACTTTCATTCTCATTTTATGTCGCTAACATGTGGCGGACGGTGCTAACAGATGACGGAAAAATACCTCCACATTTCTAACCTCGGGAGAGGAGGACGTTGACCAACCTATAAGTGTAAAGAAAGGATAGTCTTTCTAATCCCTATTGAATTGGGACCTATTGGATTACCTCACGTAACTCTTCATAAAGATACAATGCAATTGTTGAAGAAAATTTGAAATTCTAAATTGATCCCAAATTAAATTGATTAATATGTTCTCAAACCAACGTACTTTGTGATGTTTAAGTTAAATCTATTTAAAATTATTTTGGATTAATTTGAATTTTAACTTAAATTGAATTGGGTTTGATTAAAAATTAAAATTTTATCAAATTAATTTATCGATGCCTGTTAGGAAACATAATCCCTAATATATTTACATGTTTGTCCTCTTAGGATCTAACCACACATGTATTACTAGTCCTAAATTTATTTACATGTTTAATTGAAATAAATCTATATTAACCACAGCATAATTGCATACCTTTTTAATCTTGTAGAGACCTCTTAATCAAACTTATTTGATTGCTTAATTCAATAAGCTAATGGTCTTATTTAAAGGAGGGAAATCAAGTCATTATGCATTGATTACTATTAATCAAATTATTAGGATGCATAATGACCTTTTCTATCCCTTACAAAAATGTTAACATCATGGGTGCACTATATGTTCCCCATTTAACATTTCACTAATTGTTGTTACTTAACAACCCTTGTTGTTACTTAATTATTTGATTAACAACTCTTGTTGTTACTTAATTATTTGATATTACTAATTGTTGTTATTCAACAACACCAAATAATTAACTTAATAATTTCCAACATGAAATTATTACTAATTGTTGTTATTTAACAACATCAAATAATTTGCTTAATAATTTCCAATTAACAACAATTAACATTATCCAACATCTCCCACTCACACATGATGAAATTAACAATTTTTATTATCTCTACAATAATAATTCATACTTTGCAATTATGCCGTGCGACCAGCATACTTCGAGAGCTCACTTGCTGTACATCTGTTAGGAATATATAGCCGCTCGAAAATGGATAGAACCATAGTGAATTATGTATGCAGTATCCTCGATCATTTATCACATCAGATCTCTCTCGATCTCTTTTCGAATGTAATATTTATTTTGTATTCACAATCATGTTTGATCACGTAGAACAACATAATTGGTCGACCAGTGAATACAAGCTAATGTGATATTACTTATATAATGATCTTTCTCATTTCTCGAATCTCTCAATCTTGATTCAATTCGTTTTTCCAGAGATGCCCTTTCGGATCGAATCTCTCATGATCCTTAAGCAACACTCCAAGATAGCGATCATCAAATCTAAGTTTTAAGAAGCAGACAAGAGTCTGAAGGGTACAATGTGAGATTGAAATAATCTCAAGGGTCTCACACAATATCAAGAATGAGATCTTTATTTGTATTACCCTCAATAGTCGCAAATGTACACATGGTATGAAAACATTGCTACAGTATTTCCTCCTTTCCCATGGAGCGTATGTCTCATAAAATACCGTACATATTTTAGTTCAGACAAAACACAATGTCTAACTCATATCTGACATTTAGACAAGTAAGGTGAAACGAACTTATTCACCTTAGGTCATATCACAGAGAAAGTGACTTCATAACGACATTACATAATTTTCAAGCTTGAGCTCTCTAAATTATCACTCAGATAATTAGCTTAAAAATTTGTCTCATCTCTCATTAACACAAAGTAATGGAGGCGATTGCCCGTGTGAGAAGGCCAATCATTCACTTGTCCGACATACTTCTCATATTAACGAATAGTATAGTTGTTTAAAAAACATGTGTCAATATATTAACATGTAAGCATTGAATAAAGACATCAATGAGTATTAGCATTAGTAAACATTATTTGGGAAAAAAAATACATATCATAATATGTAAGTACACTAACATCTACGCAATCCCTGAGTTTTTACATATCTAACAAAGACATCTCTCGGAACAGGTTTGGTCAATGAATCTGCTACCATTTCTTGCGTAGAAATGTACTTCATGTTTACCTCTTCTCGTGCAACTATGTCTTTCACAAAGTTATATTTGGTATCTATGTGTTTCGTTTTACAATGAAATTTTGGATCTTTAGTGTAGGCTATCGCTGCTTCACTATCACAGTTAACTAATACCGGACCAGCAGCTTCATTTGATATACCCAAATGATCCAAGAACCTTTTCAACCATACAGCCTCTTGTATTGCCGATGAAAAAGCCACAAATTCAGCCTCCATTGTGGATAAGGTTATACAAGATTGTTTCTTACTGCTTCATGAAATGGCACCATTGTTTAGTAAGAAAATAAAACGGAGGTAGATTTTCTTTCATCTAAATCTCCTCCCCAGTCAGCATCAGTATAGCCTCGCAATTGTAAATCATTTCCTTGATAGCACAATGAGTAATCGGCTGTCCCTTTCAGATACCTAAATATTCTTTTAACTGCTTTCCAATGTGCTAGTCCTGGATTGGATTGGTATCTACTTACCATTCCAATAGCGAAACAGATATCAGGTCTTGTACACAACATTGCGTACATTAAACTTCCAACTGTATTTGCATAAGGAACTTTTTTCATTTGTTCATTTTCCTGCGGAGTTTCAGGACACAATCTACGACTCAAAGCTTCAGTTTTTGTGATAGGAGTATCAATGGGTTTGCAAGCATGCATTTGAAAGCCTTCAAGAATTTTCTTTATATATGACTCATGTGAAAGAGATAATAAATTCTTTGAACGATTTCTTGAGATCTTGACCCCAAGAATATATGCCGCTTCACCCATATCTTTCATCTCAAAATAGATGATAACCATTCTTTAATGTGTTTAACAAACTCCTTATTATTCCCAACTATAAGTATATCATCCACGTACAATGATAAGATAATGAACTTATCTTTATCTCTTGGTATACACACAATTATCCTCATTTATCATTGTGAAATCATTCGAAACGATTGTATTGTGGAATCGTATATACCATTGTCTAGATGATTTCTTGAGACCATATATAGACTTTAAAAGTCTACATACTTTCTCCTTTTCATTTTCTTTTATAAAACCTACTGGTTGTTCCATGTAGATTTCTTCATCAAGTTCTCCATTGAGAAAAGTAGTATTTACATCCATTTGATGTAATTCTAGATCCATACTTGCAACTATAGCCAGAATCAAGCGAATTGAGGTAGACCTTACAACAAGTGAAAAAGTCTCTTCATAGTCAATTCCTTCATGTTGCGTATACCCTTTTGCCACAAGTCGTGCTTTATATCTTTCGATATTGACATCGGCATTATGCTTTATTTTAAGAACCCATTTGTTCTTGACAGCTTTGCGTCCTTTGGGTAGATCAACCAATTCCCAAACTTGGTTGGATCTCATTGACTCTATCTCTTCTTCCATTGCTTTCATCTATTTTTCCTTAGCAGGACACTGAGAGCCTCTTTTATGTTTCTAGGTTCTTCATCATCTTGAGACAGAATCATAAAGGTTTCTCCTTCGATATCGAAACGACGTCGAGTAATACCTATACGATTACTACGTCTCAATTGGGATTCTAATGGTGGAACTGATTCCTCACTTTTGATATTATTTCCATTTGAATCATGCACATTGCTCCCACTTTGAATATGTACATCACTCCCACTTGGATCACGTAAAGGAAACTTATGTGAAACTAATTCATCATTTTGAGATTCATGTGAAACAAATTCATCATGTTTTCTCAAATCACTCCCACTTGAATTAGGTAAACTCATGTGTTCACCAATCATATGATCCATGTGATCCTGAGTTTCATACAGAGATAAATCTTGACCTATCTCACCTTGCTTAGGAAAATCATTTTCTAGGAATGTGATATCTCGTGATTCAAATTCTGTCACGCCTCCACTTTCATGTTCACCTATGCAAACATAACCTTTTGATTGTTCAGAATATCTTATGAAGATATTATTTTTTCCTCTTGGGCCTAACTTTCCATGTTCGTGAGAACGCACATGAACATAGGCCGCACAACCCCAAGATTTTAGAAAGTGAATGTCTGGTTTACGACTTGTCCATAACTCATATGGTGTGGTGGACACAGATTTTGATGGCACTCGGTTAAGTACATATGTGGCAGTTAATAATGCATCACCCCAATAGGTTATAGGCAAATTTGCTTGTGCCATCATAGATCTAATCATCTCAAGAAGAGTTCTATTTCTTCTTTCCGCAACACCATTTTGTTGAGGAGTAGCAGGAGTAGTCAACTGACGACTAATTCCTTTTTCATCACATAATTCTCTGAACTGATCAGATAAGTACTCACGACCACGGTCAGTGCATAGTGCTTTAATTTTCTTGTCCAATTGATTTTCTGTTAAATTCATAAATTTCTTGAAACATTCTAATGCTTTGGATTTATGAGCAATCAAATAGACATAACTAAAGCGTGTAAAATCATCTATGAATGTGATGAAATAAGATGCTTCATGCCTTGCCTTAACATTCATTGGACCACAGATATCTGAATGAACTAATTGTAATGGAAATTCTGCTCTGGTCCATTTTCCAAATGGTTTTCTCGCAGTTTTTCCTGCCAAGCAATATTCACAGGTTGACAATTCTACCTTCTCAATATTTCCCAGAAAGCCTTCTTTGGCTAATTTGTTCATTCTTTGCTGGCCAATGTGGCCAAGTCTAGCATGTCACACATTACATCGCCATCATTACTGATAGTTGAAGTAACAAACGAAAAACTGGAATTGTGATTGAAATATTCAACCCTTAATACAATAAAACCATCAAGAAAATAACCAGAACCATAGTGTATTGTCCTTAAGTACAAATCAACACCAAATTTATGGAAGTTCAAATTGAAACCTAAATTAACCAAAACCAACACAGAAACTAAATTCCGACGAATTTGTGGAGCAAACAATACACCATGTAGTAGTAAAGTTTTTCCACCATGCATGATTAACTTGCATGTTCCCATTCCTTTGACTTCAACACGTGAGTTGTGTAGGGGTTGGTGCTCAGAGCGCCAATTCCCGGTTGTATTTTGTTAAATACTTCTGTACAACATTATTATTAGTAATAATATATGCAGTTTCTATAATATAATCTAATCTTTTATATGGTAAAGACGTAATGACCTTAGAATGATTAGTCATGGTACAGTTGCAAAAGCGTCGCAACGGACATTGAGTCGTATCATGGCGTTGTCATTCTCAGACAGTTCCTGGTCAAGGTTTACACTACTTGGTCAGTATAGTAAACCCGTTGAGACCGGTACATGTAGTATACTGGAATATATGATTCCAATGGTTTCTCAATGAACCATAAGTCTTGGAGACTAGTATAGACGTGTAGGTGTTTATAGTGGATAAACACTGAACGACTCACCGAAGATTCTTAATGGATGGTACACCAGCGTCAATAAGAATCTTCTTGGGTTGAGTAGCACTTGTGATTCTTAGACTTGAGATGCCATTGTGGGCACATGAGACATCTTCTACACTTAGATGGCAGTCACGTCACCGATCTATTTAGATCAGACCTCCGCCTGTTCGTTGGGTGTAGATAGATCCTCAGGGTGTCCTATGTGTATCAAGATAGGATCCGTCAGTTCTGTGTACCAGAGCATAGGTTGTCCATATGATTAGCAATCAGATAAAACCATGGGCCCGTGGTAAGTTTAGAAGCTAGTTCTAAACATTCTTTTTGAGATTGCTAATAGAATAGTCGACTGGATAATCCCCATAGAGATTTGACGTTTACATCTGTATCTCTGGGATTTATCCGGATACCTGTGACGGAGGGATTATACATCTGCCATGACCTCGACCTGTATGGTTCAGCGAGATTATCTGTGATCGTCATAATCTACGGGTGGATAGATTATGGACATGAAATTTGATTTCGTGACGGATATACCTGAACCTAGAGAGTCTCAATAATTAAACATACTCGTAGAGCACTAGAGCAACATGAATAAATAATATTGATTATTTATAAAGTCGTTTAATGGTTAAACGCAAGATACATGCTAAAGAGACTAGATAGTCATTTCCTTAATTATTGTGTATTTACATTTAATACTTGATTAATTTAAATACACATTAATAGTCAAAATGAGTTATTTGACTTATTTCCTAAATGAATATATGTTTTTAATATTTAATGTAAATATTATACATATATTTGATATATTTGTATTTGATTAATTAATTAATTATTTAATTGTTAAATGATTAAATTAATTAAAATATAAAAATATCTTTAGTTAGGATATTTGAGGTTAATGATCATAGTTGCAATTGTTGACCAAAATAAATATCTATAAAGTTATTAGATATTTATAAAGTTGACTAAATGCAAATGAAATAAAATTGAAATGAAAATTTGGTGTATATGCTTGATGATGATTTCGGCCAAGGCCTTATTTCACAAGTATATAATGTTTTCATTTGCTTTTCATTTCATAACAACCTAATACACTTTTACAAAAGAGAGACACCATTGTTGAAGCCAAAAGAAAGCTTGAGAAAGAAAGTAAAACATCAAAAGCTTGGATTTTTAGTAAGTTTCTTGAACTTGCTATTAGTAAGGAATTTATTCCTTTTGTTCTAGGCTTTAATATGTGATATTCTTAGGATGTTCCTTTCTTTATTTCTTGTGGTTTTGATTGATGGTTGTTTTGTTGAAAGTGTTAAGCATGTGTAATGAAGGAAGTGTATGACTATTGTAGTTATATGTAATCTTTTAAGGTTTATAAAACCATGTTGCTAATCTAGAGTTGTTGACCCACTCTTAGATGACCTAGATTTGATCTTGAGTTGTTTCATTGTGTTGAGACTTTGATTGGATGAATGAATGGTGTTTTAGAAACATGATTTAAGTATTGGTTTCAAGGTTTTTGACCTTGTACCACCTTTTGGCTTTTCATTTATGTTGAGTATTTGGATTTGCATATGATGCATGAAAAATATTCGTCTGTTTGAATGTGGTCTGGTCGGACATAATGTGGTCTGGTCGGACATAATGTGGTCGGCATTTTTGTGGTCTGGTCGGACATAATGTGGTCGGCACTTTTATGGTCTGGTCGGACATAATGTGGTCGGCACTTTTGTGGTCGGTCCTCGTCTGGTCGGACATAATGTGGTCGGCATTTTTGTGGTCTGGTCGGACATAATGTGGTCGGCATTTTTGTGGTCTGGTCAGACATAATGTGGTCGGCCCTTTTGTGGTCGGTCCTCGTCTGGTCGGACATAATGTGGTCGGCACTTTTGTGGTCGGTCCTCGTCTGGTCGGACATAATGTGGTCGGCACTTTTGTGATCGGATTATTACTCCATTTGATCGGGTCATACATGTGAGTAATGTTTTAGTTTATGGGTGGAACACGAATAGATTGTTCATATTAGATATTGAATAATTTACTCGGTATTTTGAAAAAGTTTTGAAATACGTTTCGCGCCCCAAACCCGCGCTTCCGCTGCGCCCGACCCGAATACCCCTTACAAGTTGTTGCCAACATATATCCACTTCACCCCAAGTGAAATTCGTCGAAATTCCACGAAGGCATCTTTATCCTTCGCTACATGGTCTGTGGCTCCTGAGTCTACAGTCCACTAAGGATTAGATTCAGTTAGAAAGATTGAACTCGAAACACATATTTCATTTAATATATGTTTGAAAGGTATTTACCTTTTTAGATTCAGTGCAGTCACGAGCAAAATGACATTTCTTACCACAATTAAAACATTTAACCTTTGCCATGTTTTTCTTTTTGGTAGGACGTTTTCCTTTCCCATGTTGATTGGTTTTCTGTTTCTTTTCTGGTTTGAAAGAATTTTGTTCTTTTCCGAACTGGAACCCACCACCATGAAATTTTATTTTCTGCTTGAAACCCCCAGGTTTGCTTGTTTCTGTCATATACACTTCAGTATTTGACTTAGCAGCCGCAAGTCGGTCACTTTCAAATTCAAGGTGACGTTTAGCATCATCAAAGGTTTTGATGCTCTCATTGTGGGTCAAATGCATCTTCATATGCTCCCAGCTATTTGGAAGAGAACAAATGACCGCTTGGACTTTCTGTTCATCCGTAAGAACATGTCCAGCATCTGCCAGTTCAGTAATCATGTTTGTCATTTGCCTCAAATGTTTTGACATAGTGTACTCATGGCGTTTCTTGTATGTGTCAAACTTGATTGTCAGTGACCTGAGTTTGGTTATAGATGTGCTACCAAACTTTTCAGCTAATGTGGATCACATGTCCTTAGCCATGTCATATTTCCTGAACTCTTTCATTAGGTCATTATCCATACTGCTCAACAACGTAATGCGAGCAATGCAATTCTTTTTCTTCCAGGCCTCATAAGCCTCTCGGTCTCGCCTGTGTTGGGCCGTAGTGCCCTGTTCAAGTTCATCCATGCTCATTTTCAAAGTTTCAAGAACCTCTTGTTCTTCTAGCACATATTGGATTTTCATGCTCCAAATTTCATAATTATCACCATTCAATTTCTCACCCTTGTTGAGTTCAGCAATAATGTTCTTTGTTGCAGAAGCCATATTAAAAAATATAAAGTTTCTACAGGCATTCATGCACAATTGTTAATACTTTTATTTTATCATGAAAGAAATTATGTTTAATAAGATTTTTCAATGGGGTTAAAGTCAAAAAGCCACTATGTGTCCAATCATCATCCAATTACCCAATGTAAAAATATTATCAACATAATCAATCATGTAAAATCATTTTTCTAAAAAATTACATAAATTCTTAGAACATCTTAATCATGCGACCATTGTATATGACAATCATTGATTTAATTACATAAATTCAAAATCAACATGAAACATTCATACATATAAATACAATAATTACATGCCATGAAGTAACATATAATTACACACATAAATATTAACATAGTTTTATTATAGAAAAACTAATATCTAACATTTAAAACTTTTCCGGTTCTAGTGTTCCAACGAATAAAAGTCTTTGGATAAGAATCCTCAAATTCTTTCGGTAACTGGTAATTGATCTTGGACAACCGTGGGAAACCTATTGCAAATTTCGGATCCTTGCAACGTTTCCGAGACATCAAAAGAAAAATGGTATTATTTGCCTTAGATTGAAGATACTCAATCACTAACCTCCCAATGGCTATGTTGTATTGAACACGTAGTTCTTCTGTATGAGTTACTAATTTCCAAATATCAGTAAGCCTTTTTTGCCATATTTCGGGAGAGTATTTCGTAGGTATCTCAGTCTGTTCGGTTGTCCTATCCAATTACCCTCCCATATAGATTCTTGTAACTGTTATTGAAGGTGATTATATGCGAGATCATATCATCATCTTCTTTCATCCGATATTTATCCAAATCCAGCAACATGTCTTTCAATCTTTCACTGTGGGCGGATGTCATAACTCTTTTTGCAGTTTTTTGTCTGATCGGCATGATTTTTCTGCAAAAAATACAAAGAAAAATCAATATAATGAAACACAAAGTTACATTAACTAAAAATAAACATCACAAAGATATTCATTTACATAAACGCAAAGTTTATATGATAAAATGAATTTATCATGGCCGATAAATACAATATGCAAAAGGAATTAGACATTTGACCATGACGGATCGGGATTACCGAAGCAAACCGATACAGACATGACCAACACTGGCCAATACAGATGTCCACACGCCTTCCACGCGCCACAGAAGTGGCTCACGCGCCTGCACGCGCCGCCACGCACCGGCCACGGGCTCTCGCTCGCCCTCACGCGCCCTCACGCGCCTGCCAGTCTCGGGTAACCTTCACGCGCAGACGACATGTCGTCCGCTAGTTCCATGTGTGTATGACATGTCGGTTGTAAGGTATAGACTCAGTCGTCTTGTCGGTTTCGACATTTTGGACGACATGTCGTCCTTCGCGGTGTTATGCGTACAACTTGTCGTACATAACCGGATGACATGTCGTCTGAGACTAAAGGACACATACGACTTGTCGTACGATCAACACGGACGACTTGTCGTCTGGTTACGCGGCTCATGTACGACTTGTCGTACGTCATTGGTGGATGACTTGTCGTCCGGTTCTCTAAACAGCGGATGACAAGTAGTACGGATCTTCTGGGAGTGTTTTTTTGGGTAAAAACAGATTCAACTAGCCAACTTCTAGGGTCCATATTTTTCTCAATGTTAATCCAAAATAAGCAAATGATATATCAAATTGAAGATCTCATGACCTAGTTTTCAAAACATATTGAACAAGCGATTATCAATTTTCTACAGATAGTTATAATGGCCCAAAGTTGGAAGAAAATCATTTTTGTAGAAACAAAAACAGAAGTATTTTCTTAATTATTCATGCATGTTCATGCAATTTTTGTGAAATCTAACTAGAATACATGTATTTAAGCTATTGATACCAATGTTAGGAAACATAATCCCTAATATATTTACATGTTTGTCCTCTTAGGATCTAACCACACATGTATTACTAGTCCTAGATTTATTTACATGCTTAATTGAAATAAATCTATATTAACCACAACATAATTGCATACATTTTTTAATCTTGTCGAGACCTCTTAATCAAACTTAATTGATTACTTAATTCAATAAGCTAATGGTCTTATTTATAGGAGGGAAATCAAGTCACTATGCATTGATTACTATTAATCAAATTATTAGGATGCATAATGACATTTTCTAACCCTTACAAAAATGTTAACATCATGGGTGCACCATATGTTCCCCATTTAACATTTCACTAATTGTTGTTACTTAACAACCCTTGTTGTTACTTAATTATTTGATTAACAACTCTTGTTGTTTACTTAATTATTTGATATTACTAATTGTTGTTATTCAACAACACCAAATAATTAACTTAATAATTTCCAACATGAAATTATTACTAATTGTTGTTATTTAACAACATCAAATAATTTGCTTAATAATTTCCAATAAACAACAATTAACATTATCCAACAATGCCAGTGGTTCAACTGTTAATACTCTTTGGACACTAAGACGTAGAACAGAAATGTGTTGCAACAAAATTTCGCGGGGCTCATTCACATTCAATTGATAGAGAGGAGTTTGATTCTATATTCACGTAATATTCTGATAACGGAAAAAATATATATAAAATATAACTTACTTCCACTACAAGAAAAAAGGCTTTTACTGATACTAAATAGTGTCAGTAAAGGGTTTTACTGACACTATATAAATGTGTCAGTGTTGCCGCAGCCAGAAATCACTGACACTAGTTTCTAGTGTCAGTAAACGTTAATACTGTAGTATCAGAAAATTATTGACACTATGGTATCAGTAATCTCTCACACTATTTTAGTGTCAGTAAATTATTGACACTATATCATCAGTATTTAGTGATACTATAGTGTCAGTAAATTTTGTTACTGCAGTATCAGTATATCGCATATATTTGATTTTTAGTGTCAGTAATTATTGTTACTATAGTATCAATATCCGTCAATATCTTTTAAAATTTAAAAATCGTATTATTTCACAATTATATTTCTTATTTTTGTAATTAAATTAATCATAAAATATATATATATATATATACCAACTCAATGAAATAAAAAACTAAAAAATTACATTTATATAAAATTCGCAATATAATAGATTAATCGTATTAATCAATTCAACAGTATCACATGATGAATACAAAAAACCATAGACAATCTTTAAATTAACATATATATATTTCAAAAACTACTCTTAAAGTCCCATCAAAATGTCATGCCCCCACCAAAATTCATGATACTTGTTGAGAAGCCTGCAACAATCCCCCAACAATATGATATCTGGCACAAAATCTGAAATTATAAACCAAATGTTAAGAATTAGATGGACTTCCAAAAAAAATCGATATCTTCATAAATAAAAACATTAAATACATCCAAATAAAAATACAAAATATAACCCTAATCTAATTTTTGTCACATAAAGCACTTATTGACAATAACCATACCAACAACCTAAGAGCATGCATATAAAAAACCAAATGGCATCCATAATAACAAGTTGTATCTTTCATACCGCTACATAATCACCAAAACAAACAAATCAATAACACACACACACACACACACACACACACACAACACACACACACACACACACACACACACACACACATTATAATAATAACAAACCGATATTATTATAATGGTATTCAGTTCATGAATGTAAATACAATAGTAATAAAGTCAAAAATTCAAGATTATGAAGGCACTACAAAATGAAGCTTCAGCACTAGCAAGTGGAGCTCCAAGTGGCCTAATGACACTAAACACAACATCAGGAAAGTCTTTGGTGATTGCATGGTTTACCCAAAGCAAGCAAGCTGACATTTGCCCGGGATTCCAGTCAGCCAATAATAAGCACTTATCAATTATTCACATTCCTGTATCAGGTCTAAATCCCATATTTAGGTGGAGAGAGAAATATTGTTTACCCTGGTAAGTCAATATTATCCTCTACTAAAGAGGTTTCCAAAAAATAATGACCACATCATACACAACACAATCATATGGAGAAAAGCAAAGCAAACAAGCTTTTCTTAGTGGCGTCTAATCCTCCACGATTTCTCATAGAAGTCACTTTAGGAAACATCCAGAAATCTTGTGAAACTTTAATACCTATGGGACACAAGACGCTTTGAACAACATAGTAGATTCCTAATGCAACTAAGTAAAACAAATCATCGTGTCTAAAATAATAGGGACAGAAAACATACTTTGGTTGCGAAAGAAATCTTGCAAGGGGCAAGAGCTTGCTTGGGTCAATGTAGAACTTATCACCGAGCGAATATGAAGTTGCAACAATCCCTTCCATCATTTTGACAGAAAAATACTACGTGTGTAGAAAAAAAAACTCAATCAAAATAGATATTACAACAAATTATCATCACAAAAACCAACAAGAGTACTCAATCAAAATAGATATTACAAAAAATTATATTAATGAAAACCAACAAAAGTACTCACAGATTCATTAATGGGACCAAAGATTTCATCAACTTTTCCTATCTGGGTCTTGTTTTGCAGATAGATTGGAGCATTAAAGAATGGTATTTTCTCATTGGTGAGCTTCGTCACAGCATCACCTTCGCAAGCATGAAGAAAAGAAGATACCTCTACAAACAACAACAACAAGAAGAATAGTTATAACAAAATAATCAAAAACAATATTCAAGCATTTTGAAAGCAATTACATTACAAGCAAAATTTCCATTACTTTTTAACCTTTCAAAACAATAAAACACTTCCAGGTTATTGACCAAAATCACGTCTTTATAACTTGTTTCTCTTCAGTTTAATAAACCCATCATTTTTTTCCTCCATTTTCGAAACTCACAATATCACAAACACCCAAAAGAAGCAAAAAAAATTTAACATTTTTCCCTCTATTTTCTCAGCAACCAAACAAGAAAATACAGCAAAAGAAAAGGAAAAAAAAACACAAACCAACAACTTCGGCAGGAGGTCCCTCATCACGGAAACCACCATCACCGCGGCCGCCTCCACCAAAACGGCCGCCTCCACCAAAACGGCCGCCACCTCGTCCACCGCGGCCGCCGTCTCTTCCTCCCCTGAAACCGCCTCCTCCTCTCGAGGGTCTCATTTTTTTATCTGTGTTTTGGTTGATTTTAGGAGAAGACTTCAATGGAAGCAGTGTTACTGCGAGTTTGTGACTGTTAGAAGACTTTTGAGCTTAGGGTTTTAATTTAGGGTTTTGAAGTGGGTCATTCGTTGCTAAATGACCATAATATCCCCTGCTTTTCAATCCACCCATTTTTTTTTAATTTTAAATTTTAATTGCATAAAAAACATTTGCATGTATGGACTCTTAACAGGACTTGAAGCTTTTGAAGGTTGATAATCGAAGTTTGAACTGCTTACTGCTTACAGAGGACTGAGGAGAGACCGACTAACGAGAGTAAAAATTGAAGCCATTGAAGGTTGATAATTGATAGGATGTACTGGATTTTGTTTAGATTTTAGAAATTACAAATGAGAGATTCATATTTGAGAGTAAAGAAGGGGGAAACAAAGCCTGCGCGATGAAAAAAAAGGTGGGAATGAGAGGAACCCTAAATTACTAAGATTGATTTGGTAACTACGGTTCAGGTTTTGACCCGACAAATACATATATATTTTTATAAACCGCGCGGTTTAAGGAACAAAAGTCACGATTTGGCCCAGTGGTAAAGCCTTACAATAAAAAAAAAATTTATATCAATGGTTACAATTTCGAGTCCCAGCAGACTTAAGGAAATAATTTTTTTTTTAATTTTTTTTACTGATACTAAGGTATCATTAATTACTGACACTAAATTTACTGATACTCTAGTGTCAGTAATATATGCGAAAAACGTCACTTCCGCGAGGTGTTGGTTCGACTCCAGACGACTACGCGTTTTTTTTTTTTTTTATTTCTTACTGATACTATTGTAATAGTAATTACTGACACTAAAATCGCTGATACCATAGTGTCAGTAATTATTGATATTTAAGTGAAAAACACGGAAATAGGCCCATTTACACGTCGTTTCTGACACTTTTAGCCTAGTGTCACTAACCTTAGTGTCAGTAAAGTCCTTTTTTCTTGTAGTGTTCATAGGCTAAAAAAGACAAAAACAAAGAAGAAGAAACATAGGTTAGTATCATTTTACTATTTAGAAATTAAAAAATTATGTACGGAGTTAGTATCGAGATCTTGAAGGTTGGTCGGTTGGTGTGAGTGACGCTCGCTCTTGACACGTGTGACGTGTCAATCAGGTGAACTCACTGCACCACATCAAAGGCGGTCATATGATAGTCGACACATGTGGTTAGGTCTAAAATCAATTCTCAAATTTAAAGAAATTTCAAATTTAAATATATAAAATGATTTTTATAATTTTTAATCACATTTTATGAATTCACTTGGGCCTCTTAAAAATTAAGGCAATTCCGAGCAACCTCAATAGCACACTTAGCAATTTAGTTGAATTTTTTTTAGATAGATTCGTGAATTAATTACAAATTTGTTGCGAAGATATATATTATTACGGGTGAGCTAAAAATAAGAGCCATTGCCAAATAAGAGCTAAGCTGTTGCAAGGCAGAGCATTTGAAACTAAATTATATTCTTTTATTTTCCTCTCAATTATTTTTCTGGCTCAGTCTCAGTACGTCACCACCTCCTTGCATTATTTTGAACCCTAAATTGTATTCGTTTCATGGAATTTAATTTCTCTGAATATTTTGTGTTCGTTGACGCGTTTCAAATTCTTATATAATAGAATAAATAAACCTGGAGTTGATAGTTGAAATTAGTGATTTGATACATCAAATTTTCGTCATCTCACCCCCCATTAAATATTTATTACAAAATAATGAATATAAAATTTTAAACACGAGACATATTTTGATTACCTATCAATATAAAACAAAAGACTATATTGATTTAATACGTGTCACAAACACACACGTATATATATATATATATATATAGACTTAAAGTATGAGATTGTATGTGCATACACGTATAATACCATGTACAGTAGATAAATATCAATATCGTGCTAATTAGGCCGGTCGCTAATCCACCATGTGCACAATAGAGAAATATAGAAAGAATGCAAACCCGAAAATGAAGCAAAAGATTCAAAAGCAAGGCTATGATTTTGCTCCTATTTCATTCGTTGATTTTTAGATAAGAAACAGGGTTTCTAATAAATGGGTCTTTTAAAAACTGCATGTAAATTAAATTACAAGCTCTCTCGATTTCAAACTTGAGAAGTCCATTGGCAAAATTTTCTGGAAAAAAAATCTTGGAAACTTTTAGTACGTGAATATTCTCCAAATATATGAAAGCTTTGCATTTCGGCTACCGCGTGTTGGAGCTGATTCTCACAAATGGTCGGCCATATAAAGCCAAGAAATTAAAGGCCATTACTTCGTTTATAAACTCGATAAACCTGACTGGTTGAATTATCAATTAATTATTAATCAAAAATGATAAATATATTTAAATTTTTACTTAAAGTTTCTACATCGTTCTTACTATAGCTACAGTGAGAGTGGTGTATCATTACTCATTATTAGTCAAGAAAGTATAAGATAATTAAATAATAATAATAATATTTATATTTTATAAAGCAAAAGAATAAGTGGTATATATAAAGCAAAAGAACAACTTAAAATTTTTTTTTGTACTATCTGAATCGGTATCTTATATGTTATAAAAAAACGTAGGTCCCCATTTAATGGATTGGCAGTTATCCGTTAAGTATATATACGTTCAGTTCAACTAACTAACTGAATCCGTCTGTCTGAAAAAGTGCGTTACTTTTTTTATTAAATAGAATTTTGGGAAAAATAAATAAATAAACCTTAAAGGATAAGTAGATAAGCAGTAGAAAGTGACAAGAGAGTAGAGTTACGTTGTACGTGTGGCTGCTAGCAAAGCCATATAAACATCTTGGAAACTTCTTAAAACGATAACGTTTTTAACTGCCACGACGATGGCGACAGTTACGGTGCAACTTTCAGTTTTGGGACGGTGGTATAGGAGCCAAAAAAGTCAACAAATCGAACGGTTCTGATTGCCTCCCTCGCATGATAAAAGGTTAAGGTTTTGACCAAAAAAATTAAAACTGGATTGTCAACAAATTCATACCGTTAGTTACTTGCGGAGTAAGTTTTGAAGTTTTGGTGAATCCATTAAGAAAAGAAAAGATGAGGAAATATTTAGGTACTTTTCTGAGTCAAAGTCCATAGTCAACGGACGTTAACCACCACCGTCCATTTCTCAGCTGCCCGCCAGATGCTTACTTTTGCATGGCCATCTTTATAAAAATAAAGGAAAATTATCTTTAGTTGATCATAAAATAAGTAAAAAATCCAAAGATATTATAATATCTTGATTTTTTTAGTTTTCCATAGAAAATTTAAAAAATATATATCTTTTCTACATTTTGAAAATGGAAAATTGATAATTTTACATGTTTTCAATGAAATATGATGCACTTTTCTATTTTCAAGTAGAAAAATACAAATTTTTATAACATTGGATGAAAAAGTGATAAAACAAAAAATGTTAAAATATTTTCGAACTTTTTCTAACTTGTGTACTACAGATGATTTTCCCAAGGGACGTGGCTTAGTGATATAGGGTTCAGGGTATGATCTTCAAGTTTTTGGTTCGAATCAAAAGAATGCGTTTAATGTAAAAATCTGTGACAACCAGAGATTTTACCTGTTTGTTTAAACCTAGAATAAGTGGTTTAGTGGTTTCCAATGATCTCAGTTTAAAAAAATCTGCTACAGCCTAAAAGATGGGGGGAATTCTATTACACTAAAAGATATACATATATATGTATGTTAATCTTTAGGGGAGTATATTTCAATGAAGATGTACTTAGCAGAAAATGGTATAATCTTTTAAGAGAGTATAATTCATAAAAATAATTACAAAAAATAAAATAAAATGCTTCTGATTGCTCAACAACTTGAACAGAAGATTTTGACACTTCCTTGATGATGTTTGCGGGACAACAGGCAGAAAAATTACAGCCAAGCTGTATGAATTGTTGTGATTCACCGATAACTCTTAGAGTGTTTTGAGGAAAAACCGAATGTAATTTTATTACTACAAGAATAAAATCCAAGTTTACAACTAGAAACTTAACAAAAAACCTCACACTCTCAAGCTCTCTACTTGGAGCTTACACACACATTGGGATGCATTTCTAATGGTTTTAGGGCTCAATTTATAGCTGCCAAAACGTGTGCACTGTAGCACACGTTTTGACAGCTTTGCCAATCATTCACAGCATGCTGCACAGCTTGCTCCTTTGCTTTCGGCGCCAACTGCATGCCAATTGCATGCACTCTGTTTTTCAACAAAACTCCCCCTCGGTGAAGATTTCTCCAAAATCTGAGCCGACCATTAATCATCCAAATCGGATCCTTCAAAGGATCCTCCCCTGACTGCATCTGTATGACTGCCTACGTACCCTGAGTTGGGATCAAGCCAATCGTAGTTCTCTGTATCATCTGACAGCTATCCTGGTTATGTCTCTGCACAACTCTAGCTTGTCCCGATCATCGTTCCTTTGTTGACATGTTGGCTGTGTCTCTGCACAACACACTTCACTGCATTTCTGTACAGTATTCTCCTGCTATGTCACTGCATAGTACAATCCACTGTGTCTCTGTATAGTAATCTTCTGTTGTGTCTCTGCACAATTTTGCTGCCATGTTTCTTCACCCATTTGTTCCTCAGTGCCTTTTTGCCTTTGGGAAACTCCCTGGCTCCCCCACATCAGTAAGCAGAATATATTCGGATCCCGGATATCTGGTTGATGGAATCCTGCCTCGCTCAGATCTTCTTGTCTGAGGTACATTGGTTTCAGGAGGTCTATCATCATCCATCTCTGTGAATGATCTTGCAGCTTCTAGTGGAGTGGGTTGCGGCTCCTCATGCTCAACACTTTCTTCTGTAATCTCCGATGGAACAGGCTGTGTCTCCCCCTGCTCAACATCTCTATCCGCCTCCTCTGGTTCTGCTTCTGGAATTTCCTCGTGCACCCTATCTGTGGCTAATTGTGCTGGTGCTGGGTCTGGATTTCTATTGGCACTAGAATTGGAAGACATTATGGGCATTTCAATGTCTTCAATTGTTTGGTCTTCAAGAAACTCTAATTCCCGGCTTCTGATGACCATCTTCACCTTCGGATCCCATAGTCTGTATCCAAATTCTTCATCTTCATGGCCTAGGAATATACATGGAGTTGTCATTGCATCGAGCTTCTCCTTGAGCTCATTGGATACATGTACAACGGCTAAACAACCGAATACTCTAGGGTGAGTGTAGGAGGGATTCTTACCAGACCACAATTTCTCCGGAATCTCCAAGTTCAACGGTTCAGATGGTGATCTTTTTATCAGGTAACAGGCAGCACGAACAGCTTCTCCCCAGAATGGCTTTGACAACTTAGCCATACTGATCATTCCTCTGACTTTCTCCATAATGGTGCGGTTCATGCTTGCAGCGACACCTTATGTTGTGGAGTATGTGTAACAGTTCTCTCATGTCGAATGCTATGTCTTATGCAGTAGGCTTCGAACTCCCTGGAACTGTACTTGTCTTCATCGTCTGTGCGAAGGCACTTCAGCTTCTTCCCTGTTTCATGCTCTACCATGACGTGAAACAGCTTGAATTGATTTAGGACCTGATCCTTCGTCTTGAGGAAATACACCCAGATTTTCCGAGAAGCATCATCAATGAAAGTCTAAAAATACTTGTTACCGCCCAATGAATCAACCTCCAAGGGACCACAATATCAGAGTGCACCAGACTGAGCAACTCTGATTTTCTCTCTGAAGAGAAATCAAATGAGACTCTGCGTTGCTTACCAATCAGGTAGTGGTTGCAAGGACCTCGTGCAGCATCCTTGGTAAGCTCCTTCTTGTTCAGGGTATACAACCTTCTCCCACTCATGTGTCTGAGTCTCCGGTTCCACAGATTTTGAGAAGCCTATTTTTCAACTACATTGAGGCTGTCTGCACAAATCTTCACATGAGTCTTGTATAGTGCGCCGCAAGCATGTCCTCGGGCGACAACCATGACACATTTCGTCATTCTCCATGTGCCATTTCTGAAGTGATTTTCATAGCCCTGTTTGTCAAGAGCTATCCCCGAGAGTACATTCAGCCGAAGTTCTGGAACATGCAGGACATCCTTCAAGGTCAATGTACACCCGACATTTGTCCGCAACTGAATATCACCCATTCCTACTATCCCAGAGGAACTGATATTTCCCATCTTCACTGCTCCAAAGTCTCCTGCTTTGTATGTTGTGAAGAAATCCCTGTGAGGAGTGACATGGTAGGATGCTGCAGTATCTACCACTCACTCAACATCTTGTGTTGCGTTGTGAAGGCATGTCTCTTCCTGTATGGAGCATATTGCTACATCTGCTTGGACAACGACCAGTGTCTCTCCTTCGTCATTCTTCGGCTGGTGATTGCCTTCTCTCTGCTCTCGTTGCAGTTTTCGGCAATTCTTCTTTAGGTGGCCTACAATGTCACAATGGTAGCACTTATAGGTAGGCTTCCTTCCATCTGAGGATCTACCCCTGGTTGTGCTTCTGCTCTCTCTCCGTCACTTCCTTGATGTCTTCCTCGAGTCTCTGTGACGAAGGCTTCTGTCTGTTCTGAGCCAACATCTTTTCTCCTGGACTCCTCATTCGACAGGGCATCTTTTACCATAGGCATGGTAACTTTACCTCCTGGAGCGGAATTGCTGAGAGTAACCACCAATGTCTCCCAGCTATCAGGAAGGGAACTGAGTAGTAAGAGGGCTTGTACTTCATCTCCCAGCTGCATGTCTACTGCAGACAACTGGTTCACCAGGCTCTGGAACTCGTTGGTGTGTTCTGCAACGGAAGTTCCACTCCGTAGCTTCAGGTTCACCAAACGCCTCATTAACATGGCTTTATTCTGAGCTGTCTTGGTCTGGAACATGTCTTCCAGCTTTATCCACATCCCGTAAGCATCTGAATCCTGTGCTACGTGGTGGAAGACACTGTAACCGATCCACTGCCTAATCTGACCCAAGTTCTGTTGTTGAGTTTATTCCAGTCATACTCCTTAACAGACTCTGGTTTCACTCCCTTCAACTCGATGACATCAAACAGATCTTTACAATGCAAAAAATCTATCATCCTAGGTCTCCAGAGGGAGTAATTAGTGGCATCCAGTTTAATCATTGCACCAGAAGACGAATCTCCAATTTCCATTTTAAATTTTAAAGTTTAAAATGTAAATACAATAAAATTGGGGCTGAATTTCACAAATCCGAGGTCACCGTTGCGTCCGGAACGGTCGAAAATGGTGGAATAGACACTTCTTTGGTCTAAATCCGACACAGGGGCTGATTTGTAAATTCCTAAAAGTTCTGGGGCAAAACTGTAAATTTCAAAACTTCAGGGGGCAAAATGAAATTTACCATGCTGCTGACGTGGCAATGTGGGACCGATTTGCTGACGTGGCAGACACGTGGCAGCTGACGTGGCGCTGACGTGTCGGATGACGTGTCTGCTGACTGGGCGCTGACTGTGCGCTGACTGGGCGTGACGTGGCGCTGACGTGGCGGCCACGCGGATCGTCTTCAACCTTCAGCCACACGCGCGGAGCGTGTCTGCGAGTGCGGCGCGTGAAGACTGCACTGGTTGGCGCGTGCGGCGCGTGCGATGTCTGTGGACGTCGGTTCGGTCGCCGGAAAATACCACCGTGCTCGTCTCGACGTGAACTAGCTGATGGTACCCTCAAAAGGAATTTTTGACAACTTTTCCGGAACTCGAGTTTTCCGAACCAAACTCCGTTCTTCGGTTTTTCGATCCCAATGAAGAACCAAAGCTTCTGATACCACTTGTTGTGATTCACTGATCACTCTTAGAGTGTTTTGAGGAAAAACCGAATGTAATTTTATTACTACAAGAATAAAATTCAAGTTTACAACTAGAAACTTAACAAAAAACCTCACACACTCTCAAGCTCTCTACTTGGAGCTTACACACACATTGGGATGCATTTCTAATGGTTTTAGGGCTCAATTTATAGCTGCCAAAACGTGTGCACTGTAGCACACGTTTTGACAGCTTTGCCAATCATTCACAGCATGCTGCACAGCTTGCTCCTTTGCTTTCGGCGCCAACTGCATGCCAGTTGCATGCACTCTGTTTTTCAACATGAATGAACTCAAGTACTCAACTTTATTATAATTAAACACCGTTTGATACAAATGAATGCCGTACACAAAGACTATAAATAACGAGCAATGATATACATACATAAACTCTTACTTACAATTTTTACACCTCTCACACTGTAACTACAGTGATGCTACAGTAATCACTGTAGCTACAGTGAGAGATGTGTAAAAATTGTAAGTAAGAGTTTATGTATGTATAGTATTCTTGATAAATAACCCACCAAAGAACCTATTTCTGTAGTAAGGGAAAACATGTTTTGACAATTGAGTTACCGTTTTGTAAACATCCCTTGAGTTAGAGATGAAAAATCGTAATCTTTTCCTAGTTGAGTTGAGGGAACTGCAGATGCTGAAACAGGCCTGGCTGCTCCGATATTCATCGTACCATTAATTGGAGCCACTGGCTGTCGTGTATACATGCTGTAAAATGAAATGAAGACGATGAGAAACAAGTTGCACAGGCATACGTATGCACAATCAGAAGGGTGCTTGTAGGGCATGATTTGCATTAGGCAAAATGAATGCATTGAATCTTTAGCAATAGTATAAACCAGAGATACACTCTCCTTAATACCAAAGCATGCTTAAGTTGGTGCTGATACGTCGGAATCCTATGACCCTTTGTCAGAACTTGCATAACTGCAGAACTAATACACTTAAAGCATCTTCTGAAACCTTTTAAAGCATATTAAAGGTAAATATGAAGTAGGGTCGACCTCTATTAGACTGACTGATTATGATATATGAAACACATACAGATTCACATTGCAAAATCACAAATTCACGATTATGACTTGGGCCTGTTTTAACTGAGAGATCATTTTAACCATATAACCTTCAAAAGCTGAACTAGCAAGACCAAAAAATTATCAAATTTCAGATGATATTGCATAATACATCTGTGTACCTGGATGTTGGAAGATTAATAAAATTCCCAGCGGGATACACGGGTTGGCTATTTCTCATCTGGCAAAAGGAAACAATAAGAAGATAAGAAAGAGATAGTTTCAACCTGAAAACGCCTATATAGAAGCATTTTTATGAGGTCAACCTGCAGAAGTTTTTGTTGATCAGTGATTGGCATCATCATTCCAGGAACACGGTGGCCAACAACTCCCCAATTCTGAACAGGTACGTAAATTCCATTGGAGCCAGGTCGATGTACATTGACGGGAAAGGTTTGAGATCCACCACTAGATTTTGCAGCAGCAGCTGCGAGGAAGGACTGTTGTTGGGAGAGCACAGCAAGCTGTTGTTGATGGATAGAAAATGGAGAAGCCATTTCCGACTGCACAAAGTTCCCAATAAAATGGAGATAACATGGACTAAACATATAGAAGTTAATAAAAAGTACAACAGATCTCTTTCCATAGGTTGCTTTACGAATCCCCATGTATAGAACATTAACTTAACACTGCTACCGAAGCTGTAGCCAGTCAAGGGCATATTGTAAAAATATAGCATCTTTGTCCACATGATAAAAAATTAAACCACCATTATGATGAGCTACAAGTCAGTTTCACGCTAAATATGTCATGCTTTTCATAAGCAATCAGTCTTGATCAGTAAAGGATGCTGTAACAACAGTGAACCTTTAGATAAATTCTCTTGTACAACTGCCAACACCTGCCTAAATGGTTTTCATAATTTTGACAATAAAATTTTGAAATACTTACCTTTCCAAAGAGGTTCACAATATCATTCTTTACATCTTTTTGGGGTTTCTCTGAAACAGATTGCGTGGCTGATGGCGAACCTATAAATAGATCCTCAATTCCGTATTTAGTATGTATCTTGCTTTCAGTTGCCTTTGATGAATTAATTGGCTCAGCAGTATATTTTGCAGCAACAGCTGAAAGGTGAAAATAAAAATAGCCAAGGGTGCCAATATTATCAATTCATTATAATTTCAACTCTTAACCAGAAACCATTGAAGTGAAGAACCCAAGCAAGGGAGTAGGAATATCTGCATTTATAATACTATTAAGCAAAAAAACATACGTTGTAAACAGGTAGGTGATTTCTCATCAGTAGATGTGTTGGAATCGTTTTCTCTTGAATCATCCATGCAAAGCAAATTAAAAAGATCAGTGGCATAATCCACTTTGCGTTGTGCAGTGGCTCTAGCTTCCAGCTTAGGTGGTTCAGACTTCGGTACTGCAGGTTCTGGATTCTGCCTTTTTTGTTGTACTAAGCCTGGAGTAGTAATAGCTTCCTGATTTTCAGGTTCAGACTTTGGGACAGCAGGTTCCGAATTCTGCACTGGTTCCTGGATTTTTGGGTTGGGCGTGACCTGCTCATCAAGTTCATTAGTTCTTTAGTACCTTAAAAACTGAAGAAAAATGGAAAAAGGAAAGGAAAAGAGAAGACCCTTGGTCAGAGGAATCGTCGCACAAATATCATTTGAAAAAAACTGTTGAATAGATCCCGACTAATTTCTCTAAAACAATAGGTTCACAAATCTAAATTAGTTTACTTTCATGTCAAGCATTTCCAAGCAGTTGGACATTTCACACTATTTATTTAGGTGTTTCCAATTGTTTCTGCTTCCCAAGTAAAAAAAAAAAAAAAATCAACAATTTTAATTGCTTTTAATATTCAGAAATGCATGGAAACAAAAGTACCACAACTAAAAAGAATTTCTGATTTCCACAATATGAATTTTCTATAGTGAATGTCAAGATGACTCATAACCTATATACTCGTAGATGAAGTAACAACTGCAGCCAGAGGAAATGAAAATATCGGTGATCATTTAAAGACCGAATGGAGAAAACCTATGTACCTGTTGGGCTACTTTAACAGTTGCTGGAGGACTATGATTTGGAGTATGAATGTTATTATTTGTAATGGGTGGGTGAGCAACATTCCTCTCCTTATCCTTAGGTACATGACTTATATTACTCGTATATCTATGCCCACTACTGCTGGGCAGAGGTCTGTGAAAGGAAGCCTTCTCTTCACTCACCCTTGAAGGAGATTTTGTGTTTCCACCCTTAGGTACCCATCTCTTCTCTTCATACCTAACAAATAATGTAATCTCCCTTTAGCCAGGGTGGGGTCATCATGACAATACAATAAAACAGAATCGAGCAAATAATTACTACTTCAGACTGGTAACTTTATGATGCGTACTTTGCACGAATAAAATTATCTATTCCAACTCTGTCATACTTAGGAGGCAACTCTGCTTCCCAGTAGCTATTTGATTTCTCATTCCCCATAGCTGCAAGCAACAAACTTCCTGATATTAATTTAGCATTTTATATCTTAAATTTAGAAGTGATTTGACATCAGTTAAAAAAGATACAATCAGAGAATTATACATTGAATAAATGCGACCTGCTCTGGAAGCCATGTATCTAAAGTAGCAGATCTCACCTGCATCAAATCATACAAAATCTGTGAAGCTCTAATAGCAACCATAATCACTCGATGGTCTTACTCAGAAAGCAAACAAAACAAGTAGACACCCCAAAAAAAGCATATGAACCTTTGATATGTGTACTCCAAGACTTCTGTGGCTCCCAGAACATTGCATACATATGAAAATACCCAAATTCACACTTGCCCATCGGGGGCCTCTGCATGCCAAACGAGCCCAGATTAGTTACGACTTATCAGCATCAATAGAAAAATGACTGACTATATCTTTTGCCCGATACCTACTTGGCTTTGCAATCAGCACACTCCCTATTTTCAGGTAATTTCAAGAGGCCATCCAATATCTGCATTGACAGCACCATAGAAGATGAAATTAATAGAAACATGGAGATAGAGCAAGTGGAAAAGAAGAAAATGTCAAAAGAAAAAAATCAATTTAAATAAATTATTCAAACATGTAAGCTCTAAGTAGCAAATCTAGATAAATGCAAAAACTATAGAGGCGTCAAATATCACAGCACAGTATACATAATTCAAGGAAATAGAAAATATAATATTGACTTAAACATTGGAGATTTACAAAATATTTCAGTAAATCTGACTTTGCAATATTTAAATTATACACTCGAATGAATTTCCTTGAATAAAATTAAAATCAAACAAGCAAGTGTCACTTGAATTAAGTGACCTTACAAATAATTATGATAAGTTATTATGAGTCTATAGAGATACTGTGCAAGGACAGATGATATATTTGCGACAAAAAAGGGTAAATGTGAGGCAGAGTTAAATAGCATCTTCAAGTCACAGGTTGCAAAATGTAACAATGTTCATCATAATAATACAATAAGTTTTGAAAGTAGGTGCATTTTCAGTCCAAGCACAACTTTTCTCACAAATTAGTAACAAGAAAACTGATAATGTGAGACCCCAATTCACCAAACTGATGATACGGAAATTAATTTTCTACAAATAACTATTTACGGGATTATCTCTTGTGATATATCTTGCAAATATGAAAGTAATGCTAAAGAGGGGAAAAATCGAGTGGGCATATTATTGTCAAGTTAAGTCAGAGATACAAGTTAATCTGTCAAAAGATTCAATAAAATACAAACTAAAGACATATAGGTATTCTCTAGCCTATCAGACAGCACATATTATATAGTATCTTACAAAGTGTATAGCTGTATTCTTTTGAGCCAAAAGCCATATAACCATCGCTAAATGATTAATGAGTTCCAACTCATACTGTGGGTCTTGGTTTTCAAACAAACTGTTATTACCAAACACTTTGGACAGCTATAGTATGCACAGAAGACAACTTTCCTTAATGATTAATCAACATAAGACAAATATCAACAACACTATCTGTAGGTTTACTCTTGGCTTTTAAATTACTCCCAGCTAAGCAAAAGTAAATCATTTGAAGAGTATAATTGCCAACTGTAAAAGAAAAAACTATTCTACATATAATCAGTGTGCTTGGTAACTACTTTCAACCAATAATAAAAAATGATTCAAAACTGAAATATGAACAAACATGCAATCAAATAACAAGTACAAACAGATTGACCATGGCAATACTCTTATGATTTTGATCAATAAAATTAATATCTATAAAACGAATTCATAACAGCTGAAACTCAATAAAGATAACTTTTTTTTAGAATCGTTGGAAACGCGCCACCAAACCACACCACAGAGCTTAAGCGGAGCAGTTAAAACCCGGTTGTCCAAGCTCTTACAAGAAAGAACTCTGAATTCGAATACAGAATCTCAAGGTGGGATCTGAACCCTAGACCACCAAACCGCCCATTCGGACTCTATAAAGAAAACATGATAAGAAGTATAAAAAAAAACCATATAAATGAACCCAGTTACCATAAACATGAATCATATACATCAAACGAAATCAAAACCAATAATCAAACCCAGATAGAATAATCAAAACTAGGCATAAAATGAACAAAAAAAAGAAACCTTTCTGTGCTTAGCATTAAGCTCTTTAGAAACTTTAGCCTTGTCGTTCATGTTGAAAAATCTTAACTTTGCCAACAAAATGATTCTTTTATTCTCTCTGAAAACTCAATCTTTCTTTATATTTTAGTCTCAGGAAAAAAAAAAGCAGCAACCGTACAGACAAAGGAAGGGGAGAGGCAGAGGAAGGAGGAAATGGCGAAGTTCAAACTTCAAAGTGGGTTCCTTTTCTTTTTAACAGAGTGTTTTGTACTTTTTTGTAGGCTCTGACTTTGAAGACTCGCGTGTATTCACACGCGTTGTTAAAGCGGCCTTTCTCTGCTTTCTTTTGGTGGCTGGGTTATGATGCTACGCTTTTTTGTTATTGGCCTTTGAATTGATGGGTGGTCAGTGGTGGCCAATTTTCTGTTTGGTTGCTCAGAAATATAGGAGAGAAAACCAAAAGAAAATTCTTGATTTTTTAATGGCTTTTAAGTAAATGAAATGCTACAGGTATCTAAATCTGGTCACACTGTTGACTAAAAAGGATTATCATTTTTTTAGAATAAAGTTATTTACCTTTGTCTCATATATATAAAATAATAACCGAAGAGAATATTAGATCAAGCAATTTTTCTTAATTAATATCTAGTTAATGAGTTTTCTCAGTTATTATATAACGAAGGTTATAACTGGACGCAGTATATTTTAGATTAAAAAAAAACTTATAGTCAATCATATGAATTGTTTGGGGTTAAGTGTAGGTGTTCAAAATTAGTTCTGCCATCAAGGACACATGTCATCATGTAAAAGAAATTTTCTCAGCACGTCTTCTTAGTAGAACTGTTGCGAATAGATGAAGATCCGCTAGGAGGGAAACATATGCTATTATACTATTATATTAGTAGACAAGGGGAGTTAGGAATTAGCTCTGAAGTCCAACGACCTCGGAGAAAACCTAGACTCAATTTCGAAGTAATAAAAATCTGAAGTCTGGAGACCTTCGGAGAAACTAAGGATTGACCGGAGCTGTTAGGCCCCGATCTTGGAATGATGCTACTCCGAAGTAACATCACTTCGTGATCATATCGTTCCAGATTTGAGAAAATCCCATCCGAGCCTATTCCAAATAAGATTCATTCCGGAAATCCTTAGAGTGCACCAGAAGTACTCTGACCTCAACATAAATACACCGGAGAACATGATGTCACATACATTTATCCGAGATTAGTGGACTTTATTGGCGATTCACTTATCTTAACATGCAAGCAAGGTTTAACATGCATAATAACATGTGTAATAACACTAAGATTACACATAATGCCATATTAAAGCATGTATCATGACAAGTGCACATCATGCATCTGCAAAACACTCTAGTTGTGGACAAATGTCAGTTAAAAAGGTGACACTCATATACGTGAGACTCTATATAAATCAAAGAGCTAGTCCATAACGGGGTCGGTTAGAAAAATTAAGAAACAACAAATACAATTAGAGCATAAAACATACAGCACCATGCATTAAAATTAATTTAATCACGAATATATAACATGAGTGAGATCTTAACAAAAACACTACGTGCGTGCAGACTCAATTGCAGGTAACTTCCATAGCAAAGTTCAAGATTTTATTGGACTTCATACAGGTCAGACCCAACAAATTAAAGATACTTGATACTCTTTATATATCTCTTTTATCGCACATAATAAGAGTTTCAATTATATAATTGGATGGCAAAATTAGAAGTGATTTTGATTATTTTAACTAAGGTCATATTAGGCAATAATTAAGGAACCACGATTCGTGTTAAACTGAGTTTTGTGTTATTTTTTTTTTATAAATCATGATTAGTAGTTATTACAAGTAAATGAACTTTAACCGTCTATTGATATACATACATATGTGACAAAAGATTATAAAAAGATGAGTACAAAAAAGATCGGTACCAAATCCAATATCAGAATTGACAGGGTAACTAGGACAATGATGTGGTGACATATGTAAATTAGGCCAAAATGGCAAATGCCAAGAGGTGGCATAATTACCAACGGTATTGTGCCAACACGTCCAAATATATATAATGCATTTGATTTGTTGTAATACATCAATTATTTTGGTAGCATGATTTCCCAGAAATTACTCCAAGAGTCTCTTTATGTCATAATCATTGACCCAATTGCAAATGATCATGTGCTGAGTTAGTGCAATCGGCCATTGAACCATCCGCATGATCTGTTGTTTCATACTCAACCATTTTCGATAAAATTTTAGATTTGAAAATCGATATGATCGAAAACCCATTATGTTTTTTACACTTTAGTACTTGACCATTAGCTTATTGGTCTCTTTCAGCGGGCTCCAATTTGGATGACTAATTGGAATTTAGATGGCAATCAAGTCAATCAACTCAAGGCAGAAAAAGAAATTACAAGCGGAGGCCAATTTGGTTTTTCATTTACATCACTATAGCTAGCTACTATGCTATTTATTTCCGTCGAATGACCGACGAGATTGATATTAATATTAGTATGTCATCAGATTAGAGACAATGGATGATAAAAATCTCCGTGAGAATATGAGTTGATACATTAAAAAAGGATAAGGAGATATTGATATTCCGTTGAAACATGAAGTAAAATCCTCGTGTCAACTGCAACCCGCACGGAGCCCCACTGGATTCAATATGTTAGGACCTAGTACGAGTAAAATTTTCATACTTGTTAATTGAACGGATCAGATACGAATATTAACATCTACGTATCATATTTGAACCGTTGCCATCCCTACTAGAAACTCACCCGTGAGTTTTGATATACAACAACTGAGTGTGCAGCTTGTGCTATTATATTATCAATAGGCCATACTCAATACATAAGATAGTTCGTGACCAAGCGGATAGCAACCTTCACTGTTAGGCTATCAATCATGCCATAAAATCCAACACCAATACATCATGTTTTAACGCTCTGAAATATCATCAAAGTCAATAAGAAAATACAAAATCGAAAGTCGGATAGTCCCATACACAGCGGCAATACTGAATCTACATGTTTCAGTCTTCCAAAGTCTCACAAGGGATCGTATCTCCAATAACTAATACCAACCAACTATAAGTTATACAAAAAATGTCTATTGTATCATATCATACAAAAAATGGCAATCCTAGAAGATGTGTTTCTGCCAGTACATATATATAGAGTCTCATGATCATTTTTGGGGTTCGAGTCTTATTCGGTCTTCTTGTTCAACTTCAGCTTCGCTTCCACATCTCCACTGTAAGGTGTTGCAGGATATGCGTACTTCTGGAGAACAGAGAAGACGACCATTTCTAGACAAACCAGGACATTTTGAATAGCTTCGTTAATGTGCTCCACATCCAACCAAAAATGATGAGATCGAATGACACCCATACCAGCTAGTATTTCAAGCGCCACATCCTGTGAGTGATCAAAGGTGACAGTTGTGAACGGGTAATGGTATTCATGCATTGTGCTATTTATTAAAAAACACACTCACACAAGAAATATCAAAAGACAAAAGAGAACTTTGACGTTTGAAGTTTGAAGAGAGAGAGCAGAACACTAGCTAACATTGGCAAAAGGCAACCATAATCCCCATGTACTGATGATGCATACCCCCATCATTCAAATTAGAATTACAATTATCAACGATTTCTTATCAGAATACCAAACTCTAGGAATTTCAGAAATTCTAGATAAGTCAATAAAATAATGGGACCTTAGTGAAAACTGCAAAATAGGTAAACTTGAGACCTGACTTAAGAAGTAACAGTCAGGACTATTCCAGCCAATTAAAAAATACCAAACGGTCCACAAAATTTCATTTGATAAATATATACCTGCTTATGTTCGTAATGAACATTGGAGTCTTCAGATGGGCTTAAAGTCTTTAACAAATTAGATTTCCATGTTCTTAGTAAGTCCCTAAGTATGAGATTTATTAATCTTAAAGAAGAAGAGCTCTTTAGAAGATACCCAAACTCTTGAGTAGAAACTACTGTCTTTTGCCTATCCTGTGAAACTGTAATAGGTTGGTTTCATTTGTTTTTATGCTGGTGGTATGTCCATTGCAATTTTATTCTTCTACGTTAGCATTTCAGCTTGTTTTGAATAAATCAAGCTTATACATTGCAAAATGAAAAAAAGGAAGCGGTCTTTTTTACCTGCCAAAAGCAGAAGAAAACAATCCCCTTGATGCACATGAACTTGGCAAGCGGTTTGTGGGGTGCCAACTCTTTAGCAAAAACATGGTAGAAGACCACTAAAGAATACAATGCCAATGAAACTGAAATGTTCAGAATGATGGTAAATGTCCAACTCAACCAAGAGGGATATATCCCAAGAAGTTGAAGTGTAATCATCAAGATAGAACATATTGGGCGAATAAGAACAAACTGCCATGTCCAATGTTTGAGTAGCTTCAATGTATGGTGATCCAGCCGGACAGTGTGAGGCTTCAATTTGAGAAAACAAAATATGTTCAGTTCATACTCATAAAGCTGGTAATTAAAGATTAAAGTACAGTCCAAAGTTAGTATTTGCATTTAGATCAGACTTCACATCAGCTGGTAATTCACAATTAATCACATTAGTTGATAATTCACATTAACCGGCATAATAATAAACACATTACTTGAGTAATTTTACATATTACCTGTGTTGCTTCTTGTTAGATATTAAACAAATTTAAAAGATCCAAAGCACAGCATTTCTAATTTCTATGATTGTAAAATTGACTAGAATAAAAGCACTTCTTGCAAAAGCTAAATGAATAAAAACTCAAAAACACCTGGAAAAGAGTCATCGGAAACGAATGATGAATTTCTCTTCCTTTAATTTCATCCGGCACAATATTCTTACTAATCGAAATCTTCAAATAACTGTACATCAAAGCCATAAACTTTGCAATAACCTGCAAATTAATTAATTTTTTTTTTTAAAAAAAACCCTAAAATTAAAAAACCATAAGTAAGAAAACAAGAGGAAGTGAAGCAAACAGACCAGAGCCTCATAACACTCCTTAATGGAGTCCAAAAATGTGAAGAACACTTTGCTACCCCTGATATCCAACAAACCCACAAAAGAATCAACAGCGTAAATCGGAGCCATGAGGATGATAATTAGAATAGCCTTCTGCTCCTTGGGATTCTTCCAGAAAAAGAGATGCTGTTGCAAGAGTTGCATCGTGAAATTCATTGTCAGCATCACGCAGAATCCCGATCCTATCAGTGTCATTTGCGCGCGACTCAGCGTGCTTAGATCCATATCCATTGATGCTCGCAGTCAGATGATGATCAAGTAAATTCAAAATCAATCTGGTGAGTTACTGTATTTTTATGTCTTTCTTGTGATTTTGCTTTGTGACTTTCTGTGTGTGTCTGTCCGTACTGCAATTATGGAAACTTACCTCGTGTGAGCCAGTGCTGCATAGGACACGTATTTTACGCTCTTATGTGGCGCGTGGAGCCTCCAGTGTTACATGTCAGCACGCGGATAGTTGGATTTTCATCCGATTACAGAAATAAATTAATAGTCCAGTCCAAATCATATGATGTTCCGGAAATTTCACCACCAAATTAATTTATAGTGCATTTACGTACTCGTAATCGTAATGAGATGGAATCAGAATGAAATAGAATCGGAATGAGCTGGAATGAGAATGATAAATCGGAATCGGAATGAGCTGGAATGAGAATGGTAAATCGGAATCAGAATAAGTTGTTTACTTAACTGTAGGAATCAGAATGAAGCAGTATTACCATTGATGTGTTTACTTTGTCCAGTAATCGAAATGAATTATTAAAAAGTTACAAAAATACCCTTACTTATAATTATATATTTATTTATTATTTATTATTAATTTTTGATGTATTAAATTACTCAATATTTAATTATTCTTTTATTAAAATATTAAATATTATTTATTATTAAATATTATTTATTTTATTTATTATTTATAAATTAAGTATTACTTTATTAATTAATTATTAATGTATTAAATCACTTAATATTAATATATTCTTTTATTAAAATAATAAATATTATTTTTTATTAATTATTTATTAATTATTAATAAATTTTATTTATTATTTATAAATTAATATTAATTAATTATCTTAGGGGTAATATTATAATTTCTCATTAAAATTGGAATGAGAATCTCATTCCCTTGAGGGTGGTGGGAATGAGATTTTCATTCCTCATTCCCAATTTGTGGGCCTCACTGTTACACATCAAAATGGTAGTTTAATTAGTTACAATTAGTTAGGAAAGATCAAGTAAAGTTAGTTAGCGGTTAATTACTCTTGTAAAGTCTTCACTTGGCTATATAGCTTGTATGAGGTAGCTATTAAAGAAGAACAATCATTTTCAACAAAATAGCTCTCAAAGGCTTTGGAGTGTTTGGTTAACTTCCACTCAAATTATTAGCTAACAATTGGAGATTTGTCGGTTTGTCTCGAATAAAACCTAACACTCACTCTTATTTCCATTCTCATTTTATTCAATTTTAGGAAGTAAATAACCTTATTAGAAATGATTCACCTTCCTCCAGTAAACAGAACATTAAATTAATATTTAAGCATGTGTTGGTGAAATCAACGGTCAACATAAAGCCATTATTTTAAATTGTTTATCCCCTTACTTAGTCAATGACCACATACCCACCAGGAGGACTACTCTTGCCAGTTTTTTTTTTCCCTGGACATGCACATGGCCAACTCATGTTAATGCTGCATGTTACAGCCGACCACAATTGTTGAAAAGGCATACGAATATGGCACTAACACTAAGGTGCAAAACCTCATGTTAAATATTATTGCTTTCCTTACACTGCACCTACACATAAAAGTAGCTATCTTCTTGTAAGTCCTTGTTGTTGTTGGAAAATTAGTGTGAAACATTTATTGGATTTGCAATATTAATCAAGAACCAAAAACATGAAAATTAAAAATATATATATAAAATTTAAATGGGTTCTCCTGCATTTTGAATGAGATGCAAATGTTGATGATAAAATTCAACCTCACTCAGAATTGTGATTGTTGTCTCACATGATACACTGATCTCTACTTTATTAGTAGCAGTAGGAAACAAAGAACTATACACTAAGTGTTCTGGTTGAAACTCTTTCTAAAAAATGGAGTTCTAAATTTGACAAAAGGATGCTCTCAAATCTCTTTTTATTTGAATTAAGTCATCAACTTTAAATTCTTGTAATAAGTAACAACTGATGTATTAAAGGATATGACAAAAGACCTTATTTTTAAAGTTTCAGGTTCTATATTGGGATCCAATGACCCCGATATGGATGATGTGAGGTTTCCCCGATATTCAAAAAAAATAAATTAAAGGATATGAAGATCACAATCAATGAAATATATTGACGGGTGATTTTCGTCCCAGGGGCAGTTTCGAGATAACCCTCCCGAGACAATCCTCCTTCAACCTTGAATTTGTTTGGTTATGGGGAGACCAAAGGCAAATTTGGTAAAAGGCAGAAAATAACACACAGAATCGACAAGAAGAGTTTTAACGTGGTTCAACGGAGGTAATCCAGCCTACGTCCACGGGCACAAAATGGTGGGGGTTGATTTTATTACCAGAACTTACTCAGCCGACCTGTTCCGAGAGGGGTCTGAATGAGACCGAGCAGTTTACCATGCAAGTGTTTTACAAGTGTTTTCATCTATCTCTTCTCACTAAGAAAGGTCACCCTTTTCAAATTAACCTAACTTTCATTTATATACTCAGGAATTACAATATTGTTCTTCCAACTTTATGACTTTCTCGCGATTCCTGACTGGTTGTCGGGTTCTCTGCCCCGTGACTGTCTTCGCCGAAAGCAAACCTGTCGTCTGACGGCCTGTCACCTCACGCCTGTTTTCTCTATGCCACACGCAACAATTATTGATGTCAGCCTGTAAAGAGCCTTCAATCGGTGATACATGCCAGAAGGAAAAGTCCAAACTATCATTGATCACATATCGGACTCCAAAATGTCGGTCAAATGATTTACTGATCTACCCAAACTGCTCTTGTCCTGACCCTGAATGTCCGACCCATTTTTCGTGGTACTGAAGGTGAAACAAAACTGAGCTGAGCTACCGGGCTCCTGCTGTGGTCGGTCTGAATTGTCCTGTGATCGGTCAAATTCGAAAAACCGGGTCCGAACTCTCTGTCGGGCCGAGGAGTGGCCAATAATTTCTGAATACCCGTCCCTTTTGGAAAATGGGAAATTCCATCTTTGCCCTTGGCCGCACTGTTCAAAACCCTTAGTCGCAGAAATCCTCATCAACATTTGTCCCCTAGTTCTTGGTTCCAACGAGTGTGCGAGTTGGTGCCGGGAACTACAAAGATCTGAAGTGCGATATCAAACCGATCGTCCTCGGTTATCTTCATATGCTCGGTCACTGCAAACTCTGATGCCCTTTCAACTGACTCCTCAACTTGAAGCAAATTCCCCTTCTATCCTTCTGGTAGCCATCCTCGAGAACCGCAAGCCATCACATCCCCTTAAATGCCCATCAAATCACCTTTAGGGTTTGGTCTGGGCCTGAAACTTGTCGAACATCCGTGCTCTTCCCGTCAAAAAACCAATTCGATCAATCGTTCATTTGGAAACCGAAAGGTTTTCAATCTCAGCCGTTCATCTCATTCTGAGCAGATGGAGTCTGAAAGCGACACGCGGTGCAAATTCAAAGCTTCTCTCTGATCCAACGGCCAAGAATACCCTGAAATGACTATAAGAGTGCAGAGCAACACTCTTTTCTCTCTTTTACGAAAATCAGAATCTTCAAAGTGCAAGAGCTTCTCCGTTCCTGTGATCAGCAACCTTCCAACCGACCAGACCAATTGTCAATTCTTCTTCCCGAATCAAGTAAGTCCCCGCCCGACCCTTCTCTATTTCAGTTTCTGCAAACTATCTTGATTGTTCCTGGTTTGTGAATGCTTGATTGCTTGTTGATTTTTTACTTGTTGTTGCTCGTTCTCCTTTTTCTTCTATCATATTTATCTTATCGTTCTGTGTTGTGAAGCATATTTCGGGTTTGGTGTTGAGTGTATGATATAAGAGTTCTATGGTTGGAGGATGGGTAGTGGGGTAAGATGTATGTGCTTCGGGCTTTTCAGTGTTTGGTGTTTGATTGTATGCTTTTAGGGATAGACTTGTTGTTTGTGGCTATTGCTAGGGCATTTTAGAGACTGTAGGCCTATGTTCTCGGTAGTTAGAATAACTCTCGAACCTTTGGTACCTTAGACTTACCACCGACTGATCTTATACTTCATGGCGACTGTCAGGAATGTCTGACGCTGAATCTTCTTCGACAAAACCCACAGAACCTCAACCTCCTCGTGCTGCAGAAGTGTCATCCAGCTCGGGTGCACCCAGCCTGGAGGAGCTAGATATCACTTGACATGATCCAGGCCGACAACAAAGCAAAAGACCCATTACAAGTACCAGAAGGGCCAATTACGAGGCAGATGACCAAAAGACTCAGAGAAGCAATGGCGGGATTAGTTCAGAGTTTTTATGGCCGATTGCAACAAACAAATAAAGACGCATGTGGGCTTCAATAGAGAGGGCCTAAAGCCACTTCACTTGGCCCAAATCAGTTTTGAATCAAGCTTCACAGGCCTTTGAAGACTTGAAGACTTTGGTATTTTTGTAATTTAGCCTTTATGGGCATTGTTGTCTTTATGCATTTAGGTTTCTCTTTGTAACACTATTTAAGCTTCTTTCTTTTTCATTTTAAAACAATCAACGAATTTGAGAGAATATTACAGCTTCATGCTTTTTGGCTATGGCCAAATTCTTGTAAGGGATGGATTCCCTTTTTCAAGTTAAAATCGACTTATCTAAGTTTGGCAAACTTAGTGGCGTCTCCATTGCTAGCAAAACACTACAAGAAATCATCTTCAAGGTTCTCAAGGGCAAGTTCTTTGTGGGTCTTCTTTTGGCCTTAGAAGAGTTTTGTTCCTACAAAATCAAATTCGCGGTTCCTAGGGTTTTGTCAGTTGCTTGAGGTTTGCTTGGATTTCGAATCCAAGTGGATTTCTTGTCATTTGGTATCTAGAGCTCAGGGTTCCAAGGTCTGATTTTCATATCTTTACTTTTTGTTTGATTCTGTTTTTATTTTCGTTCTTTGTTATTTTCATTTTAGTTCTTATTGGATCTTGTTTCTGTTTATTTCTGGATCTGGTTTTGTTGTGTTCTGCATATCAGTTCATCTTTTATCATGTTCCAGTTCTGAGTTTTTGTTGTTGTTCTTCATATCAGTCCGTAATCTTTGTTTATTTCTGGATCTGGGTTTTGTTGTGTTCTTCATATAGTTCGTCATATACATTTTGTTCTTTAGCATATGCTGAAGAAATAAGCATGTTCTTTAGCGGCTGTGTGATTTGTTTCTAAAACCCTAGTGAAGTGTGAAAAAAAATAAAAAAAATAAACCATCAGATTCAGACTCTGAAATCAGACCCTGAAACTTAACCTCTGAAATCAGACCCTGAAACTTAACCTCTGAAATCAGACCCTGAAACTTAGCCTCTGAATTCAGACCCTGAAATCAGACCCTGACCAGTAGCCTTTAAAATCACACCCTAAAAACCAGCCTCTGAAATCAAAACCTAAATCAGCCTCTGAAATCAGAACCACAGAATCAGCATCTGACGTTATCAAAAAAAAAAGTAAAAAAGTGAATTTTTTTGGTTGAATTTAGTTTGTTCCATATTATCATTTAGGTGCTCGTTGAGGGCATTCCATTAAAATTTCTATAGATGTGCCAAATTTTCTCCCGAAATTGCATACGACCGTGAATTTGCATGTTTATTTTTTTTCCATTGTGCTAATTGTTTACTTCTTTATTCTAATTACTCTAGCTTAAGTATTATTGATTGAGTCTTCGTCATTGCTATTCCTTTTCGCATTTTGTTTCCGCATGCCCTATATATATATTATTGGGTCTGTTGTGTTTCATGCTAGCTTGAGGACTACACTTGGTTTTATATTCTTGGATTGAGTGTGATTCACATTTGAATTGAGGAAGAACTCAAGAGTGGTAAAAGGCAGTGATTGTGAGCACAATATCGTGTAAAAGCCAATAGAATGCAAACACGAGTGGAGTGATATCATTCGAGTGTAAACACGTGAGATTGTGAGGATTTACATATTTTCTTTACTTTCTTGTTATTTCTAATCTGTTTGTTTAGTGTTGAGATGACAGGTCTAACCACTGATGAAAAGCTTGAGGCTTTGGATATGAAATTTACAGATATGATGGAGAACATGAATACTGCTTTGGAGAGATTGTCCAAGAGTGTAGAGAGTATTCAAACTGGTAGCAGTCCCAGAGCACCACCACCCTAGCATATACCACCACCTCAGAATGTACCACCACCTCATAATGTGCCACCTCACTGTGTACCACCACAGTATGTACCGCTAGATGAAGAGGAAGCTGAAAATGAGTTTGATGATTCTGATGGTATTGATGATGTTGATGAGAGATTTCAGCATGGGCATAATATGTGGCCTAATATGAGGGTTGATATGAGGAATGATAGAAGGGATAGACGATTTGATGATAGAGGTGCATTTGATGCCAGAAGAGAGGATTATGATATGAGGGAATATGGTAGACGATGAGATGTAGATGGTAATCTAGGTATCATCAAGATCAGTATACCAACATTCCACGGCAAGAATGATCCTGAAGTTTATTTAGAATGGGAAAAGAAAATAGAATTGATTTTCAACTGTCATCATTACTCAGACGAGAAGAAGATCAATCTGGCAGCAATTAAGTTTACCAATTATGCTATGATTTGGTGGGATCAGCTTGTCTCTACTCGGATGAGAAATTATGAGAGACTGGTTCAGACATGGGCAGAACTTAGAGGTCTCATGAGAAAGAGATTTATACCCGGCCATTACTATAGGGAATTATATCAGAAACTACAACATCTGTATCAAGGGACCAAGAGTGTTGAGGACTATTACACAGAGTTGGAAGTTTCCATAATCAGGGCAAATGTAGTTGAGGATGCAGAAGCTACTATGGCAGGATTTCCAGGGGGCTTGAATAGAGTGATTAAAAACATGGTGGAGTTGCATCACTATGTTGATTTGGAGGATATTGTGGGACACAGGAACTGGGCGACGCATGCTGTCCCGGGCTCGCGGCCCGGTCGGGAGTACGGAGTAGCCACAGAGGACTAAACCGGAGAATAATGGAGTCGCCACCCGGTGTGAACCGGGAAAATGAGATTTAAGGCCGCACTCACCCCTTGCAAGGGAAGACCTCAAACCGTTGGGTTCGAAATGGTCCCTTACTTATGCCACTTGTAATGACAGGATTTATGTAATAATTTAATCAGGCTTAAATATCACTTATTTCCAAGAGTATCATGCTTCTAAATTCACATGTACAAAATAAAACTTATACATACATTTCACATATATCTCACATCTAAGATTGCATGCTTGAAAATACCTCAAAGTAACAACGAACATACAACTTCATTTAGCATATCATGTTCATGGAAAACACAAGCATACATACTAACCATACAAGCATACATGTGAGCACTTTTCCAAGTGATACGTGGAATTGTATCCCAAGTACAGACCGCACTACCGTCCATTCGGAATGGGCTACGGAATTTATGTCTGGGTTTCCATCCGATATACCACAAGAAATAATACTCCGAAGTCATCATGACATAGGTATATGAATCGTAATGCATTAAATCAAGACTAATGCAGATGACGCAACCAATGGAATAAACATGCTTTTCATTATGATGTGCACAAAGATAAGAATGACTATATGGGGTTTCATAAAAAAATCTCCTAAGAAACAATTATACATGGCATGTAATGAATATGTCTCAGTTCAGTGTGTTCGCGTTCGTGTAGCGTTCGTAAACGCGTTCGAACGGTAAACAGAAGGTTCGCGTTCATATGGCGTTTGATAATGCGTTCGAACGGTAAACAGAAGGTTCGCGTTCGTGTAGCGTTCGAGAACGTGTTCGAACGGAACCATACCTGATGCATGATGAGACTAAGGAAGTGCGTGTACGTTCGCGTAGCGTTTGAAAACGCGTTCGAACGGTAAACCGAGGTTCGCGTTCGTGTAGCGTTCGAGAACGCGTTCGAACGGAACCAGACCTGATGTATGTAACATAAAGAATAAAGACACAATGCCAAACGTAATGTCCGATCAAACTATCTTACAGTCAACCGAACACACATCAATCGGCGCGGCGAAGCATCGTGGTAAAGGGCTTTAAAACCCTTCCCCATAGGGGATCTTTCATTCCACTTACTAAGCCCGTGCGCTCGATTGAATCAATGCATACATAGAATTAAAAGCAATAATATCAAACTAGCATGCCCGATTGAACGTGTCTTGCATTCAACCGAACACACATCGACCGGCGCGGCAAAGCATTGTGGTAAAGGGCTTAACCCTCCCCATAGGGGATCTTTCATTCCACTTACTAAGCCCATGCGCTCGATTGAATCATACGTAAATAAGCAACATGCAGAATTCGAGTGACGAAAAATAAATAAATAAATCAAAGCAACATGAAACAAGAGAAGGTGCCGTTTACTCAAGTGGTACGTGGAGTTGTATCCCAAGTACAGACCGCACTCCCGTCCATTCGGATTCGGTTACGGAATTTACGTCTGGGTTTCCATCCTATATACCATGAGAGACGACACTCTTTTATTCATCCAATACCCATAACACACATCATACACAAACAAGATTCAACAAATAAGTAAAATACAATCAAAATAAATAACAAAAATCACATAAAGATGAGTGTGAAAGAAACCCTCAGGTCTAACCTTTTAAGCCGTCTCTCGGACTCGCGTTTCACGAAGATCGAAAGGGGTAAAGCTCCGCAACTTTTCTGGTTCGCTGGTTTTCCTTTTCCTTCGCTGTTTTGCCGCTCAAGCTACTGTTTCGACTCCGTTTTGCTGCTGTTTCCTTGTGGTTTCGCTGCCGTTTCCTCTGTATTTTCTGCTTACTGTTTTTGGGTGTGTTCTTTTGGTGTTTTAGGCTACTGTTTTGATGGTTGTAGGGGCTGTATTTGGCTGTGGATTTCGGTAATGTGAGGGAGTGTTTAAAGGTTTGTTGCTTTCGGTAATGTGAGGGTAGGGATGAAGAGAAAGGTTTGCTATCTTTCTTGTGATTTGCGTGTGATGTTTAGGGTTATTGCTGTAATTTTCGTGTGAGTTGTGTATGAGCTAGATGAGTGCATGTCTTGGTGAGGGGTTGTTTATATAGAGAAGGGCTAGGGCTTCCCTTGTCTCACAAGGAAGGGATTTTGGCATTAAAAAGAGGATTTGATTTGGTGTTGAACAAGGAAAGTCAAAGATTGAGGGGACAAATCTTGGTTAGATTAGGAAGTCAATATCTTTAATTTGTTATGATTGATTTTAATTAGGCATGACATCTTTTTAATTTAGTATGTGATTTGTTTAGTTATGAAGTTAATATATTTGATTTATCTTATTAGTATGATTATATTTTTATGTTTTATTAATTGGTAAATGGTTTAAATATTTATTTAATATTTAATGTTTAATTTAATTAAATTAGGATGTGTTTTATGGGCTTTGGGGGGCTAATTGGGCTGGGGTGCGAGGCTAGCAGCAAAACCAGAAATACTGACTCTGTTCGAACGCCAATTCGAACGCGGCACGAACGTCCGCAATCTGCCTGAAGTTCGAATGAAGTAACGAACGCAGCACTAACGAAGACAGTGAACTTGTGAAATGAACTAGATGACGTACTTTCTGATTTCCCCTTCCGACCTCCGTTTCCCGCAATATCCTTAGCTAAAAAGGTAGTGCCTCCAACTGAGACTCATCATCGGGTTTCACATGCGAAAATGCAATGCCTACAGTCGCCCCCACTTTGATGGGACTTGTGCAGTGTGTGACTTGAACAATCCTATCAAAGTTATGCAATGCATTTTCACTTACCTGGCTCGGCTGCTGCCGCTCGAGCTGAGTTGGTACTACAGCGGACCTCGATCCTGGGACGCGTCCCGATAACTGCAACCGACAACGGGGGCACCTCGACCCTGGGCACCTCGACCCAACAACGCTGACTATAGGGGCCTCGCCCTCCAACTGATGATGTGGGTACCTCGACCCTGGGCACCTCGACCCTGAACTACAACTGACAACGGGGGCACCTCGACCCTGGGCACCTCGACCCAACACCGCTGACTATAGAGACCTCGCCCTCGAACTGATGATGTAGTGGGTACCTCGACCCTGGGCACCTCGACCCGGAACTACAACTGACAACGGGGGCACCTCGACCCTGGGCACCTCGACCCAACACCGCTGACTATATGGACCTCGCCCTCGAACTGATGATGTAGTGGGTACCTCGACCCTGGGCACCTCGACCCGGAACTACAACTGACAACGGGGGCACCTCGACCCTGGGCACCTCGACCCACACCGCTGTCAATAGGGACCTCGCCCTTGAACTGATGATGTGTCTCCATACCCCAGATGACATGATATGGGCCTCGCCCCCAGCTGATATGGGCCTCGCCCCTTGGGACTCATCCCAAAACTGAAATTGCGTGACGCTGCTTGGCTCATTTCTGCCGCTTTCTCTTTCTTCGAACCTGCGAACACAAAACAGAAACAAACACGAAGAGAATGCAATGTTACGTGTATGCATGAATGATTTTCTTATTCCGTTGGGTTAGGTCTTCTGCTAATTCCCGTGGTGACTGCTCGGTCTTCTCCCCCTCAGGCAAAGTATTGCTTCAATCTGTCTACGTTGATCGGCTCGGTGAACTCGTTTCCTTCCAAGTCTGATAGCTTCACTGCTCCATTTCCCATTACCTTCTGCACTATGTAAGGTCCTTCCCAGTTTGGTCTGAATTTTCCTCTCGGATCTGTCGTCGACGGCCTCGACTGCTTAAGTACCAAATCACCCTTTCTGATCTTGGTAGGACGCACTTTCTTGTTGAATGCTCGGGCTAGTCTCTTCTGATACAACTGCATGTGATACAAAGACTTCGTTCTCTTCTCATCCAATAGTGCTAACTGATCAAACCTCTGTGCGGCCCAATCCTGTTCCGGTAATTCTGCCTCTGTTAATACCCTCATAGACTGTATTTCCACTTCTACCGGCAATACTGCTTCCATTCCATAGACCAAAGAGTAAGGTGTGGCCCATGTTGCTGTTCTTACTGATGTTCTGTACCCCCACAAAGCATACGGTAATTTCTCGGCCCAATCTCTGCAGTTTTCTGTCATCTTGGCTAGAATCGTCTTTATAGTCTTGTTGGCTGCCTCAACTGCCCCATTTGCCTGCGGCCTGTACGGTGATGACTTGTGGTGGCCTATCCCATACCTCTGTAACATTGCCTTCGTCTCTCCTTGAAACTGGACCCCGTTGTCTGTCACTACATGATGCGGCATACCATACCGACAAATGAGGTTCCGAGCTATAAACTTTGCCATCTGCTTTGCTGTAACATTACGGAATGATTCGGCTTCCACCCACTTCGAGAAGTAGTAATCTACTGCCACTACTATGAAGCGATGCCCATTTGATGCATTCGGTCGAATTTCCCCAATCATATCAATCCCCCATGCTGAGAAAGGCCACGGCTCTGACAACCCGTGCAATTCTGTGTGCGGTAAGTGATTCAAATTACCATGTGCTTGACAGTCATGACAGTGCTTCACCATCTTCGCGCAATCTGTTTCCATGGTTGACCAATAAAAACCTTGTCTCACTATCTTGCGGGACAGATTCAACCCGTTCATGTGCGGACCACATACCCCGGCGTGTATTTCTTCCATTACATGCTGAGCTTCTTCTTTTCTCAAACACTTCAACTGAATACCGTTTGCCTTGCCTCTTGTACAGTTCCCCTTTCAAAATCACATACTGGGAAGCTAACTTCTGAATGGCTATTCTGTCTTTTCTGCCTGCCCCTTCCGGGAGTTCACCATGTTCCAGATACCTCTGAATGTCATAATACCAAGGTTTACCGTCGTCGACCTCAACTTCCAGAATTCTTTCTATCTCATAAACAGGTTGCTTGCTGTTGTCAGTATCAACGGTCTCATCACTAACTTTTCTGGATTTTCCCAAGTCGCTGCAAGTGTAGCCAATGCATCTGCCATCTGATTCTCTTCTCTCGGTAAGTGCTGAAACTTACACTCGGGGATAACCTGTGCCAACTTTCTGAGGTGAAAAAGGTAAGGTTTCAACCGTTCTTCTTTCAATTCCCATTCTCCTCGCATCTGCTGGACTACCAACATAGAATCTCCGTAGACTTCCACACTCCCGGCCTTCAAGGCTATCAATGCTGTCAAACCAAAAGCACATGCTTCATACTCGGCCATGTTATTAGTCACTCTGAATGTCAACCTCTTGGCCAAAGGCAAAGTCTCTCCCTCGGGGGTTACTATCACGATCCCGATTCCGGCTCCCTTGTAATTCACTGCTCCGTCAAAGTACATCTTCCATCTCTGAACTGTTATTGCTTGGATCTCTTCATCTGGAAATTCAAACTTATACTGATCCCCCTCAACAGGTTGCATTGCCAGAAACTCTGCTACTGCTCGCCCTTTGATCACTTTGGAGGTGAGATACTCAATGTCAAACTCTGTCAGCAATACCAACCATCTGCCCAATTTTCCCACTAGTGAAGGCACTGAATGAAGATACTTCAGAGGATTCTCCTTTGCCACTACCTGGATCTTGTATGACTGGAAGTAATGTCGCAACTTTCTGGAAGCCCATACCACTGCAAGACAGATCTTCTCAACCTCCTGATATCGAGCCTCATACGGGAGCATCTTCTTACTCAGATAGTAAACGCATGTTCTACCCCTGTCTCATCTGCCTGTACCATCATTGCCCCCAGTGCTTCTGATTCTATAGCCAAATACAATATCAAAGGTCTGCCCGGTCTCGGAGGTTTCAATACGGTGGCTTTACCAAGTACTCTCTGATTCTGTCGAAGGCTGTCTGACACTGTTCATTCCATCTCACTGGCTGATCTTTTCTCAACAGTTTGAAGATAGGCTCACATACTGATGTCAACTTGGCAATGAACCGACTGATGTACTGAATCTTCCCCAAGAATGCTCTGACTTCTTTTTCTGTCTTCGGTGCAGGCATTTCTGTGATTGCCTTGATCTTTTCGGAGTCTACCTCTATTCCGCCCATTCCCACTGTATGACCAAGCAATTTCCCTGATGTCACCCCAAAACACACATTTCTTGGGTTTAGCCGCAGGTTGTATCTGTCAACTCTCTGAAGAAACCTTTCCAGTGCTTCAATATGCCCAACCCTTGTCTCTGATTTCACCATCATGTCATCCACATACACCTCAATCTCTTTGTGCATCAAGTCGTGGAAAATGTAGTGGCCATCCGCTGATAGGTAGCCCCCGCATTCTTAAGCCCAAACGGCATACCTTGTAACAATAAGTACCCCACTCAGTAACAAATGCAGTCTTATGTTTGTCTTCCTCGGCATGAGAACCTGATTGTAACCTGAAAACCCATCTGCAAATGAATACATAGCAGATAAAGCCGCACTATCAACCAGAACATCTATATGCGGCAGAGGAAAATCATCTTTCGGACAAGCCTTGTTGAGATCTCTGTAGTCTACACACATTCTGACCTTCCCGTCTTTCTTTGGCACCGGTACTATATTAGCCAACCATTCAGGATACTTTACTACTTCCAGAAACCCCACATCTATCTGTTTCTTAACCTCCTCTCTGACTTTCTCAGCCCATTCTGGTCTCATCCGTCGGAGTTTCTGTTTTACTGGCCTCATATTCGGATAAGTTGGTATTGTGTGTTGGGCAATGTTTCTGTCTACCCCGGGCATGTCCTCATAGGACCAAGCAAACACTTTGGCATATCTGACCAACACTGTTTCTATTTTGTTTTTCCTCTCTTCAGAGGTAACTTCACTTGCAATCAGAATTTCCTGGGGTTCTCAAGCGTACCCAAGTTAAATGCAGTAGTTCTGGCCGAACTGATATCAAATATGCTTGATTCGTGCAGAGTAAATGGAAATGACTCAGGCAAGTAAGCAAAAGAAATGTCTTTATTATTGGATAATGCGGAAGTACATTCAAACAAATCAGGAAGGTAAATGTCTTCATCATCTATAGACACTTCTTCCTCTGCAATCAGGTCTTCCTCAGGCTTTTCATCCTCTCCCAGAGTCAGGCTCTCCAACTTCATCAATTCTTCTTCCCAATTCTCTGCTTCCACAGCTTCTTAATCAGCGGTTTCTCACCCAACAAATCCTGGAAGATCTCAAATCCAGGTACCACAATCCCATTAACTTCCACAGGTTCAGGCTCCCCTTGATATCCTGAAGCTTTCACAAAACATTCCATCAGTTTCAGGCCCTTTTTCTTGACCTTCGGTTTTTCTTCATCAGATCTATACCCCAAACCTTTCCGAGTGGTCTGTCCTCTGAAATCTGGCAACTTTGAACCTTCACCCGGTCCAAACTTCATTTTTTTTCATGATCCTAGCCACCCTAGGATCCACCCATTCCTCAAAAGTAGCTGACACCTGAAACCTTGTGAAAGGTTGTATCTCCAAGGCAGCCACGACATTATCTACCTCAGCCCGGATAGTAACAACTTCTCCCTCATACGGGAACTTGATCATCTGATGCAAAGTGGAAGGCACGCCCCAAGTTTGTGAAACCAAGGCCTTCCCAACAATAAGGCAAAAGTGGCTGGGATGTCCAGCACTGTGAACTCAACCTCATCTTCAATTGGCCCTACCTTGACCATAGCCACAAAAGTACCCTCAACCCCATTTTACTGTCATCATAAGCCTTGATAGTCATGCTGGAGAGGTCCAAGTCTGTTGCTTTCATACCCAATCTTGCCAGAATTTTCAACGGGCACACATTGATGGACGAACCGTCATCCACCATTACACATGAAGTTCTCTTGCCCCTCACCTCGGCCCTGATAAATAGAGGCCTGTTATGATTCCTCCATTCTGCTGGGAGTTCATCCTCAGAAAAAGATATTTGCAAGGCTTCTTTCTGAACTGACCCAACAAACATTGCAGGGTTGGCGTCTTCCGATACCACAATCTTGCTCAAGGCCTCAACCATAGCCTGCCTATGCTCTCGAGATGCACATAACAGTTCCCAGATACTCACTTGTGCTCTAGTCTTCCTCAATTGCCTCAGCACTATATCCCCCTCAGTGTTTTCTGCAGTCTCAACCACTTCTCTACCATCTGTCAAAACTTCCTTACCCTTCTCCGCCACATCATTGTAAAAACGACCACTGCGCGTCATTCCCCTTACTTCTTCCTCGTCACTGCTAGAGAAATCAAGCCAAAAGTTTTTTCCCTGCTCAGTCTCATCTTCACTAGCACTATCCCAGATTCCCAGGCAAAAGGCTTGAGGGTGAAAGATGATTTAGGACAAGGTTTTCTGGGAGGCCAGAATTGATCATATAGGCTGGTGGTGGTACGGCACGCGGTAATTGGGTAAGGGGTTTCTGTGTGTGTCAGGCTGTTCTGTTTCTGGGTCAGGTATTTTCTTGGAGTCTATCAGGTCTTGGATTTCATGGCGGAGTCGGGCGCAATTGTCAGTGTCATGGCCCTTTTGTTGGTGAAAGTGACAGTAAAGGCTTAGGTTATAATGTGATGGTAGGGGATTGGGTAATGGTTTGGCTTCCAAGGGTTTTAAGAGCCCTTGCCTCTTCAGTTTCTCTAGCACCTTGGACAGGGGCCTTCCCAAGTTGGAAAACTGCCGGTTCCGGATAGCGGCAATCTCAGCAGAAACGGGCTTTGTTCCCGATGTTCCCCCAATGGGCCTCCTGTTCAGACCATAGAATTTTCTATTCTCGGCCTCTTCTTCCTCAATATCCATGACAGTTTCCCTCAACTGCCGAAAGTCTGCAATCATGGAGGTCATCCTCCTCAACTTGCTGTAAATGGAGGGCTTGGTGCCCTTGATAATCATCTTAATCTGATCCTTCTCCGAAGGCCTAGTCTGCATCTTCAATAACTGACCCCTCCATCGGTCCACATACTCCTTAAAACTCTCCTCCGCTTTCTGCTTAACATTCTCCAGATCACGGAGTGACAGATCGATCTCTAAGTCAGTGACATACTGCTTCAGGAAAGCATCGGCCAACTCCCTCCAATCTTCCTTCACTTTCTTCTCCAAACTGTGGTACCATACCACGGGAGCTCCTTCAAGCGACATTCCAAACATTTTCTGCACTTGGCGCTGAGATAAGCCAACTGAACTCATGACTGATACAAACTGTCGGAGATGCACCCTCGGATCCCCATTCCCGTTAAACTTAGCCATATCTGGCATCTTGAACTGTGCCGACAACTGTTCCTCGAAAGTCAGTGTGTCATAATCCAGCAAATCCTCATTCTTACCCCTCATCTTGCGGGTACCGACTCAACCTGATCCCGAAGTTTCTGTAAATTTGCCTGAGACCCAGATATTCTGCCTGCTGCATACTCTGCCATATCATCATCAAAAGCGGGGGTATCATCCCCCAATCTGTTCGGAGATTCCTCTTGCCTCACATCCCCAGAATTAACCCCGGCACGAGACCCAGCTATACCAGCCATAGCAGTAGTCAAAGCTTGCAACTGTTCAGTGATCTTGGCGAGACCGTTCTCTAACTGATCCATACGGGACACCTCATTATCGGATTCACTCATACTTGTTCTTTTAGTGAGTCTTGTCCCTTCTCTAACCCAAACGGTATCTATGATGTCTTTTTGAGACATAGACGGTGTTAACATGATATATGTATGCATGAGGTGCACGAGATGCATGTAACATATATAACATATTAAATCAATTAAAATTTCAAACAAATCGGCCCGTTACCATTTTAGAATCTTTCGGGCTAATTGTCATAGGAGTGAACCCATCCCAGTTTAAATGGCCCAACAGTTCACATCTCATGGCAAAGGAGCCCAACTAAATCCAAATGGTAATGTTCCGAACACAAGCACAAAGTGGCCCATCAACACTTAGAAGCCTTTGGCCCAATCGTCATGAAATACGTTCTTGTCCCAGTTTAAATGGCCCAACAAGCTCATATCCCATGACAAATGGTCCAAATGGATCCAAACGACGATGTTCCCAAACACAAGCATAGAAGAAAGATAATGCAAACATAACGTAATAATTTCTACATAATGGCCCATCAACATTTCAGAAGCTTTGGGCCTAATAGTCATAAGGTACGAACTCGCCCCAGTTTAAATGGCCCAGCAAGTCCGCATTTCTGACAATAGTCCAACTGCATCCAAATGAGGATGGTCCACAAGCACATACTCAAGGAAATAATTGTTACTTTAGCCAACCCGGTCTATGGGTGGGTTAGAAGAAGAGTATAGACAAAGGCTCTCACCGGCGAAGGATGGCCCACAACTAGGTCTCCCCACTCAAGGGTTCGAGCGACCAAGTGAGCGCACCCTTTTTTTATACACTAAGGTACGTGCCAATGAGCTATGGTGTGTGACGGACTGTCAAATGGATTTCCCGTTGTAGATTCCCCATAGGGAAGGTAGATCGAGGCTCACTTAAATACCCAAGCCTCTTAGGCTCTTATCGCTTGGTGTCAGGAATAAACAACGAGTCCTCCAAATTAGTCCATCACAAAAGGCTACGAGTAGATGGCTATCCAGGTGCCTTCACAACTTTTCCTTCTAGAAAGGTAGTGAATGAAGGAAGACACCAAACCATTACCTAGCCTCAAAATGCCTTTGATTAAACCCCCATTTATCCACTATAGACACGGTCAATTAAAACATAAATCCAAACATCACAAGACAATATTTCGGGGCATTCTCTATCCCCAGTGGAGTCGCCAGACTGTGGGACACAGGAACTGGGCGACACATGCTGTCCCGGGCTCGCGGCCCGGTCGGGAGTACGGAGTAGCCACAGGGGACTAAACCGGAGAATAATGGAGTCGCCACCACCCGTGTGAACCGGGAAAATGAGATTTAAGGCCGCACTCACCCCTCGCAAGGGAAGACCTCAAACCGTTGGGTTCGGAATGGTCCCTTACTTATGCCACTTGTAATGACAGGATTTATGTAATAATTTAATCAGGCTTAAATAGCACTTATTTCCAAGAGTATCATGCTTCTAAATTCACATGTACAAAATAAAACTTTACATACATTTCACATATATCTCACATCTAAGATTGCATGCTTGAAAATACCTCAAAGTAACAACGAACATACAACTTCATTTAGCATATCATGTTCACGAAAAACACAAGCATACATACTAACCATACAAGCATACATGTGAGCACTTTTCCAAGTGATACGTGGAATTGTATCCCAAGTACAGACCGCACTACCGTCCATTCGGAATCGGCTACGGAATTTATGTCTGGGTTTCCATCCGATATATCACAAGAAATAATACTCCGAAGTCATCATGACATAGGTATATGAATCGTAATGCGTTAAATCAAGACTAAGGCAGATGACGTAACAATGGAAATAAAAATAAACATGTTTTTCATTATGATGTGCACAAAGATAAGAATGACTATATGGGGTTTCATAAAAAAATCACCTAAGAAACAATTATACATGCCATGTGATGGATATGTCTTAGTTCAGTGTGTTCGCGTTCGTGTAGCGTTCGTAAACGCGTTCGAACGGTAAACAGAAGGTTCGCGTTCGTATGGCGTTTGATAACGCGTTCGAACGGTAACCAAGAAGGTTCGCGTTCGTGTAGCGTTCGAGAACGCGTTCGAACGGAACCAGACCTGATGCATGATGAGACTAAGGAAGTGCGTGTGCGTTCGCGTAACGTTTGAAAACGCGTTCGAACGGTAAACAGAAGGTTCGCGTTGTGTAGCGTTCGAGAACGCGTTCGAACGGAACCAGACCTGATGCATGTAACACAAAGAATAAAGACAACAATGCCAAACGTATGTCCGATCAAACGTATCTTACAGTCAACCGAACACACATCAACCGGCGCGGCGAAGCATCGTGGTAAAGGGCTTTAACCCTTCCCCATAGGGGATCTTTCATTCCACTTACTAAGCCCGTGCGCTCGATTGAATCATGCATACATAGAATTAAAAGCAATAATATCAAACTAGCATGCCCGATTGAACGTGTCTTGCATTCAACCGAACACACATCGACCGGCGCGGCAAACCATTGTGGTAAAGGGCTTTAACCCTTCCCCATAGGGGATCTTTCATTCCACTTACTAAGCCCATGCGCTCGATTGAATCATACGTAAATAAGCAACATGCAGAATTCGAGTGACAAAAAATAAATAAATAAATCAAAGCAACATGAAACAAGAGAATGTGCCGTTTACTCAAGTGGTACGTGGAGTTGTATCCCAAGTACAGACCGCACTACCGTCTATTCGGATTCGGTTACGGAATTTACGTCTGGGTTTCCATCCTATATACCACGAGAGACGACACTCTTTTATTCATCCAATACCCACAACACACATCATACACAAACAAGATTCAACAAATAAGTAAAATACAATCAAAATAAATAACAAAAATCACATAAAGATGAGTGTGAAAAGTACCCTCAGGTCTAACCTTTTAAGCCGTCTCTCGGACTCGCGTTTCACGAAGATCAAAATGGGTAAAGCTCCGCAACTTTTCTGGTTCACTGGTTTACCTTTTCCTTCGCTGTTTTGCCGCTCAAGCTACTGTTTCGACTCCGTTTTGCTGCTGTTTCCTTGTGGTTTCGCTGCCATTTCCTCTGTATTTTCTGCTTACTATTTTTGGGTGTGTTCTTTTGGTGTTTTAGGCTACTGTTTTGATGGTTGTAGGGGCTGTATTTGGCTGTGGATTTCGGTAATGTGAGGGAGTGTTTAAAGGTTTGTTGCTTTCGGTAATGTGAGGGTAGGGATGAAGAGAAAGGTTTGCTATCTTTCTTGTGATTTGCGTGTGATGTTTAGGGTTATTGCTGTAATTTTCGTGTGAGTTGTGTATGAGCTAGAGGAGTGCATGTCTTGGTGAGGGGTTGTTTATATAGAGAAGGGCTAGGGCAGACCGTGGCAGTTTGATAAGAAGGTTATTCATGATGGGTTCAAGAACAAGTACTCTTTTCAGCAAAGGGAAAACCCATTACATTATACCCACTTACACCTGCACAAGTCCATGAAGATCAGGTTAAGTTGCAACTTGAGCGTGACAAAGAGAGAGCGAAGGGAAACACCACATTGGGTGAGACTAGTGAGAGTGATGTATCTGGTGAGAAAAATACGGCCAAGGCCGTGGGAGTTCCCAAGGGGAATGTGAGTGCACGTGAGGGGGAAACAAAAGAGATAGTTAAAAAGAGTTTCTACATGGGTGAGGGTGAAGCGAGGAAATCGTTCAAGGCTAGCAAGCTCATGCTATTGTTAGTCTATAATGAGTCTCATACTTATTTTACTAACACTGACCATTTGCTTCATGTGACTATTTCATCTATTTTGCATGATTACAGTGACGTACTGATAGATGACATACCTAGTGGGCTTCCACCCATTAGAGGTATTGAGCACCAGATAGACTCCATACCTGGAGTAGTCATTCCTAACAGACCGGCTTATAGGAGCAATCCCGAGGAGACAAAAGAGCTACAAAGGCAAGTACGGGAGTTGATGGACAAGGGGTATGTAAGGGAAAGCATGAGTCCTTGTGCAGTACCAGTGCTTCTAGTTCCTAAGAAATATGGGACGTGGCGTATGTGCGTTGATTGTCGAGCTATTAATAATATTACGGTAAAGTATCGTCACCTCATTCCTAGACTAGATGACATATTGGATGAATTGCATGGTTCCAAAATTTTTAGTAAGATTGATTTAAAGAGTGGATACCATCAAATTCGCATGAGAGAGTGAGATGAGTGGAAAACTGTATTTAAGACTAAGTATGGCTTGTATAAATGGTTATTTATGCCATTTGGTCTTTCAAACGCACCTAGCACATTTATGAGATTGATGAATCATGTTATGCGTGCATTCTTAGGTAAGTTTGTTGTGGTTTATTTTGATGACATCTTAGTTTATAGTAAAATAGTATATAAGAATGTTATGCATTTGAAGCATGTTCTTGATGTGTTAAGGTAGGAAAAACTGTATGCTAACTTTTATAAGCGCACTTTTTATATGGATATAATTATTTTCCTTGGATTTGTTGTGAGTGCAGATGGCATCGAGGTAGATTTGGAAAATGTGAAGGCAATTCAGGATTGGCCAACACCAACAACAGTGACAGAAGTCAGAAGCTTCCATGGATTAGCAAGCTTCTACCGTAGATTTGTTAAAGACTCCAGTAGTATTGCAGCACCACTGACTGAAGTAGTGAAGAAAACTGTTGGCTTCAAATGGGAAGAAGAGCAGGAGCGTGCATTCCAGGATCTTAAAATGAAGTTGTGCAATGCACCAGTTTTGGCGTTACCCAACTTTGAGAAGACATTTGAGATTGAGTGTGACGCATCCGGGATAGGCATTGGAGCAGTTCTTATGCAAGAAAATCGACTAATTGCCTACTTTAGTGAGAAGCTTAATGGAGCAGTTTTGAGATACCCCACATATGACAATGAGTTGTATGCACTAGTGAGAGCCCTTGAGACTTGACAGCATTATTTGTGGCCTTGAGAGTTTGTGATCCACATAGATAATGAATCATTGAAGCATCTGAAGGGCCAAGGTAAGCTGAACAAACGACACGCAAAATGGTTAGAGTTTGTTGAGACATTTCCATATGTAATCCGCTACAAACAAGGTAAGGAAAACATTGTCGCTGATGCACTATCGCGAATGTATGCTTTACTTACTTCATTGAGTGCAAGAATGCTTGGGTTTGAATTTATTAAAGAACTTTATGCTAGTGATATTGACTTTAGTATTATCTATGATGCATGTGAAAAGTCTGCTTTTAGTAAATTCTACCAACATGATGGGTTTCTGTTTAGAGAGAATAGATTATGCATTCATGTTTGTAGTATGCGTGAGTTGTTAGTGAGGGAAGCACATGAGGGGGGTTTAATGGGGCACTTTGGCATTGCCAAAACCTTAGGGGTATTGAGTGAACATTTTCATTGGCCTAAAATGCGGAGAGATATTGAGCGTTTATGTGATAAATGCTTAACTTGTAAACATGCTAAATCTAAGGTTATGCCTCATGGGTTGTATACACCATTGCATATACCTAGTGAGCCATGGGTAGATGTATCGATGGACTTTATCTTGGGTTTACCTAGGACTAAGAAGGGTAGAGATTCCATCTTTATAGTGGTTGATAGGTTCAGTAAGATGACACACTTTATAGCATGTCATAAAATTGATGATGCCACTAACATTGTTGACTTGTTCTTTAGAGAAGTAGTACGACTCCATGGGATTCCACGGAGTATAGTTTCAGATCGTGATGTCAAATTCCTTAGTCACTTTTGGAAAGTTTTATGGGGTAAGTTGGGAACTAAACTTTTGTATTCTAATACTTGCCACCCCCAAACTGATGGCCAAACCGAGGTTGTTAATAGGACTTTGACTCAGTTATTGCGTACTATTATCAATAAGAACTTAAAAACCTGGGAGGATTGTTTGCCTTTTGTTGAATTTGCATGTAATCGTAGTATTCATTCCTCTACATCTTACTCACCATTTGAAATTGTTTATGGTTTTCAGCCACTAACTCCATTAGATTTGTTACCATTGCCTGTTGATGAGCATGCGGGGCTAGATGGAAAAAGGAAAGCCGATTTGGTGAAGCATATACATGAGAAAGCAAAAGAGCAAATACAACGAAAGAATGAGCAATATGCTTCGCATGCTAATAAGGGAAGAAAGCGTGTGGTATTTCAGCCTGGAGATTGGGTTTGGGTACACATGCGCAAGGAGAGATTTCCTGAACAACGTAAATATAAGCTACAACCGAGAGGGGATGGTCCATTTCATGTCTTGGAACAAATTAATGACAATGCATACAAGCTGAATTTTAGTATAAAAAACTTGTTGTGATATTTTTATATCGTACCGCAAGTGTACGGTGTCAAGTTTTAGTATAAATCAGTGAAAGAGTGTTGAACCCACAGGGATTGCATTAACTCGCACTAAGTACTACAATTGATAATCCTAACTTTATTTAGACAACAAATAATAAAGATTTATAATAAATAAATATAAAAACAATAAAATAGGAGGAACTAATACGATAGAGATTCTGGATCCTGATTTCACCTAGATGTCGCCTATGTATTTGTCATGTCAATTAATCCATGTTCAGTTATATTGTTTATAAGTCAAGACTCTTAAAATATTCACTCATTCTCTCGAGTGCCGAGTAAAAATATCATTAACTATAGACTTCGATATCTCTATAAAAATCCAATAGTTAACAACTCATTGCGCGTTGTGATTCTATATTAACGACTTCAAAGGACTACAGATTCTCTCGAACTCTATAAAACCCTAGGTTATATTCTCTAGATCTATTCAAAATCTCATCTTTCGAGTGATAGATTCTAAACTTATATCATCATATTTGTGGCCAGCAAACACAAAGCATTAAACTCAAAAGAATATAAATAAATCAATAAAACTTCATAACAAAATTGATAAACACAATACAAGGTTCAAACATCGATTACATCATTCTCCAAAATTAAGGAGTAAATTCATGACAAAAGATAAAACAATAAATAATCAAGCCACGAATCTAATGGAAATCATTAGAGTTTTAAGAAAGAAATAAGAAGATAAAACCCGAATTGAATCTCTTCCTCTCCGGATATTACAGCCTTTGTCTCCTCCTGTCGCTCTTCAATCCTCTCCTTGGATCTCTAAAAATATATATTTTCGTGTTTTGTGCAGTGTATTAGCCTCTTCTTTCTAGTTTTGGACGAACTGATATATTTATAGTAGAGCCTGAGAGTCATAATACATGTTAAAAACCCTAAAAATCACTTCCTGGCTTGCACAGGTTTTCTTCCGCATGGGGCGCTGCGGCGCTGAACAGTGGGCGCTGCGGCGCCCAACTCCCTGGAAAATGTATGTAAATGACTAGATCTCCTCGAGTATATGCAAATCGATATATTATGGGTCTCGTAACTCTTTCTAGATCAAAAGTTATAGCCTTTTTAATTTCAGTGCGCAGCTGATGCTGATTTTTACTGCTTCTTGAGTCCGATGCTCCCAATAGGTCTCGAAACACACGTATTTGCTCCATTATCGATGTTCTAATGCTTCCTAAAAATAAGACATAAAATAAACTATAAATGACATTAAATATCTCGAAATATAACAAAATAATAAGCTAATAATGCCATAATAAGTGGGTATAAACCACACTTATCAATGAGCATGCGAGGCTATATGGAAAAAGGAAAGCTGATTTGGTGAAGCATATACATGAGAAAGCAAGAGAGCAAATACAACGAAAGAATGAGCAATATGTTTTGCATGCTAATAAGGGAAGAAAGCGTGTGGTATTTCAGCCTGGAGATTGGGTTTGGGTACACATGCGCAATGAGAGATTTCCTGAACAACGTAAATCTAAGCTACAACCGAGAGGGGATGGTCCATTTCAAGTCTTGGAACGGATTAATGACAATGCATACAAGCTGAATTTACAAAGTAAGTATAATGTGTCTGCTACATTTAATGTTTCTGACTTAACTCATTTTGATGCAGGTACAGATTCGAGGTCGAATCCTTTTCAAGAGGGATTGGATGACATGATCCAGGCCGACAACAAAGCAAAAGATCTATTACAAGTACTAGAAGGGCCAATTACGAGGCAGTGGACCAAAAGACTCAGAAAAGCAATGGCGGGATTAGTTCAGAGTTTTATGGCCGATTACAACAAACAAATAGAGACGCATGTGGGCTTCAATAGAAAGGGCCCAAAGCCACTTCACTTGGCCCAAATCAGTTTTGAATGAAGCTTCACAGGCCTTTGAAGACTTGAAGACTTTGGTATTTTTATAATTTAGCCTTTATGGGCATTGTTGTCTTTATGCATTTAAGGTTTCTCTTTGTAACACTATTTAAGCTTCTTTCTTTTTCATTTTAAAAACAATCAACGAATTTGAGAGAATATTACAGCTTCATGCTTTTTAGCTATGGCCAAATTCTTGTAAGTGAAGGATTCCCATTTTCAAGTTAAAATCGACTTATCTGAGTTTGGAAAACTTAGTGGCGTCTCCATTGCTAGCAAAACACTACAAGGAATCATCTTAAAGGTTCTCAAGGGCAAGTTCTTTGTGGGTCTTCTTCTTGTGGCATTGGAAGGGTTTTGTTCCTACAAAATCAAATTCGCGGCTCTTGGGGTTCTGTCTGTTGCTTGGGGTTTGCTTGGATTTCAAATCCAAGTGGGTTTCTTGTCACCACTACAACCCCTTCCCAAGAGGAAAACGATTCTTACCATCACATAATCCCTCGGAAAGACCCTGAACCAGAAGAACTGGGTAGTTCGAACTTGGACATGAACCGGCCCTCCACCATTACGGGAGATGCCTTATGCATACTTCGCCAGCAGTACGAGATCCCAACCGACATAGCTCTTGATACCCCTGGCTCGTGTGATCGTGCAAGCCAGCTTGACGAGGGCTCGGTCGCCTTTTTTCTTTCTTTCTTTGAGTGCGATCTTCGGCTGCCCATCCACAACCACTTCGCTGGGATATTAGCCAGGATGGAGATTGCCCCCTGCCAATTAAACTTGAACAGCTGGAGAATTTTGTCCGGCTTGCATGTGATCTGACATCGGGCAGACCTCGGAGAATTGACATTTGAGGAGTTGAAAAGGCTCTACAAACTGAAGGCCAACCCAAAAACACACCACGGTTGGTATTACCTCTCTTCGTATGCCGACGTCCCCGCCCTCATCAAAGACCTCCCCCAAACCAACAAAAATTTCAAAGATCCCTGGTTCTGGGCTACAAGCGACCGGGGACGGACCTGGTCAACGTCCTCAGAGATTACAGAAGTCCCCGATATCTTCAGAGCGAGAGGTTAGGACTTGATTTCTTAGTTTCTTTTTCTCAACTTTCCTGTCAAAATGCTAACTCTTTAACCCTTCTCAGCTTGCTGGAGGGATCCTCCCAAGGTTACCCATGCGGTCCGTCCTAGTATCAAGGTGGCCCAGAGCTATGCCAGCCTCTGGAAGATGGTAGTCAATAACTCTGCCTTCTTGGAGTCAGAGCTTATCCGGAGTGCACCTCCACAGGTCCCGAGACGGTTAAGTAGATTCTTACTGACTTTCTAACTGATCCCTTTGTTTGCTTAACTCTCAACTGTCTTGAAATCATCTGAATTCCGAACTAACTATGCTCTATGCCTTGTACTCTGCAGGAATGTCTAGACAACCCAATGTTCTTGATAGAATCAAAGATCTGGCGAAGAAGCCCGGGCCAAGTGAAGCGGGGACCTCCCGAAAGCGCCTGATCGGAGGCCAATGACAAAACCAAAACAATGTTTTCATCTATCTCTAAAAAACCAAGCTTTTTTACAAGTGTTTTCATCTATCTCTTCTCACTAAGAAATGTCACCTTTTTTCAAATTAACCTAACTTTCCTTTATATACTCAGGAATTACAACACTGTTCTTCCAACTTTATGACTTTCCCACGATTCCCGGCTAGTTGTCGGGCTCTCTGCCCCGTGACTATCTTCGCTGAAAGCAAACCTGTCGCCTGACGGCCTGTCACCTCACACATGTTTTCTCTATTGCCACACGCAATAATTAATGATGCCAGCATGTAAAGAGCCTTCAATCGGTGATACATGCCAGAAGGAAAAGTCCAAACTATCATTGATCACATATCGGACTCCAAAAGGTCGGTCAAATGATTTACTAATCTACCCAAACTGCTCTCGTCCTTACCCTAAATGTCCGACCCATTTTCTGTGGTGGTACTGAAGGTGAAATAGAACCGAGCTGAGCTACCGGGCTCCTGCTGTGGTCGGTCTGAATTGTCCTGAACTGTCATGTGATCGGTCAAATCTGAGAAACCGGGTCCGAACTCTCTGCCGGGCCGAGGAGTGGCCAATATTTTCTGAACACCCGTCCCTTTTGGAAAAGGGGAAATTCCATCTTTGCCACTGGCCACACTGTTCAAAACCCTTAGTCGTAGAAATCCCCATCAATAAAATGCTTTTAAATTTTATGGTTGTGATATTTATAATAAATCACACATTTTCACACATACATTTCCATCTTTTTTATTTGAATAAATTCAAATGAAATGAAAAAATATATATAACACCATTAAATGATGTATCTTCCAATTAGAGAGATGTTTTTTTCCTATTATAAGGTTGTTGAATTGGTTAACCGTCTATAAAAAATTCCAGATTCGGCTAACCAATTTTAATTATTGATTAACCGATTATAACTTTCCTAATTAATATAGCGGATCATTTTGAGAAATCAGTCCGCCGCTTAATGGAAATCGGTTAGCCGGTTAAGAACAAAAATGAAAAAAATTCCCGGCTTATGCAGCGCACTCCACCAAGTTTTTTTTTTAAAAAAAAAATATTAGAAATCTCACCGTCAAATCATCTGATCCAGATTTAAACGTAATAGATAAAATTTCTTATTGTTTCAAGCTCTTACAACACACACACACCTGAATTCGAACCCACGACCTGGATGCCAAATCCTAAGGCCTACACCACCAAACCACGTCCCTTGGATATGCACTCCAACAAGTTCATCATTTGTACTTCATCAATTCCTTCCTTACCCTCAGAAGCTTAATCTTCACGAGGTTCAAAAATGGGCCTTTGGATGACTTTACCTCTGCAAATAGTAATAAAAATTTGATTTGGTCTATATGTTGACTACCAGAACTACCATCGTGAAGGTTTTGATGACTCCTGAGGCTTGGCTGTGGTTTGTCAAAAAAAAATTCATTTCTCATTAATGGTCAATGCATATGTGATTTTGGAAAAAATATCTTTCAAATCAATCAATGTTTGCACATTTTGGTTATTGATGACTTCATGTTTCTCAATGAATGCATGCAAAATATCCTAAAGGTTTTCCTAGGTGGTGGGACATATGATGCATAATTCTGATAATTTTAAAAATTCGGGCGTATCTAGGGGTTGTTGTGATGGTTGTGCTTGGTTATCGTTCCTCCAATTGAAGTTTCGATGATTTCTATAATCAGAATTATAGGTTTGGAAGTATAGGTTTGGATTTGGTCTCTTGAATGTGTTTATGGAATTGACTTGGTCATGTAGACATTCTTACAGGGCTGGCAATATAGGGCAAACTTGTGTGACATATTCATTTGAATTACATATATGACATGTGACTTCTTGAATTGACTTGACATGATCACTCTTTCTCATTTCTAATGCCTCAACTTTTTTAGCTAGAGATGCGTATTTAGCAGATCATGGTCTTCCATAAGGTTAAATATGCCTCTACCAGATGACTGTGGTTTTACCGACAACTCATAAGTGCTAACTATGTCTCATTGTTGTGCATTCTCTACTATGTGTTCTAGGTAATCTAGCATATCTTCAGCACTTTTGTCCTTGAATTCACCATTACACATTATTTCCACTATTTGTCTACTTTTGGGTGTTAAACCCTCGTAGAAGTAGAAAACCAGTCTCCATGTTTCAAACCTGTGATGTGGACAAACATTTAACATTTCTTTAAATCTCTCATAACATTGGTAAAGTGTTTTTCCCGACTCTTGTGTGAAAGTTATGATTCTCCTCTTGAAGGAGTTTGTCCTATGAGAGGGGCAGAATTTTTTCAGATGTTGCTCTTGTAAATCATCTCATGTTCTGATGTATCTTGACCAAATGTTCTGCAACCAAATTTTAGCTTTATCCTTTAAAGAAATTGGAAAAAACTTGAGTCCAATTATATTTATGCTGCAATTTTGGTCTGTACAAGTATTACATACCTCTTCGAATTCCCTTAAGTGCTGATAAAGATTTTCTGATTCTAGACCGTGGAATGTGGATAAAAGTTGGATGACACCTGATTTAAAATTGAAACGTGATGCATCTGGGGGGAAAAGAAATGCAAGATGGTGATCATATCCTAGTGGGATTCATGAATTATTTGAGTGTCATAAGATGATTAAGATTGTCATGTTGAGACTCACGTTCTATATGATCAATTGGATTTTCATCTCAGTTAGGTGAATTTTCATTTTGGTTATCAACCATTTTAACTGAATGTGAAGGTGATGAAGACTCTATTTAATCTACCGTTAGATGATCGAGACCAATGTCTCATATAACATATATGCTGACTATTTACTAGAATTTAGATATGCAAATGCAATACTTAAAAAAAGAAAAATAATAAACAAGAGAAAGAAAGAAAAAAATTAAAATAAATGACAAAAGAAAAAATACAAATATAGTGATTAAAAAATTGATATAAAGAAAATACAAACATATAATAATAATAATAATAATAATAATAATAATAATAATAATAATAATAATAAAGAAAAAAATTATTTTATCTACTAAATTATATTCTCCGGTAACGGCGTCAAAAACTTGTCATACTCACAAAGTGGTTCTTTACTCCCAAATATAACAGTGTCGAAGTAATTAAATAACTCGGTGAGTCCGGAGTCGATCCACATGGAATAGATTTAGTAAAATAAAATAATAATTCAAGTGAAATTAAAAGGCTGAATTATTTAAAGTGATGAACAATTTTAAAATGAATTACAACAATAAATTAGAATGCTATGGTTAAGGGATCCACTCTTGATATTTCAAATTTATAGAACTTCTTACTTCTTAGAATATATATAAATTGTCATTATTACCTAGTTAATTTACTTTAGGAATTAATTATGTCAAAACGTATAAAACCAGCCATAAAGACGATGATAACATTTGTCTATAACAAGTTCAATTAGATACTCAATTATGCCAAGTAAATAAAACCAACCATAAAAGCGATAACAAAGTTTGTCAATAATTAGTCAAGATTTAAATTAAATATTAGTCTTTAAATTACAATTCATATATTATAATATAAGTAATATTAATCTATATTTTAATATTAAGAGCTCCATCTTTTTACCATAGCATAATGAAATTAGCTACTCATGCTTTGAATAAAAACACACAAAATTCTATTACCGAAATAAATAAAAAAATTACAACAAAGCTTGAAAAATAAAACACACCAGAGCTGAAACTCCATAAATTATCATAGAGAAATATGGAGCAGACTGTTTAACTGAGGTGTTGAGCACCTCTATTTATAGTAGAGGGTTCGACACCCACCATCTTTGAAAAATTACATTGCATTTAATAATGTAAAGTAAAATTTTCAAATGATGGACAACCCACTGAAAGGTGGATTGGCCATATTTTTTTTAAAAAAATGTTTTTTGTTTTTTGTCTTTAATAATTACATATAACACACTTTTTCTTTTTCATCAATTTCAGCCTTGAAAACTTCAGAACTATAAATCTTGTAAAGAGTAAAGTTGTAAAAATTTGAAAAAAGTAAAGTTGTAGATATCTAAATCTTTTTTCATCTAGAACTGGAACTGTCTCAATCCGATATCGGAGTAAAAAGATGTGGTCAAAATACGAAAAATTACGCAAAGTTGTAATTTCCGAAATTGTACATTGTTAGAACGTCTTTTTAAGTTTATGACCTCCAAAATCCAAATATCACGCCTATTTTTCTAGTTATGCATCCAAAGTATTATTTCACATACATAAAAAATAAAAATCTCAATAAAAATATATAAAACATAAATTTAATTATTATTTCACAAATGTGCTAAATTAAGGGGATTAATGAAATTACTAGTGTAAAATGATTAATTTTCCTTTTAATAAATATACATTATTTAGTGTCCATCACATACCTCCTGAAAACAATGGACCTTATACAAGAAGATATGAGTGATGTCGGATTCCATCAACTAGATATATGAGGTCATAATATATTCTGCTGATGGATGAGGGAGAGTTAGAGAATTTCTCACAAATAACAAAACACTGAAGTATGAATGGGTGAAGAAAAATGGCAGCGGAAAGGTGGTTATACGGGATAAGTTAGAGTTGTGCAGAGACATAGCCGAGATAGTTTTCAAATAACAATCGTTTCATATGCAGCTGGAGGGGGAAAATTGTAATGTTCTCCTTGCATTTGTGAATAATTAGCATTCGTTACAACTACCATTAGTGAATTAATATGGCTGATATAACCACCCATTACCACTCAGTTAGCAGGTAATTATTGTTGGACAATTATGACTCATAGCATCACTATTTGTACAGAACATGATGTTGTTGTACAAATTAACTATGTGACAAAGGAAATTGCTCTTTTATCATTTGTAATTAGATTACCAAGATATATAAATGATAAAAGTCCATATAATTGGTACCAGATTAATAAGATATGAGACAATATTAATCCACTAAGTTTTAATCATTAAATATCCATAGTCGTAGTATTATCGAGACCGGACATCGATAATGCGGAATAGACTAGTATTGTACTTGTGCGCATTATGGAGGCATAACGACATAGTTCTCATATATTTGGGTATTGGATACTCATGCAAGTGTAAAAGGAGGTTCTGTTTACCGATGGTACGGAAACAGTTTTGCTCTGGATAGACCCATCGGAATCCCATTGGTAGTATGACTATGTGTCTATGGGAGTCCGAATCAGGGTAGGTGTATTTGGTCTTAACCTGAGACTTGCATCGCTAATACTTGCGACAATCAGTATACTTTGGTTTTGGTCGTTCGGGGCTTTAACAAGTTCTATGTACGCCTCTTCTCGGCATACTGAGAATCGTAGTGTATTGGATGTGATGTCAAGATGGAAGTATCACTTTAGTCATATGGAGATGATGATCATGTAGGATACGAAACTAGTACTCTTAAGTACTGCAGTCATCGGGATAATATGACTAGGTCATGATTATCCGATTATAGAGACTAGTTACCAGAGATCCGATATATGCTTCGTACAAGGTAGACACAATTCCAACCCTAGGCCTAGCATGTGATATCGATACTGGATCGCAATACGCAATACTACGTATACTACGCCTGACAAAGATTATATATTCCTTAAAGAATATTTATGGAGAATTGGGTAGGCACGGTGTTTTGCTAGAAACCAACCATGTCTTGTAAATCGGTAAGAACGTGGTACGGGGTACGCACGTATTCAGATAGTCTGACGACCGGATTTACTGCCAACATATCCATGGATCTCATGGGTCGCTTCCCGAAGATGCACCGATGACGTTTGACTCAAACAGAATTAATCTAGGATTAATTATGAGAGAGAAAATTAATATAGGATTAATTACGGAAAGAATTTATCTGGGATAAAATTCAAATAGAAGAGAGAGAACGATTAATTTGGAATTAATCGATTAAATAATATATTCGATATATTAAATGAAATTAGATTTCATAACTGAATTAAAATTGGATTTTAATTCGGGCAAACGAATTAATTTAGAATTAATTCGCAAGCGACTTTAATAGTAATTTTGCTAGGCATAATTATTTAATTAAATTTGATTTAATTAAGTCGCAACAGAAAATTCGTTAATTCGGAATTAACGAACCCGAGCCCGTGTGAAGTTGCGCGTTGAGATTGTTCGACGTAAATTTGGAATTTACAAGTGGTGGGACCCACTTGACTTACAACACCACTTGTGACTAGTGATGGAAGTTGTTGTTGGAAGAGTGTAAAACTTGCTTTACTTGTTTCTCACTCAAGGCAATCTCAACACACTTTGTAATTGTTTATTCATTTTTTTTTGAATGACTAATACCAAATCTTGGATTTGGTATATCATGATTTGAGTTTTGGAAATCAAATACACTTAACACAAAAATTGAAAAACATTTCTCTCTCTCCCAAGGCCAAATGCCGTGAGCCTCTCCCTCTTGGTTTGGAATTCGTTTTCAAATTTCTTCTTTGCTAGAACATCAAAGAGTCTTCTAAGGTGTTAGGGAAACTTTTCCCATTGAGTTTGGAATTCAAGAATCAAGCTTAGAGCTCAACATACAATCAAAAGAGAGCTTTGAGCAACTTCAAATGAGGCAAATTTTGTTGTCTACACATCCTACCAAACCGATCAAAGTGAGTATAATTTCCGCTATATTCCTTTGAGTATTCACACATGTTTATGCTTAAATGATATTGGGATTGTCATTAGAAACCTAACAATTATGAAGAGTGGATACTAGGACGGATTTGATTCTAATTCAAATGATGTCTACAGATCTAGTTTATTAGACAAAGTGCCTAAAACATCTTTTACTTGGTAAAAGTGCAAGTGCTACCGATCTGTTAGCCCTCGTTCATTGTGACGTAAGTGGGCCCATGTCTAGCTAGGCTAGAGGTAGATATGAATATTTCGTAACCTTTACGGATATGACATCGCGTTACGGTTATGTGTATCTTATGAAACACAATTCAGAAACTTTTGAGTAATTCAAAGAGTTGCGACACGAAGTAAGAAAACAGACCGGTAAAAGTATTAAAAATATTACGGTTAGACCATAGTGTAAAATACTTAAATATATGAGTTTCAAGATTACTTGAAAGAGTATGGTATTCTTTCACAGTGGACTCCTCCCGGGACACCTCAATTTGACAGTGTGTCCGAACAGAGAAACCGAACTTTGTTGGATATGGTAAGGTTAATGATGAGTCGCTCTGAGCTATCAAATTCTTTCACAGGATATGCATTAAACAGTGCATTACTTATTTTGAATAAGGTTCCATGTAAATCTGTTAGACATACTTCATATTAGATATGAACAGGAAATAAATCGAGTTTCTCATTCCTGAAGATTTGGGAATGTTGGGCATACACTAAATGTTTGGATGATACCAAACTAGAACCCAAATTGGATAAGTGTCTCTTTGTAGGTTGTCCTAGGGAAACCAAAGTATAGTACTTATACAACTCACAAGAGAACAATGTAATTGTTGCTCTCCATGCGATTTTCCTAAGAGGAATTCCTAAATGCAGTGGTAAGTGGGAGGAAAGTAAAACTCGATGAAATCGGAGTAATACTGTTCCAGGCACCGAGTCCTCACGGACCACCAACAGTTCATCAGGGATGAAACTGTACCAATAATCTTCGAATACACAAGAACCGCGTAGGTCGGAGAGAGTCAGAAAATAACCTGGGAGGTATGGGTTTCTGATCTCACCTCATTTAGATATCAATCTTATTGAGGAAGACGAACCATCTACGTATGAGGAAATGATACAAGGTATCGACTCCTTTTATGGCAAAATGCCATGAAGTCCGAAATGAATTCCATGTATACCAACTAAGTTTGGACACTGGTTGATGTACCAGAAGGCATTGTGCCTATTGGTACTAAATTAGTCTTCAAGGAAGACATATATGGATGGAAACATACAAATGTACACAGCTAGGCTTGTACAAAAAGGGTATCGTCAACGACATAATGTCGACTAAGATGAAACTTTTTCACTTGTTGCCATGATTAAATCCATTTGGATAATGCTTGCTTATGCTGCATATTTCATTTATGAAATATGGCACATGGACGTCAAAACCGCTTTCCTTAACGGAAACCTTTTGGAGGATGTTTATCAACATCCTGACGGTTTTGTCGTACCAAAACAAGCAAACAAGGTTTGCAAGTTAAATCGATCCATTTATGGATTGAAGCAAGCATTGTATTCTTGGAACTAACGTTTTGATAAGATCATAATGGTATATGGTTTCATTCAAAACGATAATGATTCTTGTGTATATAGGAAGGTTAGTGGGAGCGCACTGACAATGATTGTCCTATACGTTGATGACATATTATTTCTTGGAATTGATATTCCCATATTAAATAATCTATGAAAGCTTGACTTTCATTAAAATTCTCCATGGAATACTTGAGAGATGAAACATTTATTCTAGGAATAAAGATCTACTGGAATAGATCTAAAAGTTGTTGACCCTCTCCAAGAACTCGTACATTAAAAAATATGTACGCGACCTGATGTCTCATATGCTTTGAGCATATGGAGTCACAATCAGGCCAATCCAGGTGATGGTCACTGGATTGATGTTAAGAACAACCTTAAGTATCTTAGACGAACTAAGGATGCATTCTCAAAACATGGAGAATGAGAACTTGAAGTGACTAGGTTCACCGTTGCAAGTTTCCAAACCGACAAATACGACTTTAAGTCGCAATAAGGGTACATATTTAGTTTGAATAACGGAACAGCGAGCTTGAAATCTTCAAAGCAATATACTATTGCCGAATAAATAACAAAAGCGGAACATTGTTGCAGCTAAGGCAGCAAAAGAAGCATTTTGGATCTATAAAATTCCTAATTAGATTAGGATTAGTTCTGTTAGCAGCTAAGCTGGGCTACATCATAGGCTAAGGAACTGTGGTCTCATCAATGATCCAAGTATGTACTTCGACTAATTCATCTGATTCGTGAGATCATACATCGTGGCGATGTGATGATCGAATAAAACGCATCAGATGATAACATTGCAAATCCGTTGACGAAAACTGTTTCTCAGCAGAAGTTTGAGCGACCCGTACATAGTTCAAGTGTATGACACTTGAGTGATTGTCTATAGGCCAAGTGGAGATTGTTGGACAATTATGACCAATAGCATCACTATTTGTACAGAACATGGTGTTGTTGTACAAATTAACTATGTGACAAAGGAAATTACTCTTTTATCATTTGTAATTAGATTACCAAGATATATAAATGATAAAAGTCCATATGATTAGTACCGGATTAATAAGATATGAGACAATATTAATCCACTAATGTTTAATCATTAAATATCTCTAGTCGTAGTATTATCGAGACTGGACATCGATAATGCAGAATAGACTAGTATTGCACTTGTGCACATTATGGAGGCATAACGACATAGTTCTCATATATTTGGGTATTGGATACTCATGCAAGTGTAATAGGAGGTTCTGTTTACTGATGGTACAGAAACAACTTCCCTCTGGATAGACCCATCGGAATCTCATTGGTAGTATGACTATGTGTCTATGGGAGTCCGAATCAGGGTAGGTGTATTTGGTCTTAACCTGAGACTTGCATCGCTAATACTTGCGACAATCAGTATACTTTGGTTTTGGTCTTCCAGGGCTTTAACATGTTCTGTGTACGCCTCTTCTGGGTATACTGAGAATCGTAGTGTATTGGATGTGATGTCAAGATGGAAATATCACTTCAGTCATATGGAGATGATGCTCACGTATGATACATAACTAGTACTCTTAAGTACTGCAGTCATCGAGATAATATGACTAGGTCATGATTATCCGATTATAGAGACTAGTTACCAAAGATCTGATATATGCTTCGTACGGGGCAAACACAATTCCAGCCCTAGGCCTAGCATTTGATATCGATACTGGATCGCAATACGCAATACTATGTATACTACGCCTGAAAAAGATTATATATTCCTTAAAGAATATTTCTGGAGAATTGGGTAGGCACGGTGCTTTGCTAGAAGCCAACCATGTCTTGTAAATCAGTAAGAACGTGGTACGGGGTACGCACGTATTCGGATAGTCCGACGATCGGATTTACTGCCAACATATCCATGGATCTCATGGGTCGCTTCCCGAAGATGCACCGATGACGTTTGACTCGAACAGAATTAATCTATGATTAATTATGAGAGAGAAAATTAATCTAGGATTAATTGCGGAAAGAATTTATCTGAGATAAAATTCAAATAGAAGAGGGAGAACAATTAATTTGGAATTAATCGATTAAATAATATATTCGATATATTAAATGAAATTAGATTTCATAACGGAATTAAAATTGGATTTTAATTCGGGCAAACAAATTAATTTAGAATTAATTCGCAAGGACTTTAATAGTAATTTTGCTAGGCATAATTATTTAATTAAATTTGATTTAATTAAGTCGCAACGGAAAATTCGTTAATTCAGAATTAACGAACCCGAGCCCGTGTGAAGTTGAGCGTTGAGATTGTTCGACGTAAATTTGGAATTTACAAGTGGTGGGACCCACTTGACGTACATCACACTTGTGACTAGTGATGGAAGTTGTTGTTGGAAGAGTGTAAAACTTACTTTACTTGTTTCTCACTCAAGGAAATCTCAACACACTTTGTAATTGTTTATTCATTTTTGTTGAATGACTAATACCAAATCTTGGATTTGGTATATCATGATTTGAGTTTTGGAAATCAAATACACTTAACACAAAAATTGAAAAACATTTATCTATTTCCCAAGGCCAAATTCCGTGAGCCTCTCCCTCTTGGTTTGGAATTTGTTTTCAAATTTCTTCTTTGCTAGCACATCAAAGAGTCTTCTAAGTGTAGACAACAGGACCTGGGCGACGCCGTTCTAGGCTCGCGGCACTAGTTGGGAAGTACTAGATAACATGGAGTCGCCACCCGGTGTGAACCGGGACAAAGGTTTAAGGCCGCACTCACCCCTCGCAAGGGAAGACCTCAAACCGTTGGGTTCGGAATGGTCCCTTACTTATGTCACTTGTAATGAAAGGATTTATGTAATAATTTAATCAAGCTTAAATAACACTTATTTCCAAGAGTATCATGCTTCTAAATTCTCACATGCAAAATAAAACTTATGCACACATTTCACATATATCTCACATTTAAAATTGCATGCTTAACATATATCAAAATAGCAACAAACATACAACTTCATTTGCATATTACATTCAGGAAAACACAAGCACACATATTAACCATACAAGTACACATATGGGCACTTTTCCAAGTGGTACGTGGAGTTGTATCCCAAGTACAGACCGCACTACCGTCCATTCGGAATCGGCTACGGAATTTACGTCTGGGTTTCCATCCGATATACCGCAAGAAATAATACTCAAATGTTATCATGACATAAGCATATGGATATATTTGTATTCATACATGTGGGGATAGCTACTAGGAAAACTATGCATGAAATCTAATGAAGATGACTCAGTTCAGTGGGTGCACGTTCGTGTAGCGTTCGTAAACGCGTTCGAACGGTAAACAGAAGGTTCGCGTTCGTATGGCGTTTGATAACGCGTTCGAACAGAAATGAAACAGAATGCTCTCGTTCGTATGGCGTTTGTTAACGCGTTCGAACGGAAATGAAACAGAATACTCACGTTCGTGTAGCGTTTGTGAATGCGTTCGAACGGAAATGAAACAGAATACTCACGTTCGTGGAGCGTTTGTTAACGCGTTCGAACGGAAATGAAACAGAATGCTCACGTTCGTATGGCGTTCGCGAACGCGTTCGAACATAAGTAAGGCCTGATGCATGACAAGGCAAAATACATGCGCGTTCGAGTTGCGTTCGTAAACGCGTTCGAACGGGAACAGACCTGATGCATGAAATGGGACGCAATACATAAATGACAAAATAAAGGGGGCGCGGCGAAGTACTGCCGTAAAGGTGGCCTTTTGGGGCTCTTGATCTCTCAAAGAGAGGACCTTTAGACCAACATACTAAGCCCATGCGCTCGACTGAATCATGCATACATAGAATGAAAAGCAATAATATTAAACATAGTGTGCCCGATTGAACGTATCTTGTATCCAACCGAACACACATCAACCGGCGCGGCAAAGCCTCGTGGTAAAGGGCTTTAGCCCCTCCCCATAGGGGATCTCACATCGCACTTACTAAGCCCATGCGCTCGGTTGAATCATGCATACGAAAATAAAGACAATCATATCAAACTAAGTATGTCCGATTGAACGTATTTCGCATTCAACCGAACACACATCAATCGGTGCGGCAGAGCATCGTGGTGAAGGATTTTAACCCTCCAATTAGGGAACCTTTCATCGCACTTACTAAGCCCATGCACTCGATCGTATCATACGGGAATAGACAACATGCAGAATTTAAATAACAAGAATTAAATAAACCAAAGCAACACAAAACAAGAGAAGGTGCCATTTACTCAAGTGGTACGTGGAGTTGTGTCCCAAGTACAGACCGCACTACCGTCCATTCGGATTCGGCTACGGAATTTACGTCTGGGTTTCCATCATATATACCACAAGAGACAACACTCTTCCATTCATCCAATACCCACAACACACATCATACACACAACAAATGCCACAAATACAGAAAATATAATCAAAATAAATAACCAGAAATTAAATAAGAATAAGTGTGAAAGATACCCTCAGGTCTAACCTTTTAAGCTGTCTCTCGGACTCGCGTTCCACGAAGATCGAAAGGGGGTAAAGCTCCAACTTTTCTGGTTCACTGGTTTGCCTCTTCCTTCGCTGTTCGGCCACTCAAGCTACTGTTCCGACTCCGTTTTGCTGCTGTTTCCTTGTGGTTTTGCTGCCGCTTCCTCTGTGTCCTCTGCTTACTGTTTGTGGACTGTTTTGATATTCTTTTTGGTGTGGTTTTGTGTGGTTATTTCAAGGATTATAAGTGTAGTTTATGTTACTGTTTTTAAGGGGTTTTAGGGACTGTTTTAGGAGTTGTTTAAGCTGCTGTGTTTGGTGTGATTTTCGGTGATGTGTGGAGGTTTAATGGGGCTGATTTTCGGTGGTGGTCATGGGTTGTTTTGGTACTGTTTTGCGGTTATGTGGGGGTAATTGCTTGTGGTGAATCCGGCTATGGAGGAGATGGTTGGGGCTCTTTGTTCTCTTTTCTGTGTATATGTCAAGTGTTTCTTTTTTTTGTCTTGGGTGTGTGTTAGAGAGTCTAGAGAGATTCGAGAGGAGGGATGGCTAGGTTAGGGGTTGTTTATATAGAGAAGGGCTAGGGCTTCACCTTGTCTCACAAGGAAGAGATTTGCTTCCAAATTAGGAGAGATGAGAAAGGTATACACAAGATTGAGGGGGGACAAAATATTTTAAGTTAGGAAGTTGTAATATTTAATTTGAGTTGGTTTAGGAATACAAATATTTTAGATTGGTAATTATCTTATTAGATTAGGAAGTCAAATATATGATTGGCTTTAATTGGTTAGGATTGATTTTATTTAGGTGTATCTTCTTTTTAGTTTTAGTATATAATATATTTAATTTGTCTAAGTTAGGCATGATTTTATTTTATGTTTTATTTAATTTGGTAAATGATTTAATTCTTTATTCATTTATTTAATTAATATTCATTTAGTTAATGTTTTAATTTAATTAATAATTATTTAATTTGAGATGTGTTTTATGGCTTTGGGGGGCTAAATGGGCTGGGGTGCGAGGCTAGCAGCAAAATCAGAAATACCGGCTCCGTTCGAACGCCAATTAGAACGTGGCACGAACGTCCGCAATCTGCACGAGGTTCGAACGAAGTAACGAACGCAGCACCAACGAAGACAGTGAACTTGTGGAATGAACTTGATGACATACTTATTCCGAATTTCCCCTTCCGACCTCCGTTTCCCGCAATATCCTTAGCTAAAAAGGTAGTGCCTCCAATTGAGACTCATCATCGGGTTTCACATGCGAAAATGCAATGCCTACAGTCGCCCCCACTTTGATGGGACTTGTGCAGTGTGTGACTTTGAACAATCCTATCAAAGTTATGCAATGCATTTTTACTTACCTGGCTCGGCTGCCGCCTCGAGTTGAGTTGATACTGCAGCGGACCTCGATCCTGGGATGCGTCCCAATAATTGCAACTGGCAACGGGGGCACCCCTGTCCTGGGCACTCGACCCAACACCGCTGACTATAGGGACCTCGCCCTTGACTTGATGATGTAGTGGGCACCTCGACCCTGGGCACCTCGACCCGGAACTACAACTGACAACAGGGGGCTCCTCGACCCTGGGCACCTCGACCCAACACACGCTGACTATAGGGACCTCGCCCTCGAACTGATGATGTAGTGGGCACCTCGACCTGGGCACCTCGACCCGGAACTACAACCGACAACGGGGGCACCTCGACCCTGGGCATCTCGACCCAACACCGCTGACTATAAGGACCTCGCCCTCGAACTGATGATGTAGTGGGCACCTCGACCCGGAACTACAACTAACAACGGGGGCACCTCGACCCTGGGCACCTCGACCCAACACCGCTGACTATAGGGACCTCGCCCTCGAACCGATGATGTGTCTCCGTACCTGGAGATGACATGATATGGGCCTCGCCCCCAAGCTGATGTGGGCCTCGCCCCTTGGGGCTCGCCCAAAAAGTGAAATTGCATTGACGTTGCTTGTCTCATTCCTGCCGCTCTCTTCTTTCTTTGAACCTGCGAACACACAACAGAAACAAACACAAAGAGAATGCAACGTTACGTGTATGCATGAATGATTTTCCTATTCCGTTGGGTTAGATCTTCTGTCGATCCTTGTGGTGACTGCTCAGTCTTCTCTCCCTCAGGCAAAATACTGCTTCAATCTGTCTACGTTGATCGGCTCGGTGAACTCGTTTCCTTCAAAGTCTGACAGCTTTACTGCTCCATTTCCCATTACCTTCTGCACTATGTAAGGTCCTTCCCAGTTAGCTCTGAATTTTCCTCTCGGATCTGTAGTCGACGGCCTCGACTGCTTAAGTACCAAATCACCCTTTCTGATCTTGGTGGGGCGTACTTTCTTGTTGAATGCCCGAGCTAGTCTCTTCTGATATAACTGCATGTGATACAAAGACTTCGTTCTCTTTTCATCCAATAGTGCTAACTGATCAATCCTCTGTGCGGCCCATTCCTGTTCTGGTAATTCTGCCTCTGCTAATACCCTCATAGACTGTATTTCCACTTCTACCAGCAATACTGCTTCCATTCCGTAGACCAAGAGTAAGGTGTGGCCCATGTTGCTGTTTTTACTGATGTTCTGTACCCCCACAAAGCATACGGTAATTTCTCGGCCAATCTCTACAATTTTCTGTCATCTTGGCTAAAATTGTCTTTATAGTCTTGTTGGCTGCCTCAACTGCCCCATTTGCCTGCGGCCTGTACGGTGATGACTTGTGGTGGCCTATCCCATACTTTGTAACATTGCCTTCGTCTCCCCTTGAAACTGGGCCCCCGTTGTCTGTCACTACATGATGCGGCATACCATACCGACAAATGAGGTTCCGAGCTATGAACTTTGCCATCTGCTTCGCTGTGAACATTACGGAATGATTCGGCTTCCACCCACTTTGAGAAGTAATCTACTGCCACCACTATGAAGCGATGCCCATTTGATGCATTTGGTCGAATTTCCCCAATCATATCAATTCCCCATGCTGAGAAAGGCCACGACTCTGACAACCCGTGCAATTCTGTGTGCGGTAAGTGATTCAAATTACCATGTGCTTGACAGTCATGACAGTGCTTTACCATCTTCGCGCAGTCTGTTTCCATGGTTGACCAATAAAACCTGTCTTACCATCTTGCGAGACAGATTCAACCCGTTCATGTGCGGACCGCATACCCCGGCGTGTACCTCTTCCATCACATGTTGAGCTTCTTCCTTTCTTAAACACTTCAACTGAATACCGTTTGCCTGCCTCTTGTACATTCCCCTCTCAAAGTCACATACTGGGACGCTAACTTCTGAATGGCTATTCTGTCTTTTTTGCCCGCCCCTTCCGGGAATTCACCATGTTCCAGATACCTCTGAATGTCATAATACCCAGGTTTACCGTCGTCAACCTCAACTTCCAGAATTCTTTCTATCTCATAAGCAGGTTTACTTGCTGTTGTCAGTACCAACGGTCTCATCACTAACTTCTCTGGATTTTCCAAGTCGCTGCTAGTGTAGCCAATGCGTCTGCCATCTGATTCTCTTCTCTCGGTAGGTGCTGAAAATTACACTCGGGGATAACCTGTGCCAATTTTCTGAGGTGAAAAAGATAAGGCTTCAACCGTTCCTCTTTCAATTCCCATTCTCCTCGCATTTGCTGGACTACCAACATAAAATCTCCGTAGATTTCCACACTTCCGGCCTTCAAGGCTATCAATGCTGTCAAAACAAAAGCACATGCTTCATACTCGGCCATGTTATTAGTCACTCTGAATGTCAACCTCTTGGCCAAAGGCAAAGTCTCTCCCTCGGGGGTTACTATCACGATCCCAATTCCGGCTCCCTTGTAATTCACTGCTCCGTCAAAGTACATCTTCCATCTCTGAACTGTTATTGCTTGGATCTCTTCGTTTGGAAACTCAAAATTATAATGATCCCCCTCAACAGATTGCAATGCCAGAAACTCCGCTACTGCTCGTCCCTTGATCACTTTGGAGGTGAGATACTCAATGTCAAACTCTGTCAACAATACCAACCATCAGCCCAGTTTTCCCACTAGTGAAGGCACTGAATGAAGATATTTCAGAGGATTCTCCTTTTCCACCACCTGGATCTTGTAAGACTGGAAGTAATGTCGCAACTTTCTGGAAGCCCATACCACTGCAAGACAGATCTTCTCAACCTCCTGATATCGAGTTTCATACGGGAGCATCTTCTTACTCAGATAATAAACTGCATGTTCTACCCCTGTCTCATCTGCCTGCACCATCATACCCCCCAATGCTTCTGATTCTATAGCCAAATACAATATCAAAGGTCTACCCGGCCTCAGAGGTTTCAATACAAGTGGCTTCACCAAGTATTCTCTGATTCTGTCGAAGGCGGTCTGACACTGTTCATTCCATCTCACTGGCTGATCTTTTCTCAACAGTTTGCAGATAGGCTCACATACCGATGTCAACTTGGCAATAAACCGACTGATGTACTGAATCTTCCCCAAGAATGCTCTGACTTCCTTTTCTGTCTTCGGTGCAGGCATTTCTGTGATTGCCTTGATCTTTTCGGAGTCTACCTCTATTCCGCCCATTCCCACTGTATGACCAAGCAATTTCCCTGATGTCACCCCAAACACACATTTCTTGGGGTTAAGCCGCAGGTTATATCTGTCAACTCTCTGAAGGAACCTTTCCAATGCCTCAATATGCCCAACTCTTGTTTCTGATTTCACTATCATGTCATCCACATACACCTCAATCTCTTTGTGCATCAAGTCATGGAAAAGTGTAGTGGCCATCCGCTGATAAGTAGCTCCCGCATTCTTAAGCCCAAACGGCATAACCTTGTAACAATAGGTACCCCACTCGGTAACAAATGCAGTCTTGTGTTTATCTTCCTCAGCCATGAGAACCTGATTGTAACCTGAAAACCCATCTGCAAACGAATACATAGCGGATAAAGCCGCGCTATCAACCAGAACATCTATATGCGGCAAAGGGAAATCATCTTTCGGACAAGCTTTGTTGAGATCTCTGTAGTCTACACACATTCTGACCTTCCCATCTTTCTTCGGCACCGGTACTATGTTAGCCAACCATTCAGGATACTTTACTACTTCCAGGAACCCCACATCTATCTGTTTCTTAACTTCCTCTCTGACTTTATCAGCCCATTCTGGTCTCATCCGTCGGAGTTTCTGTTTTACTGGCCTCATATTCGGATAAGTTGGTATTGTGTGCTGGGCAATTTTCTGTCTACCCAGGCATGTCCTCATAGGACCAAGCAAATACTTTGGCATATCTGACCAACACTTCTTCTAGTTTCTCCCTCTCTTCGGAGGTTACTTCACTTGCAATCAAAATTTCTTTGGGGTTCTCAAGTGTACCCAAGTTAAATGCAATAGTTCTGGCTGAACTGATGTCAAATATGCTTGATTCATGCAGAGTAAACGGAAATGACTCAGGCAAGTAAGCAAAAGAAATGTCTTTATTATTGGATAACGCAGAAGTACATTCAAACAAATCAGGAAGATAAATGTCTTCATCATCTATAGACACTTCTTCCTTTGCAATCAGGTCTTCCTCAGGCTTCTCATCCTCTCTCAGAGTCAGGTTCTCTAACTTCATCAATTCCTCTTCCCAAATCTCTGCTTCCACAGCTTCTTCAGTCAGTGGTTTCTCACCCAACAAATCCTGGAAGATCTCAAACCCAGGTACCACAATCCCATTAACTTCCACAGGTTCAGACTCTCCTTGATACCCTGAAGCTTTCACAAAGCATTCCATCAGCCTCAGACCCTTTTTCTTGACCTTTGGCTTTTCTTCGTCAGATTTGTACCCCAAACCTTTCCGAGTAGTCTGTCCTCTGAAATCCGGCAATTTTGAACCTTTTTCCCGGCTCAAACTTCATCTTCTCCATAATCCTAGCCACCCTGGGATCCACCCATTCCTCAAAAGTAGCTGACACCTGAAACCTCTTGAAAGGTTGTATTTCCAAGGCAGCCACGGCATTATCTAACTCAGCCCGGATGGTAACAACTTCTCCCTCATACGGGAATTTGATCATCTGATGCAAAGTGGAAGGCACGCCCCCAAGTTTGTGAAACCAAGGCCTTCCCAACAACAAGGCAAAAGTGGCTGGGATGTCCAGCACTGTGAACTCAACCCCATCTTCAATCGGCCCTACCTTGACCATAGCCACAAAGGTACCCTCAACTCCCCGCTTACTGTCATCATAAGTTTTAATAGTCATACTGGAGGGGTCCAAGTCTGTTGCTTTCATACCCAATTTTGCCAGAATTTTTAACGGGCACACATTGATGGACGAACCGTCATCCACCATCACACATGAAGTTTTCTTGCCCCTCACCTCGGCCCTGATAAATAGAGGTCTGTTATGATTTCTTCCCTCCACCGGGAGTTCATCCTCAGAAAAGGATATCTGCAAAGCTTCTTTCTGAACCGACCCAACAAACATTGCGGGGTTGGCATCCTCCGGTACCACAATCTTGCTCAAGGCCTCAACCATAGCCTGCCTATGCTCCCGAGACGCACATAACAGTTCCCAGATACTCACTTGTGCTCTAGTCTTCCTCAATTGCCTTAGCACTATATCCCCTTCAGTATTTTCTGCAGTCTCAACCACTTCTCTACCATCTGTCAAAGCTTCCTTACCCTTTTCCGCCATATCATTATAAAAACGACCGCTCCGTGTCATTCCCCTTACTTCTTCCTCATCACTGCTAGAGAAATCAAGCCAAAAGTTTTTTCCCTGCTCAAACTCATCCTCACTAGTACTATCCCAGATTCCCAGGCAAAAGGCTTGAGGGTGAAAGGATTTCAGGACAAGGTCTTCTGGGAGGCCAGAATTGATCATGTAGGCTGGTGGTGGTATGGCACGGTAGTTGGGTAAGGGGTTTCTGTGTGTGTCAGGCTGTTCTGTTTCTGGGTTGGGTATTTTCTTGGAGTCTATTAGGTCTTGGATTTCATGGCGGAGTCGGGCGCAGTTGTCAGTGTCATGGCCTTTTTGTTGGTGGAAGTGGCAGTAAAGGCTTAGGTTATAATGTGATGGTAGGGGATTGGGTAATGGTTTGGTATCCAATGGTTTTAAAAGCCCTTGCCTCTTCAATTTCTCTAGCACCTTAGACAGGGGCCTTCCCAAGTTGGAAAACTGCCTGTTCCGGATAGCAGCAATTTCAGCAGAAACGGGCTTTGTTCCCGATGTTCCCCCAATGGGCCTCCTGTTCAGACCATAGAATTTTCTATTCTCGGCCTCTTCTTCCTCAATATCCATGACAGTTTCCCTCAACTGCCAAAAGTCTGCAATCATGGAGGTCATCCTCCTCAACTTGCCATAAATGGAGGGCTTGGTGCCCTTGATAATCATCTTGATCTGATCCTTCTCCGAAGGCCTAGTCTGCATTTTCAATAACTGACCTCTCCACCGGTCCACATACTCCTTAAAACTCTCCTCCGCTTTCTGCTTAACATTCTCCAGATCACGGAGTGACATATCGATTTCCAAGTCAGTGACATATTGCTTCAAGAAAGCATCGGCCAACTCCCTCCAATCTTCCTTTACTTTCTTATCCAAACTGTGGTACCATACCACGGGAGCTCCTTCAAGCGACATTCCAAACATTTTCTGTACCTGACGCTGAGATAAGCCAACTGAACTCATGACTGATACAAACTGTCGGAGATGCACCCTCGGATCTCCATTCCCGTTGAACTTAGCCATATCCGGCATCTTGAACTGTACCGGTAACTGTTCCTCAAAAGTCAATGTGTCATAATCCAGCAAATCCTCATTCTTACCCCTCATCTTGCGGGTAACCGACTCAACCTGATCCCGAAGTTTCTGTAACTCTGCCTGAGACCCAGATACTCTGCCCGCTGCATACTCTGCCATATCATCAAAAGTGGGGGTATCATCCCCCAATCTGTTCAGAGGTTCCTCTTGCCTTGCATCCCCAGAACTACCCCCAGCACGAGACCCGGCTATACCAGCCACAACAGTAGTCAAAGCCTGCAACTGTTTAGTGACTTTGGCGAGACTGTTCTCTAACTGATCCATACGGGACACCTCATTATCGGATTCACTCATACTTGTTCTTTTAGTGAGCCTTGTCCCTTCTCTAACCCAAACGGTATCTATGTTGTCTTTTTGAGACATAGACGGTGTTAACATGATATATGGATGCATGAGGTGCATGAGATGCATGTAACATATAACATACTAAATTAAATAAAATTCTCAAACAAATCGGCCTATTATCATTTTAGAAGCTTTTGGGACAACTGTCATAAGAGTGAACCCGTCCCAGTTTAAATGGCCCAACGAGTTCATGTCTTATGGCAAAGAGCCCAACTAAATCCAAATGATAATATTCCGAACACAAGCACAAGGTGGCGCACCAACACTTAGACGCCTTCGGCCCAATATGTCATGGAATACATCCTTGTCCCAGTTTAAATGGCCCAACAAGTCCATATCCCATGACAAATGGTCCAAATGGATCCAAACGATGATGTTCCCAAACACAAGCATAGAAGGGAGATAATGCAAACATAGCATAATAATTTTTACATAATGGCCCATCAACATTTCAGAAGCCTTGGGCCTAATAGTCATACGGTACGAACTTGCCCCAGTTTAAATGGCCCAGCAAGCCCGCATTTCTGACAATAGTCCAACCGCATCCAAATGAGGATGGTCCATAAGCACATTCTCAAGGAAATAATTGTTACTTTAACCATACAAACCGGTCTATGGGTGGATTTGCAAGAGTATGGACAAAGGCTCTCACCGGCGAAGGATAGCCCACAACTAGGTCTCCCCACTCAAGGGTTCAAGCGACCAAGTGAGCGCATCCCTTTTTATACACTAAGGTACGTGCCAATGAGCTATGGTGTGTGATGGACTGTCAAATGGATTTCCCGTTGTAGATTCCCCAGAGGGAAGGTGGAGCGAGACTCACTTAAATACCCAAGCCTTTTAGGCTCTTATCGCTTGTTGTCAGGAATAAACAACGAGTCCTCCAAATTAGTCCATCACAAAAGGCTACGAGTAGATGGCCATATAGGTGTCCTCACAACTTTTCCTTCTAGAAAGGTAGTGAATGAAGGAAGACACCAAACCATTACCTAGCCTCAAAGTGCCCTTGATTAAACCCCCACTTATCCACTATAGACATGGCCAATTAAAACATAAATCCACTCATTACAAGACAATATTTCGGGGCCAATTCTCTATCCCCAGTGGAGTCGCCAGACTGTAGACAACAGGACCTGGGCGACACCGTTCTAGGCTCGCGGCACTAGTTGGGAAGTACTAGATAACATGGAGTCGCCACCCGGTGTGAACCGGGACAAAGGTTTAAGGCCGCACTCACCCCTCGCAAGGGAAGACCTCAAACCGTTGGGTTCGGAATGGTCCCTTACTTATGTCACTTGTAATGAAAGGATTTATGTAATAATTTAATCAAGCTTAAATAACACTTATTTCCAAGAGTATCATGCTTCTAATTCTCACATGCAAACTAAAACTTATGCACACATTTCACATATATCTCACATTTAAAATTGCATGCTTAACATATATCAAAATAGCAACAAACATACAACTTCATTTGCATATTACATTCAGGAAAACACAAGCACACATATTAACCATACAAGTACACATATGGGCACTTTTCCAAGTGGTACGTGGAGTTGTATCCCAAGTACAGACCGCACTACCGTCCATTCGGAATCGGCTACGGAATTTACGTATGGGTTTCCATCCGATATACCGCAAGAAATAATACTCAAATGTTATCATGACATAAGTATATGGATATATTTGTATTCATACATGTGGGGATAGCTACTAGGAAAACTATGCATGAAATCTAATGAAGAGGACTCAGTTCAGTGGGTGCGCGTTCGTGTAGCGTTCGTAAACGTGTTCGAACGGTAAACAGAAGGTTCGCGTTCGTATGACGTTTGATAACGCGTTCGAACAGAAATGAAACAGAATGCTCTCGTTCGTATGGCATTTGTTAACGCGTTCGAATGGAAATGAAACAGAATACTCACGTTCGTGTAGCGTTTGTGAATGCGTTCGAACGGAAATGAAACAGAATACTCACGTTCGTGGAGCGTTTGTTAACGCGTTCGAACGGAAATGAAACAGAATGCTCACGTTCGTATGGCGTTCGCGAACGCGTTCGAACATAAGTAAGGCCTGATGCATGGCAAGGCAAAATACATGCGCGTTCGAGTTGTGTTCGTAAACGCGTTCGAACGGGAACAGACCTGATGCATGAAATGAGACGCAATACATAAATGACAAAATAAAGGGGGCGCGGCGAAGTACTGCCGTAAAGGTGGCCTTTTGGGGCTCTTGATCTCTCAAAGAGAGGACCTTTAGACCAACATACTAAGCCCATACGCTCGACTGAATCATGCATACATAGAATGAAAAGCAATAATATTAAACATAGTGTGCCCGATTGAACGTATCTTGTATCCAACCGAACACACATCAACCGGCGCGGCAAAGCCTCGTGGTAAAGGGCTTTAGCCCCTCCCCATATGGGATCTCACATCGCACTTACTAAGCCCATGCGCTCGGTTGAATCATGCATACGAAAAAAAGACAATCATATCAAACTAAGTATGTCCGATTGAACGTATTTCGCATTCAACGAACACACATCAATCGGTGCGGCAGAGCATCGTGGTGAAGGATTTTAACCCTCCAATTAGGGAACCTTTCATCGCACTTACTAAGCTCATGCACTCGATCGTATCATACGGGAATAGGCAACATGCAGAATTTAAATAACAAGAATTAAATAAACCAAAGCAACACAAAACAAGAGAAGGTGCCATTTACTCAAGTGGTACGTGGAGTTGTGTCCCAAGTACAGACCGCACTACCGTCCATTCGGATTCGGCTACGAAATTTACGTCTGGGTTTCCATCCTATATACCACAAGAGACAACACTCTTCCATTCATCCAATACCCACAACACACATCATACACACAACAAATGCCACAAATACAGAAAATATAATCAAAATAAATAACCAGAAATTAAATAAGAATAAGTGTGAAAGATACCCTCAGGTCTAACCTTTTAAGCTGTCTCTCGGACTCGCGTTCCACGAAGATCGAAAGGGGGTAAAGCTCCGCAACTTTTCTGGTTCACTGGTTTGCCTCTTCCTTCGCTGTTCGGCCACTCAAGCTACTGTTCCGACTCTGTTTTGCTGCTGTTTCCTTGTGGTTTTGCTGCCGCTTCCTCTGTGTCCTCTGCTTACTGTTTGTGGACTGTTTTGATATTCTTTTTGGTGTGGTTTTGTGTGGTTATTTCAAGGATTATAAGTGTAGTTTATGTTACTGTTTTAAGGGGTTTTAGGGACTGTTTTAGGAGTTGTTTAAGCTGCTGTGTTTGGTGTGATTTTCGGTGATGTGTGGAGGTTTAATGGGGCTGATTTTCGGTGGTGGTCATGGGTTGTTTTGGTACTGTTTTGCGGTTATGTGGGGGTAATTGCTTGTGGTGAATCCGGCTATGGAGGAGATGGTTGGGGCTCTTTGTTCTCTTTTCTGTGTATATGTCAAGTGTTTCTTTTTTTTGTCTTGGGTGTGTGTTAGAGAGTCTAGAGAGATTCGAGAGGAGGGATGGCTAGGTTAGGGGTTGTTTATATAGAGAAGGGCTAGGGCTTCACCTTGTCTCACAAGGAAGAGATTTGCTTCCAAATTAGGAGAGATGAGAAAGGTATACACAAGATTGAGGGGGGACAAAATATTTTAAGTTAGGAAGTTGTAATATTTAATTTGAGTTGGTTTAGGAATACAAATATTTTAGATTGGTAATTATCTTATTAGATTAGGAAGTCAAATATATGATTGGCTTTAATTGGTTAGGATTGATTTTAATTAGGTGTATCTTCTTTTTAGTTTTAGTATATAATATATTTAATTTGTCTAAGTTAGGCATGATTTTATTTTATGTTTTATTTAATTTGGTAAATGATTTAATTCTTTATTCATTTAATTTAATTAATATTTCATTTAGTTAATGTTTTAATTTAATTAATAATTATTTAATTTGGGATGTGTTTTATGGGCTTTGGGGGGCTAAATGGGCTGGGGTGCGAGGCTAGCAGCAAAATCAGAAATACCGGCTCCGTTCGAACGCCAATTAGAACGTGGCACGAACGTCCGCAATCTGCACGAGGTTCGAACGAAGTAACGAACGCAGCACCAACGAAGACAGTGAACTTGTGGAATGAACTTGATGACATACTTATTCCGAATTTCCCCTTCCGACCTCCGTTTCCCGCAATATCCTTAGCTAAAAAGGTAGTGCCTCCAATTGAGACTCATCATCGGGTTTCACATGCGAAAATGCAATGCCTACACTAAGGTGTTAGAGAAACTTTTCCCATTGAGTTTGGAATTCAAGAATCAAGCTTGGAGCTCAACATACAATCAAATGAGAGCTTGGAGCAACTTCAAAGGAGGCAAATTTTGTTGTCTACACATCCTACCAAACCGATCAAAGTGAGTATAATTTCCGCTATATTCCTTTGAGTATTCACACATGTTTATGCTTAAATGATCTTGGGATTGTCCTTAGAAACCTAACAATTATGACAACCACTCCACTAATTAAGTTTGAAGGCAAGCCATTGCCTATATATTGAGTTCTCATTTGAGAGTTCAAGCATACTCAACAATAATGTAAGTTACAAGTATGAAAGCTTAGATAATAAAGTGTGATGTTTTTGTATCAAAGTTTGTAATCTTTATAAATTTTATTTAAGTAGTAATAATAGTAAATTTTCCTCATAAACACTCTTTAGTGATAAAAAAATACAACATAATGTGGATCCAATTCCAACTAAATAGTGGAACCGCACAAATCAACGGTGACTAATCACTCGGATTTTTCAAGAATCAATAAAAGCGGCCTCGAGATTCTTGAGCAAAATAATGTTCCGTGTGTTAAATTTGGCCATGTGACTAAAATAACTCTGTCAAATTGGGTGCAATGAGTCCCACTTTTGGTCGTTGATTGTAGAAATATTTAAGAAAATTTCTTCTCCCCAACACATCCCCCACTCATTCTCTCTCTTCAATTTTATTTCCCATAATAGCTCATCTCTCTTCCCTTTTATTTTATTTTCAATCACTTTTTCCCCCTTAGTTTACGTTTCCCCTTTTATTTTTGTCCTTAAATTATTTAACTTTTTATTTAATTAATTTATTTCCTTAATTTACTATTTATTTAATTATTTAATCATTTTATTTTACTTTATGATTTAATTCTTTTATTTTTTATCTTAAATATTTTTTTTTTTAATTTTTATTTGTTTAATAAATCTTATATATTTTTATGCATATTTGTTATTTTATTTTGAAAGTAGAGAAATTTACTTTTACTTTTGCTTTGACAAATATTTCATGTTATTGCTCATGTTGGCAGACGCCAGTTCCAGACTAAGTACGTCAAGAAATAGCTACTATTCATGATGGTAGATATTTCGGGCAAGTTTTCTTACACCATCATTACCATGTACCACATATCCCAATGTGGTGGTGAGAATATTTATCATACGAAGCTAAAGGGTGTGTCACTCGTTATTGGATAAGTAATCAACTATGATACAGAGTATTGAGTATATTACTAAGTGCGTCAGAAAGAGATGTTGGAGGCAACATAAATTAGAATTTGAGTTTTTATATTTTTATCGTGTATTTATATATATATATTTTATTACATGTACTCTTCTTTGAAAATATATTTTGACATTTTCTATTATACATAAGTAATGTTAAATAAATTAATAATGAATCAAAAAAATTAAATAAATAAATGAACACAAAATAAATAACAATAAATACAAAATTTATAATATTTATTAAATAAATAAATGAGAATAGATATATAAAGACTATTAAATAAGTGTATGGGGGAATATAAATATAACAAAAATAATTAATAAAAATTAATTAATAAAATTTAAATAATAAATAAATAAAGCTGGAAAATGCAATGGGGAAGGGGCGAATGTGTCATTTTAATGGGGGACAGCAAAGGGGGCTGCCGGGCTGGACATGAAGAAAAGCAGTGCTCAATGTTAAAAATGTGTCAACGTATAGACTCATGCAGACTTTGACTTTTCCTTCCATTCCCAGAAACTACGTCAATTTTGAAATGTTTCACAAATCCAAAACTACCCTTCTTAATACCACCAATAAAAGAACCCTTACAGGGATACAACTGTCCTTACAAACTTGATCGTCGCCGTTAATTGCACATTAAAAGCATGGGGACCGAATCTCTCAAGAGAATATTCGAAAGCACGTTTTTTTCTTCCTGAACAGTAACTTGGAATGAGTAAAATAAATAAGGAAACAGACGAAAGATATTTTCCCTTAAGTTTCTTGCGTTTCAAGTTAGGCTTATTAGGTCTCTATTTGTTATTTGTAGCGCCTCACTTTACAGTTTATTATAAAAAATTAAAAATATAAAAGCATGAAGTTGTTTCTTGTCTGTAAAGCCGCAACCTTTGAGTTCAAAAAGTGCTCCTGAAATTTTGGACACCACTCACATTCTTCAGAAGTAATGTTTTCTTTCCCTTGTTTTGCTTCTTGGTGTTTTCCATTTTTGTTGTTTGCGACTCTGTAGCCATTCACATTCTATCCATTTGCGTGTTTTGGATTTTTTTTTCCAGCTGATTTAACGTTTTCCTTTCTGGGTTTTTTGTTAAGATCTGTGGAATATTTGATTTGTTTTTTTTTTTTTTAAAAAAATTATTTTTTTGTGAGCTTCTAATGATCTTAACTTGTGTTTCTCAAAGATTTGAGCTTTATTGTTTTAATGAGACTGCTAACTTTTGTTTTTATGATCTTTATTCATAGAGGTCATGTACCTATTAGTCACTTTGTTTTCAGTTTTAGAAGTTTCTACTTCTCCCTAAACTGTAAGAATTTGTAATAAAATATGTATCACAACATACATTATATCAAAACTTGTTTCTTTTTTTTTTTTCCTTTTGTTTTGATCTTTGAATAGCATGAATATTCTTGATAATCAGGTTAATTTATTACAACATCTATGCTTTTGATGCCAATGTTCTTTTGAAATTTAGTCATTTCCTACAAAACATAGGTTCCCTTGACCATGGCAGTATGATAAAACTGCTGATTGATTTTATATTCACCTGTGAATTTTCTCACCACTCTTTGTTTAGTTATTAGCATTCAATGTGAATAGGTAGCTGTCACTACCCTTTTTTATTCCATCAAAACATATGTCATATTGGTTGTGTTAGGTTAGGTACTTTCCAAATTTGTTTGGTATTGTAGTGTGGGAATGCCAGTTTTCAATGTTTGTTAGTGCATCTTAGAACTTTACAAGGATTTCCCTTCTTGTATCTGCCTTCACCTGACGAAGATAGCAGAGTAACTATTTGTTTTCTCATCGGGCAGTCTTGGAAACAATTGTTGTGAAACCTCAAGAAGCTATTTTTCTTAATTTGTACTAGTTGTCTTGTATTGTGTAGCCAATTGTCTTTACTTGTCCACAATCTTTGGAATTTTTTAATAGGCTTCTTTTATTTAATTCTACCCTCAACTCTTGCCTCTTCCTTTTTCAGTACTTGCATTTTCATGACTTGTTATCTTATCTTCCTCTATCAGGTTTAGTAGTTCAAAGCTTTGGGTATATTACGTAGGAGATTGCATTTAGAGCTGTTAGTATCAACATGGCATTAGCAAGATTCGCCAGGAGCGGTTTGAGAAGATCAGGAGGAGCTACTAGCAGTTATTCATGTCAGAAGGATCTACGCTTCGAGGGATTACCAACCAATAAATGTTTCACACCTTCCCTTGAAAACGTCTCACAAAATGGCAACTTATCATACTTATCCAGCAGCATCAGGAAGGCAACTCATCTGAGTTCTTGGAGCAGGGGAATAAGGGCAACCCCGCATTATCAATATCAAAATGCAGAGAGAATTGTAGAGGAGTCTGACTCAGAGTATGAGGAAACAAGGTATCCAGGATTGGAAGCTACGAAGCCAGGTGAAAAGCCAAGGGTGGTTGTCCTTGGTACTGGCTGGGGCGCATGTCGATTCCTTAAAGGAATTAATACCAAGATTTATGATATTGTTTGCATTTCCCCAAGGAATCACATGGTATTCACACCTTTGCTTGCTTCAACTTGTGTTGGTACCCTGGAATTCCGCTCTGTAGCTGAGCCTGTTAGTCGGATACAGACTTCATTGGCATCAGATCCCAATTCATTCTTTTATCTCGCTTCCTGTATTGGCGTTGACACTAATAAACATGAAGTAAGTGAATTATCAAACACTTCCCTGCTATTGACATAGTTATTATTCACACATACCGTCCTGTTTAATTATTTTTTATTTGGCTGTGAAACATTGTGTTGCTAACATTGCATTAGGAAAAAGAAGAACCCAAACTTGCATACATATTGTAAATTTAATATGTAATTGTCAGAGATTTCTATCATATTCATTTTGAGTGTCAAGTGAAGTGCTTCATTGGAAGCAACATATACCTTTGAAATCAAGAGTCCTCTATTATAAAATCTGATTAACACTTGATTACAAGAGTTAATTGACTTACCAAAGCATTTGTGCTGTTGAAGTCACTGTTTGTTAATAATGTCTTCTTCAAGTTATTTTACATTGTGAAATCAAATACTTAATCATGTTTGTTCATGTAGGTTTATTGTGAGACAGTCAGCAATGGAAAATTGTCTAATGAGCCTTACCAATTTAAAGTTGCATATGACAAGCTAGTCATCGCTGCTGGAGCTGAACCTTTAACTTTTGGTATCAAGGGGGTGAAGGAAAATGCATTTTTCCTTCGTGAAGTAAATCATGCCCAAGAAATAAGGAAAAAGCTTCTCTTAAACCTCATGCTTTCTGAAAATCCAGGCGAGATTGTCTACTATCTTGGGTACTATAACTCATAGCTTTCTTGTTCCGCTGTCTTAGTAATATTGAATTTCAATTATTTATAACAGGCATATCAGAAGAAACGAGGACACGGCTTTTACATTGTGTTGTCATTGGAGGTGGCCCTACGGGGGTGGAGTTTAGTGGTGAATTGAGTGATTTCATCATGAGAGATGTCCATGATCAGTATTCTCACGTTAAAGACTATGTAAAAGTTACCCTCATCGAGGTAATTATATGTAACTCGTTTAATTTTGTTATCATTTTATGCACGAATTCAAATGACATTAACTAATAATTAAATGATTTTCTTTGAATAGGCAAATGAAATTTTATCATCATTTGATATTGGGCTACGGCAGTATGCAACAAATCACTTAAATAAGGTAAATACGATTTGCTTCCTATATCCTGGAAGTTGTTTCTTCTATAGTTCTTTGATTGTCTCTAACAAATGCAATTTTCTGCCAGTCTGGTGTCCGCCTCATGCGAGGTGTTGTGAAAGAAGTACACCCTGAAAAGATAGTCCTCAACGACGGAACTGATGTGCCATATGGCCTCTTGGTCTGGTCTACAGGAGTTGGTCCATCTCAGTTTGTGAAATCGCTAAATCTTCCCAAATCCCCTGGTGGAAGGTATAAGATGCAGAGTTTTATTCCTTTGTATCAATTATGTTACGCATCAATTAATTATCTTGTTGATTGTCACAGGATTGGTGTTGATCAATGGTTGAGGGTCCCTTCCGCGGAAGATGTATTTGCACTTGGAGATTGTGCTGGTTTTCTTGAACAAACAGGGAAGCCAGTGCTTCCTGCTCTTGCACAGGTGAGTTGTATATTTAAAGATTGCTATTGACAAATGGAAAAAAGCTTGAATGAACTTAAAATGATGTAAAAATTATCAAACAGGTTGCAGAAAGGCAGGGGAAATACTTGGCTGAGTTGTTTAACAACAAAATTGGTAAGCAAGATGGTGGCAAGGGATTCAGCGCAAAAGACATAAACCTAGGAGACCCTTTTGTCTACAAGCATCTTGGAAGCATGGCCTCCGTTGGTCGCTACAAGGCTTTGGTTGATCTACGCCAGTCTAAGGTAACTAACTTCAGCTGGCTGGCTTAGACATTACAAATCCTCTGTGCTTATTAGTTCATAGTGTTTAGAACTAGAGAATCAGAATACAAATTTGGTTCACTTATAATATTACAAAATCTATTGCATTGGCAGGATGCAAAAGGCATATCGCTTGCAGGATTTGTGAGCTGGCTAATTTGGCGATCAGCTTATCTAACGCGTGTTGTAAGTTGGAGGAACAGGTTTTATGTTGCAGTGAACTGGGCAACAACAATTGTATTTGGCAGAGATAACTCCAGGATTGGTTGAAAAAAAAAGAGATCAATCATCATATCAATGGCTTCATTTTGGATCAAAGTTACCTGTCTTTGAATTTCTTTATTGTTTCTTCCTCACGTTTATAGTATTTTGTTAAAGGATGTACATGTTTTGTAACATGTTACTATTTTATCGAAAATCGGAGAAATCTGCCTACAAACCCTTCGTAACCTGCGGAGAAGATTGTAATATGTTAATATTTTATCGAAAATCGGAGAAATCTACTAACAAACCCTTCGTAGCCTGTGGAGGAGATTGTAACATGTTACTTGTGTTCATTGTTTACACTTTACGAGCTGTCACATATTTGATGTGAACAAGATTGAACAAATGGGGAGCAGAAATTGCAAAAATTTGACAAACTGGTGGCAATTGTGCAAAAGATACTTGGTTCTTCATATTTCCAAGAACAAATCAAGAAACAAGTCAACTAAAAGAATTGCAAAATTCCATTACTTTGCAATAATTAAAGCTACTACAAACTTTGTACAAACTCATAATTACAAGATCACAAAGAAATTAGGACAAGTGAGCTGCTGTTGCTGCTGCTCGGCGACTGCTGTGGGAGAAGACTGAGGCAACAGAATGAGCCAACCCCATTAATATTGCCACCTTGACTTGGCCTCTCTTGGGAATCGGACGGCCAGAAGTAATCCTCTGAGACATATATCCACCGTTGATCATATCCCTTCTTGAACTTGCCATCTCTTCTTTACAACTTCAATTCTTTTTCAAGATTTCAAAGATATTAGAGGGTTGTTGAAAGATAAAGAGAATTGTGAGCTTGTGGTTTCTTGTGAATGTGAATGTAATTGTCAATGTGCTCTTGCTTTATTTATATATAGGAAAATGTGTCTCAAATATGATTATTTTTATTTTATTACATGGCATGTGTGGCGGCACTATGGCCTATGCACACAGTGTTTTGACGATCTTGTCCTTCCCTTTATTAGGTGTACTCTCCGGATAATTTATTGTTATTCATTAAGTTGACCAAAACACCCTTGTGGTCAAGTGTATGAATCAAATACCATTGGACATTCAAATATGATATTTGTTTGATATGAATTTCATAATGATATTTTATTCATAATGAAATACGAATATAGAATTATGGATGATTTTTTATCGTAGATTTATAATCAAGATAATATAGAGATTGATAAATCTTAATTTGTTCCAACCAATTGCGATGACTACTTCGCCATATTAAATTCTTACATTTTTTTTTCTCCTTATTCTATGGAGAGTTTACTGAAGGGATAATTTTGTCAAATTGAAAAAACAAAAAGGGGTAATTTTGTCCCTTTGAGAGATACAATGTAAGGAACCAGAAGATGTCACTTTAAAAAAGATAAGTCACTTATTTAAAGCTCACGTTGTTTAAAAATCACGTGCCCATTTCTTTTCCGGGAATAATGAATCATGATGCTGCTTGTTTGTGACCTGTCAACAATTGAACCCAATTTGGAATTAACTATTGATGTCCCAGAAAATTGATAATTTATTTCAAATTGAGCTATTTTCCAAGGTCTCTATTTTCTGAAGTAATTTTTTTTTTTAGTAAAACGGAGACATATGTGATATAATAATATCAATAAATTAATAAATAATGTGTATGATTTAATATCTATCTTTTCAATTATTTATTAATATTTTAACACGCGTGACAATGAATTATTAAATTGTTACACGAATAATGTGATATATCATTTATGTCGTAGATTTTCCCCACTTTCTGTCTTTCTGTCATTATATAAATCAATTCAACTTAATTTCCACTTCCACCTATTTCTCTTCTACCTCAATAAATTTAAATGTGAATTTATTAAATATTATATTTGAATTGAAATGATTATGTATTTACTTCTCAATGATATTATTAATGAATCGGGAGTGTATTTCTTGTAAGAGCCTGGGACAGCCGGTGATTTTACCTGCGCCGCGGTCCAGAATGGGTGATTTGGTGGCGGAGTTTCCATCGTTTCCAAAAAAAAAAAAAAAAAAAAAAAAAAAGATATTATTAATGAAAATTTTCAGTGTGCAGTTGCTAAATTCCATTTGTCTTGAATTCTTGATTCAGTGTACTTGCTAAATTCCATTTACATATCTAAATTGAGCTTCTGTTTTTTGATTTGATGTATCAACTTTGTGTTGAAGTGGGAGTAGATTCCAATCTAATGAGATTGGATTATAATAATAAAGGGCCATTAGCCCATTAGTCTAGTATTAAAACAATACTTTATAAAAGTAGAAAAAAAAAATATTAGGCACTAAAAAATCATATGTAATGAATTAGGAGTTGATCAAGGTACTGCTGTGGGCCAAATAGTATAGAGGATTGTGAGATAATCGGAGATGAAGAAAAAATACGAGGTATTTTATTATTGATTAGTCTGGTTTTTATACAATTTTGTAATAGTATCACGTTTTAATAGTATCACGTGAAACGTACAATAATTCAATTATTATTATTTTTTTGAAATCATCGGAAACTCACCGTCAAATCATCTCTTCCGGGTTTAAGTAGATTGGGTAAAATTTATGACTGTCACATACACTTATAAGAAACACATTCCCTAAATTCGAACTCAAAATCTCAGAGTAAGATATTGAATCTTACATCATCAAGCATTCAGATGATGGGGAATGTGATTATCTCAGAGAGACTTTGAATCCTATAAAAAAAAAAAAAAGCTTTATTTTTTTTTTTTTGGTCTTATTCTCACAGTGACTTGGCTAGAAAAAGGTGGATGAGTCAAGAACGGTAATACACAAAAAGTAGCCCCCAAGGGGTGTGATTTGGGGGTGAAGGGTCTAGAATCTCACCTTGAGGTTCTGGATTCGAATCCAGGGGGTGCAACTTCTTGTAAGAGCCTGGGGTAGTCGGGGGTTTTACCTACGCCGCGGCCCAGAATGGGTGATTTGGTGGCGGGGTTTCCAACGATTTCAAAAAAAAAAGTAATACACAAAAAGTATTATAACTCGTCAGTTAAAAGTCTCTCTGAAAAAGTTTAATAAAAATGAAATTACATTTACACTCAATCATATTAACACTGGTTAATTGATTGTATTATCTTTGATATATACACAAGAATTAATGACTAATAGACATTATTGTTATTGGTTTCCCATTGCTAATGGATAGTTTAAGAATTAAAAGAAGAAATGAGAAATTTAACAAAAGAAAAAAGAGAATTCCATTAGACAAAAACCACTGTACTTACTAACATTAAATAAATAAATTGTTTTATTCAGATTACATGATCAATAAAAACAAACAGCTCATGTAACTTCAGAAGAACAAAACAACTCTCTCACATTAATTTCTACTTATAATTAACAAAATTTAGGCATTTGAGTCTACTGAGAAAGCTAACTGAGTGCTGCTTCTTCCACATATGCTACCGAGAGAAAAAATTGAAGCAAAAGAATTAGCCAAACCCAGCACTATCCCCAGCTTCACTTGACCTCTCTTTGGAATCAAACGGCCATGATGAGCATATCTCTTGGAACAATTACCACCACCGTTGATCTTGATCATACCATTAATCCTAGTACTTGTTGCAGCCATGTCTTTTGTTAATTCTGTTTGCTGACACTTCAAGAGTTCAAGTTGCTTTATATATATTGGAAGCAGTAATGAAAATGACCCTTGCTTTAATTGTTAGTTTAATGGATTAAGATGAAGGGTGATTTAGGCATTTAAGTGAAAGATTATGTAATTGTATATGTCATGTTGATATCGTGCCCTCAAGGGGTATGGTTACGTGACAAAAGGGTTTATGACTTGGTTATTATATTTTTTAAAAAAAATCTGGGACAATCGAGAGTTTTATCTGCCCGCTTAAGGTTGGACAGGGTGGTTTAATGACAGTGTTTCCAACATTTCCAAAAAAAAAAAGATGTTGCATATTGTTCACATGGGTTTTAAATTTTGTACAAGAGGAACCTAACATAACAGCAGTCTTTGTTATTTATTGAATCTTGACCAGTTGATGATGGCTTGCTTACAGGAATTTTGCTGACACAAGGAAGCTGAGAATTCAAAAGGGAAATTTAGAAAATGCATTGAACCTAGATCATAGAGATAAGCTTCTACTTTAATAATGACCTTAAATTAATCATATTTAGTTAATTATCCAGTTTAAGGTCACATTCTTTCACTTTCTAATTTAAAACTAATCCTCACTTAGAAGAAAAAATGATTGAGAATTTTGACAAAAGTTTTCCAGATTCAACTTTCAAGTACTTAAGCCATCTTTTTTTTTTTTTTTAGTCTTTAGTCTCTCATGAAGATGACATCAAATGGTCCAAATTTTAAAGATGTGAAAGAGACATGTTATTCAGCAGCCACCGATAACTTATGGTAATGGCTAATAATATTGCATATATTATTATATTATAAGCTCCTATTGTAGATAAATTTTAATCAACCCTAAGTAACTACAATTGTAATGCATTGAATTGGGCAGTGGATGGCGATGGTTTTAATTAAATAAATATAAGATAACTAACTCAGCAGTGCTCACTTGGGAGCTATGATTTCATAAGCATATACGTCATTTGTATTAATCTCTTTCTCTTGTTTTATTCCCTAAAAAATAGGGGTGCGTGAACTAATTGGTTTTTTTTTAATCTACTATCTCTTTTTAGGATTCAAAATTGGATAGTGAACCTAAAAAAAAATAAAAATACTTGAAAATCATACAGACGTAGGTAATGGGTCCTCAAGGGATGTGATTTGATAGTGTAGGGTCCAATATCTCACCTTAAGGTCCTGAGTTCGAATCCAGAAAATACGCTTCTTGTAAGAGCCTGTGACAGTCGAGGATTCTTAGTGGTGGAGTTTCCAAAGGAAAAAAAAGACATGGGTAATGAAATTCTAAGCGAGTTTCTAAATTTGAGCTCAAAAAATTAGATATAAATAAGAAGGGTTATACTTGAGTCAAATTTAGAGTCTAATTATGGACTTTGAAAAAACATTAGTTTTATTTGAAGGTTTCATATTTAGGCCAAGCTTTTGGACAAAAACAAAAATCAAGGAAGAAGTTATCTTAGACTTAGGGATATCCTAATTTTAAAGGGAAAGTTATGACCAAATGACTTTTTGTTTATGAATCAAGTTATGTCCCCTTATTACGGATGGTAAAATTTTAGGCCAGACCGAATATGACAGCTATCATTAGTCAACTCGAGCCTGATAATATTTATTCTTTTCAATTTTAACTCGCCGAGCTATTTTTTTCCCAATGGGTTATCAAACATCTACATAGGAAATATACTTCTGTTTGGAAATCCTGCAGCTAAACCACTTTTTCTGGGTTTAAGTGGAGCAGATAAAATCTCCGACGGTTTTAGATTCTTACAAGAAACTCACTCTATGAATTCGAACTCAGGATTTCAAGATGAGATACTGAACCCTATACTACCAGACCACTGATTTGGTATTCTTGGAACAACAAACATAAAAAATTTTGGTGATTAAATCAGTCACCATATGAACAGATTGGAGTGTTCAAGCAACTGTTAGCTGGCTACTTTGTCAGTCGTTTTGTTTTGAAAATATGTCAATTGTTGCTGAAGAAGATGTTGTTAAGACTCCCTACGGCTGATGCTGCGGGCTATATAGTGCCATTAAACAGTAATATAATTTGTAAATAAACAGATCAAACAACAAAAGTAGATCTAGATGCAAGAAACCCTAAAACCAGAAAACCTTTAAGACAAACCTGGAAATCAAGTTTATAAATTCAATCCAAGTCGAGATTATCTCTGTCCTTAAGAACTTATTGGCGTCGTCACAGGTGCTTTACGGATTCGTTTTGCCAATGTTCTCCCATGATTACTTGGATTCTACTTGTTCAAGGAGCACTCCTTAACAAGTGTTTGAACTAGAATACAAAATGGTGGATCTCTCTCTCAAAACAAAGAAAACAACAATGCATTTTTAAGTTCTTGGATATTAGTTGTATATCTTCTGTATATCTCATTTGGAATAAAAGCCTTCTTTTATAAGGCATGGAGGGGTGCCAATAGGGCACCCATTGGGGTGGGTTGCAACCCTCCAAGGATTGCAACCTCCCATACACCCCTTGAAAAAATCTCAATGATCCATATACATATCATATTTAATGAATATTGAGGAATTTACAACAATCCCCCACAATTCTTCAAATATTCATTCAGGCACGTGAGAGAGATACCGCGAGCTAAAGCTGTATCGAAATAGGTAGCTTTCGCCTTGAACCTTTCATATTGAATGACAATCAGATTTACTTGGCAAACCAGTGACCCATAGTCTTGAACTGTTCTGTCGTTGGTGTAAACCAAGACAATTGCTAACACACAGCTTTAATTCGACCATTTAACCGTTCTACGGTTGTGTTCATTTTTGGCCCTGAACAACGGTCCTGGATTCATCAAGCACTTTAGGGTAACCCGCCTTTTAAAGGTTCTCATGGAAGCGGCCTCACTTCTTACTTGAAATAGGTGATCTACTATGAAGAGGTAATCTGTCTTTACCCCAATTAGGACTCATCTCATAATATAGTGATCATTAAAAGCCTTAGCTTATCCTAACCAATGACAGACAGCACTCAGCGTCATTCTCGGAATGGGAAAGAGTACAAAACTCTTCAGTGCTTGTTTTGAATTGCACAAAGTTTCTGTTGTCCCTTTTGAACCTAGATCTTGGGATCTCCAGTCAACTAGGTTGGGTTTCCACAGTGACAATTCTTACATTATAGGCTTCAAGCCCATTCCCCTCGATGACTTCTCAACTTGCTTTCGAGGTAAACCTTTAGTTAGTGGATCCGCTAGGTTTTCCTTCGACTTAACATAATCGATCGTTATTATGCCACTTGAGAGCAGTTGACGTATGGTATTATGTCTCCGACGTATGTGTCGAGACTTACCATTATACATTGTATTTTGGGCTCTCCCAATTGCCGATTGGCTATCACAATATATGCTAATCGCTGGCACCGGTTTGGGCCAACTAGGAATATCCTCCAGGAACTTTCTAAGTCATTCTGCTTCTTCCGCTGTTTTGTCTAACGCTATGAACTCTGATTCCATAGTAGACCGGGCAATACATGTTTGCCTCGAGGATTTCCATGACACGGCTGCATTATCAAGTGTGAAAACAAATCCACTCGTGGATTTGGAATCCACCGTATTAGATATCCAGTTAGCATCGCTGTATCATTCTAGTACATCAGGATATCGCTCGTAATGTAGCCCGTATTTTGAAGTTTCTCTCAGATACCTCAAAACTCTTACTATGGCTTTCCAGTGGTTATGTCCTTGATTGCTCGTATATCTGCTTAGCCGATTCACATCTTGAGCGATATCAGGTCGTGTGCAATTCGTGAGATACATCAGACTTCCGATGATTCTCGAATACTCTAATTGCGATATGCTTGAACCAGTATTCTTTGATAAATGAAGAGTTAGGTCTACATGGGTTCTAGCCACATTTAGATCCCCTTTGATATATTTATCGAGTATCTTCTCAATATAATGAGTCTGTGATAATATATATCCGTCTGATGTCCTAGAAATCTTTATTCCTAGGATCACATCAGTTATCCCCATATCTTTCATATCATATCTGCTGGATAACACGTTTTTGGTAGACTGAATCATTTCATGATTTCTACCAATTATCAGCATATCGTCTACATAGAGACACACAATGACATATCCTTTTTGAGTTGATTTGGTGTACACACACTTATCACACTCATTGGTTTTGAACCCATTTGACAACATTTCTTTGTCAAATTTCTCATGTCATTGTTTCGGTGTTTGTTTTAATCCGTACAAGGATTTTACAAGTTTGCACACCTTCTGTTCTTGTCCAGGAACACTAAACTCTTCTTGTTGTTCCATGTAAATCTCTTCATCCAATTCACCATTCAAGAATGTCGTCTTTACATCCATTTGATGTATTTCAAGACCAAATATAGTTGCTATGGCTATGAGCATTCTTATCGATGTGATGCGAGTCACCGGTGAATAGGTGTCAAAGTAATCAAGGCCTTCCTTTTGTCTATAACCTTTTATAACAAGTCTTGTCTTGTACTTATCTATTGATCCATCTGTTTTCATCTTCCTTTTGAATATCCATTTGTAGCCCAGTGGCTTACAACCTAGTGGAAGATCAACCAACTCCCAAGTGTGGTTCTGTAGGATTGAATCAATCTCACTGTTTATCGCCTCTTTCCAAAAAGGTGCCTCAGGAGAAGACATGGCTTCTTTATAGCTCTGAGGCTCATTTTCTAACAGGTATGTCAGAAAATCGGGACCAAACGACTTAGACGTTCTAGCTCTTTTGCTACGTCTAGGCTCGATTGTCTTAGTATTAACACGTTTATCTGATTCTAGGTCAACCTGATCATTGTCCTTGACAGTGTCAATTGTCCTTTTGAGAGACCCAGTTATTTGTCTTTCCTTACAAGGAAACGTCTCTTCAAAAAATATCGCATTTCTTGACTCAATTATCATATTTGGATTGATGTCAGGAATCTCCGACTTGTGTACCAAGAATAGATACGCACTACTGTTGTGAGCATATCCAATGAATATACAGTCAACAGTTTTGGGTCCTATTCTAACCTTCTTAGGTTTAGGAACCATTACTTTGGCAAGACACCCCCACACTTTTAGGTATTTGTAGGAATGTACGAAACTTTTCCACAATTAATATGGTGTCTTGTCTAGTCTTCTGTGAGGAAGCTTGTTCAGAACGTAGTTCGCGGAAAGCAAGGCTTCCCCCCACAAGTTCTGGGGTAGACCCGGACTTGTCACATGGCGTTCATCATTTCCTTCAACGTTCGGTTTTTACGCTCCGTAATTCCGTTCTGTTGAGGAGAATAAGGAGCAGTGGTTTCGTGAATAATTCTGTGCATAGAACAGTATTCACCGAATGGTGAAACGTATTCACCACCTCTATCACTCCTGATTCTTTTGATTTTCTTGCCAAGTTGATTTTCAACTTCGCTATTATAGTGTACAAAGCTCTCAATAGCTTCTGTTTTGCTTCTCAGCAAGTACACATAGCAGAATCTTGTGATATCATCGATAAAAGTGACAAAGTACTTTTTACCGCCTCTTGTTTGCACAATATTCATGTCACATACATCGGTATGTACAAGTTCTAGCGGTTCAGAACTACGTTCTATAGAATGAAATGATGTTCTATGCATTTTTGCTTCAACACATGCTTCACACTTATGTTGGCTATCAATTGCAAATTTAGGTATAAGGTCCATGTTAATTAATTTACGCATGGTATCATAATTAACATGTCCTAACCTCTCATGCCATACATTTTGTGACACAATAATATAAGCAGACGAACTAGCTTTATTAATAGCACGATTAACAGTCATTACATTTAGCTTGAAAAGACCCTCAGTTAGGTATCATTTTCCTACATACATATCATTCTTAGTCAATACAAACTTGTCAGAAACAAATACAAGCTTAAAACCAGCCTTACTAAGAAGAGAGCCCGAGACCAAGTTCTTCCGAATATCTGGAACGTGCAGTACATTCTTCAATGTTAGCTCCTTTCCGGATGTCATCTTCAGAACCACTGTGCCTTGTCCAACCACCTGAGAGGTAGACGAGTTTCCCATTGTCAGATGATCGCCGCCATCGACCTTCTGGTACATGGAAAACATCTTACTGTCTGCACAGATATGACAAGTAGCCCCAGTGTCTACCCACCATTCTCTCGGATTCCCAACTATGTTGGCTTCGGTTACCACTGATGATAGTTCCATCTCTGAGATATCATCAGTCAGCTGCCCACCTTCAGTAACATGGGCCTCATTTTTCTTTTTCTTGCCTTTGTCCTGAGACTTCTTGTTCCTGCAGTCCTTTGAAATATGACCGCTCTTTCCACAGTTGTAGCATTTTCCCTTGAACTTCTTGTTCCCAGAGTCAGCTTCACTGTTCTTTCTCTTTTTGCTACCTTTTACACCTTCAATGATGTTGGCCTTAGACTCCATAGTCTTGTAGCTGGCCTTCTCGGACATCCTGTTGTCCTCCTCGATTCTCAATCGAACACTGAGGTCTTCAAGGCTCATCTGCTTCTTTTTGTGTTTCAGATAGCTCCTGAAGTCCTTCCATGATGGAGGCAACTTTTCAATTATAGCGGCAACTTGAAACATCTCACAGAGTTTCATTCCATCATCCAGTATTTCATGAATGATCAATTGCAGTTCACCCAACTGAGGCATCACCGTCCTTGAATCTACCATCTTGTAGTCCAGGAACCTACCCACGACAAATTTCTTTTGTCCGGCATCTTCGGTTTTGTACTTCTTCTCGAGAGATTCCCAGAGAACCTTCGCAGAAGTCATGCCTTGGTACACATTGTACAGGGTATTGTCAAGACCACCCAAAAGGTAGTTCTTGCATAAGAAGTCTCCAGACATCCAAGTCTGTTCTCGCTCTTCCTTGGCCAATTCAGATTCACCCTCCACAGGACCCGGAGGATCTTTGAGGAATTTAGCCAACTGGAGAGTTGTCAGGTAGAACAGCATTTTCCTATGCCACTGTTTGAAATTTGCCCCACCAAATTTCTCCGGCTTTTCTCCGTGAGAGACCGGTACCGTGATATTTCCGCTAGCCATTTGTAACTGGAAATCAATAAGGTTCAATCAGTCTACGAAAGAAAAATTACACAATGATCAACGAATGATCTTGTTCAAAGTGATGTACTAGGTAGTCACTTGTTGTTCTAATGGACGAAAGTTCCAATAAACACAAGTCCTTGAATTTCAACTAAAGATACTTAAGGAAAATTGAGTGAACGAATATTCTTCGAACACTTTTTCCAATAGGATCTTTTAGCAATTCACAACCCAGATTTACACTTTTCCAATAGCACAATTAATACGATAAGTGTAGATATATATATGTCAATCAAGGTTGGATGGAATTACTTGTGCAAAATTACACTTTAAATTCTCAACCAATTATGCAACAACCAATCAATTTCAACTTTATCACTATGTGAATGCTTGTGATAATTGAACAATTTAATAATAACTTAAATCTATACTACCAAGATTAATGTGTTTACAGTATATGACTAACCAAGTTAAAATTAATTAAAGTTTGCTTTTATGATACTTCCAGGACAAAATCGTTAGTGTCACGTTCGTATCTACGTTCGAACGAGACTGTCCAGTGTGTGTGCGTTCGTGTTGCGTTTGATAACGCGTTCGAACGAAGTGTTTCCAGAGATTTCACGTTCGTGTTGCGTTCGAGAACGCGTTCGAACGGAATTATTCCAGAGAGTTCACGTTCGAGAATGCGTTCGAACAGAATGATTCCAGAGAGTTTGCGTTCGAGTTGCGTTTAGGACGCGTTCGAACGTTCTAAGGAAGAAGGCTTGCGTTCGAGTTGCGTTTGAAGACGCGTTCGAACGTTACGAAAATTCAAATTTTTGCCTTCGCGTGCGTCGGGCGTTCGAACTCCCTACGGTTTTTTCATGCACAGTTCGTATTTTACAGAAAATATACAAACCCTAACATGCGAATTACTACCTAATAACACTAGATCAATAAGTTATTAAGATTGCGGGCTATATAGTGTCATTAAACAGTAATATAACTTGCAAACAAACAGATCAAACAACAAAAGTAGATTTAGATGCAAGAAACCCTAAAACCAGAAAACCTTTAAGACAAACCTGGAAATCAAGTTTATAGATTCAATCCAAGTCGAGATTATCTCTGTCATTAAGAACTTATTGGCGCCGTCACAGGTGCTTTACGGATTCGTTTTGCCAACGTTCTCCCAGGATTACTTGGATTCTACTTGTTCAATGAGCACTCCTTGAACTAGGATACAAAATGGTGGATCTCTCTCTCAAAATAAAGAAAACAACAATGCCTTTTTAAGTTCTTGGATATTAGTTGTATATCTTCTGTATATCTCATTTGGAATAAAAACCTTCTTTTATAAGGCATGGAGGGGTGCCAATAGGGCACCCCTTGGGGTGGGTTGCAACCCTCCAAGGATTGCAACCTCCCATACACCCCTTGAAAAAATCTCAATAATCCATATACATATCATATTTAATGAATATTGAGAAATTTACAACAGATGCAGCTGGCCTGTTGAAAGCTCTGATGAATACAGTGAATGACCGTCTATTTGAAGCACCTCTGTTTGGGCTCCATGTGACCCTTTGGACCTCAGGGTTTGTTGGAGCCGTCGGTCGATGCAACTCAATTGGGGGCTCTACCTCTGGTAGAGGATTTTGGGCAATGTTGATAGTACATTGGGGATAGAGTTGGCAAAATGAGGCGAGTTTTAACAGTAAGTTTTGTTTTTAATTTAAATTCAAGCCTGAGAAAACACTAACAAAAACATCAACTTTTCCAAACCCGGTTCATTTGTCAACTAGGAGGGATCATGTAAGAACCTGAATTCGAATCCAAAGAATATATTTTTTATAAGTGCATGTGACAATCGATGATTTTATCTGCTTCGCTTAAATCCGGATCGGGTGATTTAACGACGAAATTTCCAATCTTTCAAAAAAATATATATGCTTTAGCTTTAGCATAGATAGAAGACGAAGAAGCAGTGCTTGGAATTCAAAATCTTGCAAACAATCTTTATAAGTAGGGTTTCTACTTTCTATCTCCTAATTACAATGAACGAACCATGAAATAAAGCTCAACAATATAGGATGAAATCATATATGGAAATGCTTTCTACAAGGCCAAGTCTATTGTACACAACAGATACAACATACAGCACTCAAAATAAGTTAAAAAGGAAAGAACAGGCGTAACAAAAGCTATGTAAGTAATCAAACATGTCCGAACCCATTTTCCATGACCAAGGGAATGGACAACCTGAATCATACACAAGGTTATCGAAATGTACTCCTCTAGTGCAGAATTACAGAGCTGCCCTCATCGCTCCTCGTGCAGCCTCCTTCTTCATCTCTGCAGCTTTACCGCTTCCTCGGAAATACATGTATACTTGCTGCACAGAAGAAAAGAAAACAAGGGTATTAAAAAATTCTAAGTGAATGTGCATGCTGTGAGCACCAAGTGGCATAAGTTTTCACAAGAAGTGGTGAAGAGGAATTGAGGTGCAAAGCAGACCTGTATGACCCAGATGCTAACCAAGGACTCAAGGCAGAATAATCCAAATCCAACGAAGTAGAATATCTGTATCACCAAAGAAATTACATCTTCA